>BPLS01000713.1:87884-116897 GCA_019656275.1 Rhododendron kiyosumense
AGTTAAAAAGGTGTTTTTGATAAAGTGTGGTAATGAAAAGGTTAACGATGAGTCAAACGCCAACGGTAGTTACAAGCGAATGTAAACATGTTAGCTTATTGCTTTTATTCCCTGCTTATGTACTTATCATGTGGAAATCGATGTTCGTAAAGTAGGATTATACTATTGGGCTTTCGTAGCTCATGGTGTTGCCTTTGTGGTGACCCTGGCATATTATATGGATGGCGACGCCGGTATAATATGTCAGATTTGATAGATGAACAGGGCGACCTATTCACCTTGGAGGCATACGGAGCAGAAGAACTCGCTAGGCTGGAGGAGCAAGAGGAGCCGTAGTATAGGACCTCGTAGCTTCCTTTTTGTTATCTTTGAACTTCAAATGCTCCTATGTGAGCCGTTTTGTAATAATGAGCAGTGACTCGATATTTCTATAATAAATTTCTTTTATTAACGTACCTAAAATTTAGGGGCGTTACAAGATATCTCTTGTGGTGTTTCCTCCTGCACTATTGGTGGTAAAGAAGCATGTGCCGGTCTCTCTCCTCTCAATTCCTCTAGAACAATTTTACTTCTGGGCTTGTGGTCTATCACAGTGTCCTCTTCTAAGAACCGGGCATTAGTGCTAACAATGACCTTCTTATCCGTAGGACTATAAAACATTCCACCTCTCGTTCCTCTAGGGTACCCTACAAACAAGCAAACTTCTGTCCTTGATTCCAATTTATCTGCGTTCCCATTCAGCACATGTGCTGGACTACCCCAAACCCGAACATGCTGCAGACTAGGTTTGCGCCCAGTCCAAAGTTTTGTGGGTGTAGATGGTACTGACTTAGATGATACCAAGTTAAGAATATACGCTGCTGTTTCTAGTGCATGTCCCCAAAACGAAATTGGTAAATCTGAATAACTCATCATTGATCTTACCATATCCATAAGAGTCCTATTCCTCCTCTCTGCTACACCATTTTGTTGTGGCATACCTGGAGCTGACAACTGGGATGTAATCCCTTCAGCTAACAAGTAGTCTCTAAACTCGCCCAAGAGGTATTCACCACCACGATCAGATCGCAATGTCTTGAGACATTTACCCAAACGTTTTTCCGCTTCCGCCCGATACTCCCTGAATTTCTCAAAGCATTCGGACTTACAGCGCATCAAGTAAATGTATACATACCTTGAGTAATCGTCAATAAAAGTGACAAAGTACTCAAAACCACCTCTAACTTGGACATTCATAGGCCCACACAAATCAGAGTGAACCAATTCCAACGGCTCTTTGGCTCTATATCCTTTTGCTGAAAAAGGCCTTTTGGTCATCTTACCTTCTAAACAGGATTCACAGACTGGAAGTTCCTCAACTTGTAATGAACCTAAAGATCCATCTCTAACCAGTCTAGAAATCCTATTCAGATTAATATGACCAAGACGTAAGTGCCAAAGATACGTTTGGTTCAATTTAGAAGGCTCTTTTCTCTTACATGGTAAATTATTATTGTTATTCAATTCATGCAGTTGCACTGTAGGAAATATAGGATTAATAATGTAGAGATCATCCACCAATGAACCAGAACAGATAAAACGTTTATTTAACTTAATAACTATAGAGTCACTAAAATAAACCGAATATCCATCCTTTATTAACTTAGAAACTGAAACCAAGTTTCTTCTAATAGTAGGAACATAAAGACAATCTCTCAAAATTAAAATCCTATTACTATTAAAATTTAAAAACACATTTCCTACTGCAACTACTGTCACTCTCGTAGCATTTCCCATATGTAGATAAATCTCCCCATCACTAAGTCTTCTGGTTTCCTGGAACCCCTGCAATGAATTGCAAACATGATTAGTGGCTCCCGTATCTACACACCAGGTACTGGTAGATAACACCGCTAAACATGATTCAACAACTAGTGAAAAAGATTTACCTTGTTTGTTCACTTTATTGAGAAAAACCGAACATTCCTTCTTCCAGTGTCCTTTCTGCTTGCAGTGAAACCACTTACCCACAGGCTTTTTCACTCCACCTTGAGGCACATGAACTGCCTCCACAACCTTTTTCTGAGATTTGTTCTGCTTCTTCTGGCCTTTCGACTTAGAAGTAGAAGCCTTCTCTGCCACTAACACTGATGGTGGTTTCTTCACAACCAAAAGACTCTCAGCTGCTTGGAGTTCCTTAAGAAGTTTCGCCAAAGATAAATGCATTTTATTCATAGAATAAGTCAGGCGAAACTGCTTAAAACTCTCAGACTGCAATGAGTTAAGAACGAAATCGATCTAGGTTTCCCCATCAATTTCAGCTCCAAGGATCTCTAGTTCATTAAGAAGAGTTATCATCTTTAGAACATGATCCCTAATTGGGGTCCCTTCAACATGGGTGATGCTCACCAATTCTTTCATAGCAACTAGCCTTGCTGCCCGATTCTGATCCCCAAACATTTCTGTGAAGTTCAGCATCATATCGAAAGCGGTTTCCATAGCTTGATGCTGATGTTGCAATATATTTGACATAGAAGCCAAAATATAACACCGCGCCATCTCATCAGCCTTAACCCAATCTTTATAAGGCTTTGCTTCCTATTCTGTGGCATTCTCTTCAGGTCTAAGAGGGCAGGCCATAGATAGCACATATTTGTGGCCCTCAGCAGTTAACACAATATTCAATTTTCTTTTCCAGTCAACATAGTTTTGTCCAGTAAGTTTATTTTCTTTGAGAATAATTGCAAGTGGATTGAAAGAGCCCATTTTTGAATCTGAGAATCAAATAACATAACAATCAATTATGAAGGGCAATAAAAACTTTGAATTTCATTTTAATATTGGTTCCCTCTACCACATATTAAAAGAAAAACATTGGCAACCCTACACACCGTAAAAAGCATGCTTCGATGGGAAGTCTCTACTCTTTATCATTTGTGTAAATAGGCACAACCTTTTAATTTTACTATCTAGACACTATAGCGTGCCAAGCAAAATTAAATAGCCAATATAGCTTCGGTCCTATAAATAATAATAGCGACTCAGATAGTGAGGATACTATTATTTACAGCTAAGTGTATACCATTACCTAGCACCATGACTCATTGTTCCGTTATGAATTACCTCAGATGGTGAAGTAATTCACACAACAATTGTCTTAGACCTATCCTTTAAGGAAGTTTGTACCGATGAGACCATAATTAATTTTGCCCGATGGGGGGGAAGGTTCTAAAACCATCACATAAAATTAATTACATCATCTACATACTAGTAATGGAGACCGTGGGATTTATAAAAAAATAAACTCCCTCTCCCACTTAGTTATTTAAAAAAATTTGTGAGGGTTATCAAAATTTTCGAGTTTGCAAAACCGTGATCTAGGTCAAAGCCTAATTATCACAATGCTGTCCAATATGGTAAAACTATCACATATGCTATACTCATGGAAACATATATAAACATAAATAAGGAAACATAATAAGATATGCATCCCAACTATTATGGTCAATATCCTTGTTTCCAAAAAACAGCCAAGATTGCAGCCGTGTCTTGCCCACCAAATCAGAGGTTGATGCAGGCACAGGGGGTCGAAGGGGGTCGAGCTGTTTCTTCATTAAAAAACGCATCTGCTCCATCAAAAAATTGAATTTCGACCTCCAAACAGCAACTTCGGCCATCATACAGAAACTACGATTTTATACATCAATCCTATGCCTCCTTTACAGAGTTCACATAAATTGGATCAGAAATACATACTGCATAACTTGTAATCTTACAAGAGTTCTACATATCAAATAATGATACAACTGGAGAAACAAAGATTACACAAAAACCTTAAGCCTCCCACATGCCGGAGTTCACAAACTATTTTTAATATTACAACCACGAAAATTAATCATGGCTCCCAAATATAAAAGCAGTAACCACGTATGCAAAAACGTGGGATCCAATCACACAAACATACATGCATGACCATAATAGTGGGATAAGATTTTCTGCAAAACAGACGTTAGTAAAACTGAACCCTGCAAAAACGGTTACCACAGTTTCATACTATGCGATCTACGGACAACATGGCCTGTTTAATCCATACGCGTGATTACAGTCGGCTTTGATACCACTGTTGGGAAACCGAATCCCCAAGACCCAGTAATGACGCGTACAGATTAGACAACAAAAATAAAAACCCTACAAGGCGGAATTAGGGTTTTACCACAACTCCCTGCGACACGAACGCTAGTTGATCTTGTTATAGCACGTCTTGCTATAAACCACGATTACTGCTCGATCGTACCTTACGATCTTCTATCGTATTCCCTGCACGTCTAGAACACAAACTGAGTGTGGACTCTTTCGCGATCTGTTTGCTCTCTCTAGGTCTGCCTCTATTTCGTGAATAATAGAAAAACGTTAACCTGACCTAGAGAGCATAACGTATATATATAGGGCTACGATAGGGACCTAAAGAGTAATAAGTCAGGGCTCCCAGTGTAAATAAGAAAACCTAATCCCACCATGATTCTACTTCTTATTTCACTAATTATAATTCACCCTACTACAGAATTATAATTGCACTCCCGTCCTTATCTCAATTATATTACGAGCTCCATGATATTAAATACTTATTAATCTCCCCACGTTAATATTACAGATACCCGTTGATTAAAATAAATTACTAACAATATGAGCAGAGAAGCGCGACAGCTGTGGGTACTCCTTGAATTACGATATGATACACAAAGATAAATTTATCATCACATGAGCCTCTTGAAGAACTTCGCTGCTTGAACCCTATTCCATCTTTTCGCAGTTGGTTCGGTGATAAGAATGGTGGATGAAGAAACAGAATTGAAATTGAAAGGAAGAAAAGAAGAATCTTTATTGATTCCAAGGAACAGAACTACTCAAGGAATTCTCGTCCTTTTTTTTACGCATTACAACTCTCATGCCTCTCACCGTTGCCACTTTTGCCTTTTTAATTTTATAGAAGAAATCCCGCTAATCCTAACTAACTAATTCACCCAACTGAACTTGAACTAACAACCACCACTAATACTAACAGCTCCCTAACTGTCCCTTAACTCATGCTACCAATATTCAGTATTAGAGTGTGTATCATTCCATCCCCCTTTAACAAACAGTAGCTCCCAATTGAACTCAAATCTTGGAAAGGAGGATTGTATCTGACCTTCAAGACTAAATATTCAAGTCACACCTAGAAAAGCAAATTCAAACTTAACATTATACCACTTCTGGATTGTAGCCGCATGGTCGCTGGTGGCTTCTTGAGCCGCCGGCTTGGAAGCTTTGATCGGTAGGGGGCTAGGCAAGAGAAGAGCTGCTCTATGACGGAGGGGAGTGTATGTTTTGTTTTATTTCGTTTTTGTCTGGATTTAGTCTGGTTTCTGTCCGAATTTAGTCCGGTGGGTTGTTTCCATCGATTTTTAATGTTGTCTTTGATATGGAGCCCCACCATCCCGAGGCCGAGGCGTCTGGTGTTTGGGTACTAAGTCCACATTAGCCGATCCTTGTTGATAACGGTGTGGAATGAAAGATGTCTCTTGTTTAAGCTCTAGACATCAGCTTCGTCTCTTTGTTTTTCCTGTATATTGTTAGCTTTAGGGTTTTGTTGTGTCTCTGTATCTCTGTATTCCAGTGATAATATGTAGATATCTTATGGCTTCTTAAATGAATATGCTTTTGACAAAAAAAAAAACCTCACATTATACCACCACATCTGAAAAGGTTATAAAGATTGGTGTCTTAGTTTCGGACAGGATTTTCGAAGATTAGTAAATTTGGTAAATTAAAAACCCATTTTGAAGATTGGTGTCTTAGGTTTTTTGAAATGGTTTTCTTAGGATTAGTAAAATGCGGTAAATTTAGCCGATGACAGTGATGATTGGAAACCAAAAACCCCTTGGCCGGAGGAGCACAATCAATTTCACAAATGCAGGGAACTACACCCGAACTAAAGAAACTCTAGGGAGATTCAGTTTATGAAAATGTGAAAAATGCATAAATGCAGGGAACTGCACCCGAACCAAAACCATACCTATTTATGCCCTCTGCATTTGAACGCCCCGCGAGTGAAATTCCTCATTAACACGCCCAAGTAGAGCCTGACTGAACCAATCCACTGGCCACGGCAATAGGCACTACACCCAACTGTAAACAGACAAAAATGAAAACCTAGATTTGAACATAGCCAAAACAAACCAAGCAAGGAAATGGTAAGTTTTGCAATCGAAATTTGGAGTCAAAGAGGGCGAGAAAGACTTCCCAAAATCATTCCCCCTCTACGGTTGATAGCTAGGGTAATGAACCGTGGTTTGCAATCTCAAAGAAGAAAAAGGGCACCCAGAATCAAGATTAAAACATGGATGGTTAAGTTTGCCCAACCAATTTAAAGATCGTGTCCCGCTTTATTTCTCGATTTTAGGTGACGTGTCAATTAAATATTACTCCCTCCGTCCCATAAAATTTGGCACTTTCACTATTCCAGCCCTATGAAAAAATTAACTATATCTTTTAATCCGTAATATTTTTTATGAGTAATATGAATCTTATTTAATAGATTTTAATTTGTTCTATTAAACAAAGTTAAAAAAAATTGCCTAAAACATTATGGATTGAAAAATATATGCAATTTAAAAATGGCACGCATTCCTGATGAACCCCATATAAATGTGTCATTTTAGAGTCATTCGGAACACCATGTGGCATTGCTCCCCGACTACTAAATAACTACTTGAAAGAATTGAAGTTGGTGTACCTTTGGTGTAGTACTCCATTTTCTACTAATACACATGTTTATTTTATCTTTTTGATCATTTTAGTTTGCATTCTCTAAATGAAGGGAGATCACTTGGCAAACAAATCCCTTATATTTACATTTTTGAGCTCAAGGACAAGCACATTTTGTGATCAAATATAAGGACAAATGTGCCTATGAAAGTGCCTAAAATCTTAGGGTACTCTATGAAAGTGTCTAAACCACTAAAACCCTATAATAGGAAAATACATCCTAAAACCCTATGAAAGTACCTAAATATATTTAGGTCTGATGGCTAAAAACTCAAAAAGTTGAAGAACCTCCACTGAAAACTATTTTGCTGAAATGAAAACTATTTTGCCATCCTTATGGCTAATTTTCCCCTAAATGAATCTAATGAAATAGAATTGACAATTATCTAATGAATCTAACTACAGTAATAAATATAGTAATAAATAAATATTGAGTGAAAACAATCTAATGAATTTTTATCTTTTTTGGAGGAAGAGCAAGAAATGCATTAATAATGAAAGAGAGAAATGTACAACTGTGTTGTTGCTGTTACAATAAGGAAGACACGCCAACGACGAACGAAGACCAAACTAGGCCTAAGGAGCAAAACATAGTGTACTAATCCACAAAACGCAAAAATCACAGTATCTATGCTATCGCCAAAACATAAAGGCCAACATGAGGCTTAGGGACCCCGACGACCAGCGAAAGCCAACAAAAGCCTAATGAACGGAACATAGTGTTGAGTGTGTGGGATATGTGTGTGCGGCACAAAACTACAACCTAACAAAAACAAGTACAAATGAAACAATAGCAACGACAACACAAAAACCACCACCGCAAAAACTAACCGACCGACCCCAATGCACAATAGACTACAACTGAACTTATTACCAAGACTAAACTAATGCATCACCGGATAACCACTACTAGATCCTGTCAACCAAAGGCGGCCAAATCAGTTGCCCAATAAAACAAAACAAACCTCAGCGCAAAATTCCTATTCCGACTGCAAGACCCCCTCAATTGAAAGCGACCAAACCACTGGCCGAATCGCGCCCATTTTTATCGGCGGCCAACATATATTAGTTGCAATCTAAGGAATTGAATCTAAACATTGACGATGCTTTTTAGTACTCCCTCCGTCCCTTTTTTAGAGTCTGGTATTCCATTTTGGGTTGTCCCTTAATAAGTGTCCATTTTATAAAGTTAGTGGATAAAAGTTGGTGCATTATCTATTTCGTCCCTAAAAGTAGATTCCATTTTGAAAAGTTAATAAGTAAAAGTGTAATAATGGTGAGTAAGTAGGGAAAGTGGAGAAAAAAATCGATGTGAGAGATATAATAATGATGTCTTTTTAATAAGTTAAAATTACGAAGCAGGACACTTAAAAAGGAACGGAGGGAGTAGTATTAATTTCTGTATCGATGTCTTCCTTTTCAAATCAGTGATTACCTTTTTAACCTAAGCAAATTTTAAGAACCAACTTCAAGCAATTACACCCTACTTAGAATCCAATTCATATCCTCTCGTTTGGTCCTCCTAGTCCTAGTACATTACACTCTACGCCAAAAACACTAGCACAATCTATGTAAAAACAAGTAGTAATCGTATTTATCTTTCTATATATAAGTGATATTCATCTCTTCAATAGCCCTGTTTTCAGAAAATTCATTACATTCTTCCAGAGCATCATGTGACATTGCCTTTCAAATCGAGCACTTAAGTAGCAATGGTTACATAATCAGACTATGTAGAAATTATCAATGAAGTTCTTTTATCCAAAAAACAAAATTGTCAATGTTAGTCATCTGTTATGACACCAGAGGAATTACACGTATAGCTGACGATTTCTTTTTCCACAATAGCTCACTACAATGGCAGGAATCCCAAATCCCTGAAGTTTTTCTTTTTGGTTTCGTTTTTGATCATCCATAATCCCTCAAGTAAAAGCAAGTAAACAATGCAGTAATTGACAAAGAAGGTAAAAAATCTTTCAAAACATAAAGCAACCTGATAATTTAGGTTCCATGTCCGGACACGGCATATATACAGATAAATAAATATCATCTTGTTGACTCACTGGTTCCTTGTGCCCATCTGCTTCGAGCGATTCCATTTTAAAGCAACAAACAAAAGAACCATAGCGAAAACAAGGAAATATAACTCCAGCAGTTGAAACCAAAATATACTTCAACGCAAGATTGTAGCAGTTTCAACGCAAGATTGTAGCAGTATCCCCAGAAAATTCTTGAAACAACACAACTGCACGATTTTCTTCATTCCCATGTAACAGAAATCATCGAGTTAGCAAGCCCCGACTCGGCAAACGTCAATTTGCTATCATAGTCAAGAACGTTTGACGCTCCTGGGATTGCCTGTGTCAAGCGAAACAGCTGTTGCTCAGCTTCTTCCAAGTGAGTGCTGCAGAATGACCATAGCAACTGGAAAAAACCAAAAAAAAGAATGGCAAAATAAGCAAGGAGGCCAACGATAGTGAAATAAGCAAACTTGGAAGCCTGTGATTCTGTGAATAGATATCAGATAACACAAAGTTAAACTTTTTAGAACAAAGTACAGAGTCTAGCTGATGCGAAGACCAACACCACAACCGAGTTCACGGAAAAGAAAAGGAAACAAAAATTATGAATGCTAATCAAAATAAAACAAGAAACCACAAAAATCTTCTGTGGAATTTCATTCACAAAAAGAAGTGTGATGCCTACTCAACCTTGAACAGCGGCCTATTTGTGAATTTAGGTGCGATTAGTTTCCAGATCAAAAAACTCAATTACAGGTGGATTTTTGAGAGATTGAATCAGAGAGGTAGCCCAAGTTATCCAAAATGAGAAATCAGAATATTTTTTGTTTTAATCAGAAATAAGAACTTTTTTTTATTTTATCCTCATGAGAAATTAGAACCGAGCACCTATTATTTGAACTAGAACTATACAAATCCTTACCTCATGCAATGACTATTCTGAAATAAATCAAGTTAAGGAACCTTGATCTACAATTATAAATGAGGGTCTTTCTGCTACAATTATTGTTGCTCAATGACTTGGTCACTTGTTTGAGGAAAGAATTGAAGTCAATACCAACCCAATACAATCAGTGTCATGATCACCCCAATATCCTTCTCATAGACAGCTCTCTTTTCTTGACTTCTCTTTTCTTATTTTTTGTGGATATTTCCAACATCAATCTTCATAGTCAATGGTCAGTGTGGTTCAATACTTGAGAGCTTTACAAAAATGATACTCCCTCCATCCCCATTTGTTTGTTGATTTCCTGGCAGTCGCACTAGTTAAATCGAGTCAATCATTTGCAAGTACATATATACAACTTTAACGCTAGGGGCAAGGCAATCAAGAGTTTTAAGGGCTAAGTTATCTATTTCATCTAATAGTGTATCTTCGTGAAAAAAATTCAGATGCTTTTCCACTTGTAAGATTTTGTAATCAAAGTTTTCAAAATCAACTAAAGTAAAATAAACTGAGAATATAGACATTAACTACGTCTAATATTATAAAGAAAAAAGACTAACAAATGGGGACGGAGGGAGTACTTTCATTCACACATTGACTCAGATTACCAGTATACTTTTGTTGGTTTACTGGAATTTTCTCTCATATCTTAGTGTTTGTGAAACTGTAAGGGACATGTAAAGTAAATGACAAAAGATAGTGAGAAAACTTTACTTGTATAGGATCAGTGCGCCAGAAGCTCCTCTGAAGCCTGCGACCATCAGGAAGACGAACTCCAACCCTGCACAATAGATTCCGATCACCCGTGGGTTCTTCAGGAAGCGGTGGGTATGTCACTTTCTTTGGTGGGGGCATCTGTTCTTCTTCCTTTTCTCCATTAGTTACATCCTTGTCTATTGTGGTGACTCCTCCAACAGCATCTTTCGTGCCTTCCATAGAAGCTGCCAAAGCCTGTAACAGTTCCTCATTCTCTTCATTAGTTGCATCTGCAGCTACTGGAGCTACTGGAGCCTCTGGAGTCAATTTTCATTTCAAATTCTAAGTCAAAATGATGTACTATTGGGAGATCGAGATATATAGATTTAAAAAGACAGGACAGAATCCATGTGAAGATGAAAAACAAAACGTCCTGCAAAGATCTAAAATTTGATAGACATGGTTGCATGGGGCATAGTTTGGTCCTATGAAACACGGATACTCTATTTTGGCCTCCGTATCTCGTACTGTACGCATATCGGAGACGGATACGCTCCGGATACGTGTCCGATACGTTTTTTTAGAGTATCTAGTTTTTGAAATTAATTTTTGGCGTTCGGATACGCTATGGATACGTTTTGGATACGCGCGGGGGTTAAAATGTTATAACTTCAAAATATGGGTGAAAACTGTAATAAAGTCTCCATATATTCTCCTGTACGACGAGGAAAAAGAGAAAAAAGAGAAGGAAAGGCAGAAGAGAAACAGATTGATCTTCTCATCTCACGTCCCTCTCGACAACGACATCGGTAAGTCTCTCTCCCGTCTCTCTCTCTCTCTCTCATCTCGTCTCTCTCTTGCCTTCTTCTGTCTCTCTCTCATCTCTCTCTCATGTGTATGTATCAGTATATATATATCTCTACATATATAAATATATATATATATATATATATATATCTTGTCTCTCTCGTATGTAATCTCTCTCTCTGTGATTGTTTGATTTAGGGTATTTTTTTTCTTTTAACAGTATGATTGATGGATTCTGCATCTGCTGGTAGTTCGGTTTCTTCATCCTCACAACCTTCACAACCTAATGAAGGGGATACAAATATTCCTCTTTGGAGTTATGTTACAAAATTATAGAAATTGAGTGGAATTTTATATTTGTTTTGGCCTTTTAGGTATATATTTTATTTTTATTTATTTTTATATTCAACATATCCCCAACGTATCGTATCCTACTTTTTGGAAAAATCGCGTATCCGCGTATCCGTATCGTATCGTATCCGTATCTCGTATCCGTATCCGTGCCTCTTAGGTTTGGTCAATAGACATCACATTACAGTGTCTTAACACTTGCATTTGAGCTCAATATTGGTGTATTAATCAACATCTGTAAATGTTATTTGCCCGATGTTACTGACCAAGTGAAAGAAAAGATTGACAAAAGGCTCATCAAGAGTGTATGCCATCCACTTGCCCTCGGAAACTCCACAAGTTTGTCTTAGTACTAGAGCGAGGATTCCTAAGGACCAGAACATGCAATATGCTTTTCATCTTGTTATATTCATCTTCCTGCACAAACTGTAAAACCTCTCAGACAGTAAATTTTGGCCCATATTCTGACTCTAAACTCCTACTTCAAAAGCCAGCACCTTCTCTTCCCTCAAACAATCCAAATATAGCACCAAATGTAAACCCACAAAATAGTACAGGAGCACTCTTTAAAGTTTGTGTGTTTTCAGAGAGTGGGAAATTGAGAGAGAGATAGAGAGAGATGGCGGAATGGCATGATCTGTTTTCGATCCGAGTGGTGGTGTGTGGATGACATTGGCAGCTTGGGGCGGCGTTTTGGTACTCTGGTGGACAGTGGCTTTGGTCGTTTATGAGGGCCAGCTTTGCAGTTTCTTGGCAGCTTTTTTCGGGTCCAGTTAACTCGTTTGGGTGCACGGCGACTCACGTCATTGGTGTTTCCATAGTCTCTGGCGGCACCGGTGGAGTGGAGGAGATCGGAATGTCGGTGGCTGCGGCGGGAGAGTTTGTATTTTTGGTTGGGGTTAGGTTTAGGGTTTTCTTGAGATGGTTTTGGCCCTTTTGGGCCTTTACCTTTAGGATGTTTGGGTTTTGCCCGTTGGGAGTTGTGGGCTTGGCCCTTTGGATTTGTTTTTTTTCCATCCAACTCTTGGTTGGATTCCCCTCCCCTACCCCCAACTTGATGTACCCTTATCAAATTTTCTTAATAAAACATTTTTTGCCGATCAAGAGAGAGAGAGAGAGAAGTTTCTCTTGTAATTTGAAATTTAGGCTATACATCTAAGTGTGTTTGTTTCTCTGCATGTGTGTGAGCCACCAAATGATTTCCACCCAACACATAATCCATAAAGACCAATTTAACACCGATTTAACCAGGAAAAATTTGCATACTGCATAAATGGATCGATCCATGACAATACAGTGGTGTTTGTAAAATGGCATGAATATACATCAATACCACAATACCTTGTACTTTGTGGGCTGGAGTCTGAGAACCCTCTCTTGGACGTTTATGAGATAGACTGACGTGATGGTCCTTGGGACTTCCATCCAGACATGGTAATAGATTCTGTTGCAGAAAAAATATTTTTCACAATGTGACTGCAGTATGCTAAAGATGAGTTGCCGATCAGAAAAAAAAACACGCTAAAGATGAATTCTGAGTACAAGCATCCAGATTATGAAACCTACTAGAATATATTAAGTCGTGTAATAGTTACTGGTTCAGAGGACTTAACAGTTAAGGCATCATCACCAAACTAAAAGACAAAACATGTTTATGAGATAGACTGACGTGATAATCCTTGGGACCATCCAGAAATGGTAATAGATTCTGTAGCAGAAAAAATAATTTTCATAATGTGACTGCAGTAAACTATAGATGAGTCGCCGATAAAAAAAAGTATGCTAAAGATGATGAATTCTGAGTACAAGTATCAAGATTATGAAGCCTACTAGACTATATTAAGTCATGTCATAGTTACTGGTTCTGAGGACTTAACACGTATCACATCACCAAAATAAAAAACAAAACACGTGTTAAAAAACAACTGACTGCAAAGATTTTTCTAACATGTACCTCCAGCAAACTCTCAGCTTGAACCATCCCACGCCATGAACGCATTTTCTGCCCTGTGATAGGGTCAATGACAAGAATCACCGGAAAAGAGTCTAATTTGTAGTAGGTAGAGACCTTCCTGCCCTCTTCTGTGTCGTCATATACCTACAAACATAATATCCAGTTCATCATTTTATATATCACATAAATCAAGTAGTTATTAGGTCAATGAGGCACCCATCATAAAACCTTGATATACTCAAAGACCAACTTTCAACTGGAGATTCGTAGTATCTGCATAAAATGCTGAAACGTACTGAAAATGCTGCTTAGAGAGGCAATCAATGATCACCAAAATTGCAACAAGGGTACAACTCACCCAGTAGTTAACAGCATTCAATGAATAGCAAGATCCCACAAGTTCCAGATAATAGTTGCGGAAAGTTCACAGTTCACTCAGATGAGTCAACTCTCCTCTTAAGGATATTATTTACGGCAAAAATTGTTCCTCTTGACTTTGTGGAATTAGTTGTAATTTTTGTTATATATGGCACTCTATTGATACCAGAAATCTTGGTATATACAACACCAGTAAAATCTTAAAATTTAATAAAGTGACAACGTGTTGAGAAATACAGAACTTACAAGGCAAAACACTATAACTATGCCAACTTGCAAGACACATGATGGGCCCTTCATGCTGTCTTTCATTTATCTGTTTAAAGTTATCAACAGTTTGTCTTCCATTTCTATCAGCAAAAACAAGGTTGATCCCATATAGGAAAAAGTGCAGACAAAAAGCGTATAGCGAATTCCGCTTCCACATAAATATCACCACATAAGAAGACTTTCTCATCTGGACTTAGTCACATATAGTGTGCCCCAAAGTAGGTTGTGTTCCCAAGTAGTAGGTGCCTTTATGACACTATCAACCAAGGTATGAGAGAGACTAACCAATTCAAACCAAAGTGTGCCTCAAGTCCCAATCAATTGGGGTCGGCTACATGAATATGTTTTCAAAGTCAAGGCATAGTGTTTCATGATATCCAACAAATCTAGAACTTTTCGAACTACCGCCTCTAAAGTCAATTATGGTCTACTTCTCCCCTTAATGCAACCCTCGATCATAACCATATCACTCCTAATTACCGCATCAATTGATCAATCGATCTACGATAGACATGTCTAAACCACTTTAATCTATTCTCTGTCTCATCTTATCTCCTATTGGTGCTACCCGCCTACCCCTACCACCCCATGAAGGTTTTCGATTCTAATTCTATCTTGCAAACTCTAACCACAAATCCATCTCAACATTCTCATTTCAGCTACCACTCATCTCTTCCTAAATATCAACCAAGGTATGAGAGACTATTCGAAAATATTTCACCTTTTTCAATTCACCAATTTATGATCATAGATGTCACCAGAACAAATCATATTTACCAGCAATACCATTACAAAGACAAGTTAAAATCCTGATTAAAACAGCATGAACATGCTGCAATGTAAAAGTCACTAACAGAAAATAAACCTCTGGGGACAAGCCTATAGGCCCATACAAAGTAAAGAAAATAAAATAAGAGGTCGAGAAACCATGCCTACCGGAATGACATTGTATAGCCAAAAAATACCCAAGGAACCAAAGAAACTGGTGATGCAAATGCCAATGTTTAGTGCTAGCATCATACAAACCTGCCAGAAGATGAAATTACTGCTGATAGTTTGCGCAACAGCTTCATTTGCCCAGGTGTCACGGTTAAGCTTCATAAGCAGCCAAAAAGAGAGTTAAAACTCCAAAACAGAAGGGTTGGAACGAGAGAGAAAAACAGAGACTTATTTTGCAGTACCATATGTGAGCTGAATTCCTTGGTGGACTGCACATTTACAAGGAACCATTTGTCCTGGAATTTAGCAGCATCTTTTGCCTGCATATATGGATCATGAGCGCCAAAGGAAAGCATAGAAGATAAATTCAAAAATGCATTGCCATTCAATATGTAAATGTATTTGTTACCCGCAGAATTTTTACCTAGATCAGGATTCCACATGGAAACATGAACAAATATCTTTTACATAAGAAAATTAACGAAAGCTGAAAGTAAAATATAGATATCATCTCACGACCAACAACCTAAGGCCCACTGCACAACAAAAAAATGCAATATACAAGACTTCCCACCGGCATACCTAGGAAGCAAGTTTCTCACTCCAAATTTTCCTTCCAACAAGGCTAGTCAACTGCCTTAGTTCTCCAATTAAATGGCATGACGTTAAGAAAGACATGTAGAATAGAATATGGTGGAGAGCAATGAGTGACAACTAAGAGGAAGAGCAAGAAAAGCACTTCTCAAAATACCTTCTCTAGATTTTAATCAGCGACACATTTTTCGTCAGTCTGATGACTCTAGCCCTCTGTGAAGTTCGTAGTTAGCCATTTCTGAAGTATTTGCACCTGAACCTCGTCCTGTTATTTGATCCACCTAAAAAAGTTTCCTCCAATTGTCCAACCACCTTTAATATTCTAGTAAACCACCCCTTACTTTCCTGGTTCCATTGGTATCGGCGGTAACAATCTTATGTAGATAGTAATTGCTTCCATAATCAGTTCTTGGCACTTTTTTCTACTGTTGTTTATTTCTGCTGCTAATGATCAAAACATCAGTGTATGATCACATTCGCACATTCTAAAACATTTAAATGGTCGCTTGTTCCCTGCTACAAGGCAAAGTGTTCTGGGATATTGTTAAATCATTTTCACAAGTTATCACTTGATAGTTGATATCTTCAGTGGCGTAGCCAGGAATGAAGAGCTCTGGAGGCACTACAGAAACACCACCTTTAAAAAAAAATCTGTAACAAAATGATACGACAATTTATACAAACTTTCTTCGCTAAAAATACTAGCAAAAACCAACATATTCATCAACCCACATAAGAGTTAATAACCTGTCTACAAAAACCATCGTAGTCACAAACAAAAGTTAGAAACGGTGGGGACTCGGATCCTCTGTCTGACTGGGCCTGTTCGAGTCCACTGTCCGACTCCTATACAATGTCATTTTGGGTGTTGAAACAGCAAGATAGAAACTTTCTCTTCATTTGGAACTATGGTTCTCCTAGGACTCTTCAACGAGAGCTTGAGCTAGAAATTAATTATGACCCTTTAGGATAAAATGATCAGAAAAATAAGATCTTAGCCCAAGTCCGTCGGTGGGGTGAGTCTTGGAAACTGGAAAGAGGACAAAAAGGTAGGAACAGTATTTTTTTTAAAGTCAAAAGTCAGAATTTTAGAAAGGAAAAAAAACGCCAGAATTTTACAGCAGTGGGGGCACGTGCCCCCACTCGTCCCTTCATAAATCCGCCACTGGATATCTTTGTTGACAAGAAGTATCCTATGTCCCATTCTGCTTCCCAAGTATTACACACATCCTATTCCACCGTGTCACCTGCAAGGACAAATGGCTAATATGCCTCTCTTGTACTAACCCCACCATATTTTCATTACTATAGGGCAACTGATCCATCTATTTCATGTTGATTGACCATCACTAGTTTCCAGAGATAGTGAGGGGCAATGTTGTCTGCCCAACTATGAAAATAGAGTTTTAACTCAACGAACTACATTATACAAAAAAATTAAAGTAAAGACACAGCCCATCACCTTTTCAAAGGGTCCATGGTGCATCAGAGCAAAAGGAGGGCGATATAAAGAAGCAAGATTATCTTGCAAACTATCACCCACAGATGTGCCTCCTTGATCCCAAACCCCCGCACGTTTCATTTCCTCATTGAAATTGCGGAAAGGAACAACTGAATGAGCTTCATGTGTGGAATATCCCATCCTTGATCTGCAGTGCAGAAGAAAAAGAAGAGAAAAAGAAGAGAAAAGAAACCATCAACCATAAGCAATAATGGACAAAGTAGACTAGTACAGTATACACTATACAAACACATGCATATGTATGAGTATACAGGACCTGCCCAAGTTAGTGAATAGGGAGTTAGAACATTGAGATACCAAATACAAGAATATCTAATACAGAACCCTTCAAAAATAATACTATTTTGAATAATATTTGTCCCCAATAGCATGTTGTACAAGCATGCCAAAAAAATCAAACATAATCACTCCGCTTGGTTCCCATTTTTGAGAGTAACTTTTAACTCTCCGCACAGTTTCCAATAAATCTCTCTCCACTCATTACCACTCAACTCTCAAAATTAACTTTGTAAGATGTTAAACCAAAGTGAATGATGCCTTACCCTAAACAGAAAAACGTAACGACGCCTTAACCCAATGTCATCAAATGTAGATCCAACAACAAAAAATCAAATAACAAGAGTACATTGAAGATAAGTAAGCTCTAGTAACTTCTGTTTCCACCAGAACCATTCCATGCAAGTATAAAGTATGTAACCAATCAAGTACACACATCAAATGAAGAGAAAAGCGGCTGGAACAAGTTCATTTGAGTTATTAGCACAATGCTCAAACATCATGAATAAAAATAATACAAAAATGCCCCAACCAGGTGTTCAGGTAACTCAAAGCCAAAAACTTGGCATTCCTTCAAACACGTTACTTATATCAATCAATGATTCAATATATTAAGCTTTCAAACACCCATTACTAATTTTTTGGATTTTTCAAATTTTTTTTTTTAATTTTTTGAGAGGGGACGTGGGAGAGAGATAAATGTGGGGAGGAGAGAGTAAATTGAGAGAGAGAAACCGGGAGAGAGAGAGAGAGAGGGGGATGAGAATATGGAGGAAAAATTATTCTATGCCCCTGGGCACTGCCTTGTGGCGCTCCAAACCTATGTAGCACCAACACTCCAAGAGGTCGATATGTCCCCGTATCCGACACAGGAGACACGGCAAAATACGTATGGGACATGCCACGTGGCATGTCCAATAAATTTAATTAATATTTTTAGGGGGACACACCAGGGACACGCAAGCGACATGGCAAGAGTTAAATATGTAATTTTAAAAAAAAATTGGGGGATAAATGTGTAATTGCTTCAAACATTTTGGAATAAATATGTTGTTTTATGATGTATATATGATGTTTGTTTATAAATATTGAAGCTTCAAGCTTCTACACGTAACTATATTTTCACTGGTATAAAATAAATAGTATTTATTTATTTATTTTGCCATGTCCACTACTGTGCCTGTTTCCGTATTTTTCAAGAAATGAAATCCCGTGTCCGTATCCATGTCTGAATCCGTATCTGTGTCCGTGCTACATAGCTCCAAACTCATTATCCACCAGACATGTGTTTCAGAGCAAAGAATGGGAACAATGCTAAGGTGCATCAAACGCGAGACTAGAAATTAACTAGTGTTGTACCCGTTTGATACACATACACTGGGCCAAAAAATACACATACACTGGGCCAAAAATCACACCAATGTCTTGTACATGGCACAAATGCTAGTTCTTTAAAAAAAAAAAAAAGTACCTTTCATTTTATGGCATGTATATAACACGAGAACAGAAAATAAGCAAGTAAAACAAAGATTGTATCATTATGTATCATACTTTACACCATCTCGAAAAGTATGTAACAGCTTCCCTTGCGAATTGCAATTATCATGCCGTTGGGATATGCAAATGGTATTTGTTGATAACAAATTGTCAGGTAATAAGATGTCCAAATGCCCTTAAACCATCTAGTTTTCACATTAAAAAATGCTTCAGCAAAGAATGTTATTTGGTAGCCACCATTAGTGGCATTATCATATATATTTTCAGTATCGCTGGGTCTTTCTCTAAATTGAACAATCCGTGCAGTGGTCAGCATAATTTCATACATAATACAAGCAACAAATGATTAGACAGAGACAGTTTCTTCAAAATAAAATGTCTCAAGTTGTGAACAGCTTAACGCCATGTTGGATAGAACACCAAAAAACTGTATGGGAAGTTACTCTGTTAAAGGAGAATGATATAATTTTTTTGCAAACCAAAAGTAGGAATAAAACTAATCAGATAACAGCATGGTAAAGGCAAAAAAGGTATTAAAAAAAGGAAATTCTCCATACCCATAAAGGATTGCATTGTCATAAAGAACCTCCCTTTTTACAGGTATAGGTGCCCGTACTCCGTCTATGTCATCTTGTCCAGCGTTTCCATCAACAATGTCCTCTTTCAAGCCACTGGGTGAAGAAAAAAATCAATTTTAAAGAGAGATGAAAATCAGACCACCAGCCTGAAACAAAGAAATGAGAAAATTTCTACCCCGTCTCCAACCTACCCTGTACTCTGATCAGCCCTAGGTCTGTCATTTTCTAATGGTGGAGAGTATGCAGATGGAGTGGCTATGACACCTTCATTTCCAACATAAAAGAGCTGAATAGCTTCCTCGAGCTTCCAACTTGTGGCCTGCACCCATGTTACCCCACATCGTGTTTAGTATGGGAATCACCAAAAAGTAAAGTAAAAACACTTTCTGTACTGCAATAACGTATTCAAAAAAAAATCAAAACAATGAAGACAAGTTAGAAAACCATAAAAGTTCCAGAATCAACAATGACACATAAGGCGAAGAGCATGAGTAATATTTTACTGTCTTTTGTGAGGCAAACGAACTAAAAGCTCAAGTCCGAGTACATGTCCACTTGTATGGAAAATCTGAGAGGGCCAAATAACAACTAGTTGCCAGGACCTAACCACCAGTACATGCAATTTCTTCCGTCTTTTTTTTTTTTCCTGATATGTGCCAGCACAAGCATTCTCACACATGCATGGTATAAGGAAGCTAATATCTTGAGTAAAGTTCACTCAACAATATTAACCAACGCCTAGCTACCCAATGTCGCAAATTCCTCATTAAAGATATATCACGCATCCTCAGCAGCAAAATTTCCGTACCCCTAAGCTTGGTTCCTGTAGATAGGCATCTTGTGAAAGTTCTACACATGGAGTTTAGAGTACGACGGCAGATATAGAATAACACCACTTTTACAGATAAGACTTTAAACTTATTTTTTAATTTAAACACCATCTTTACACAGAAAGCTTCAAATAAAACCTCTACGGGATGCAGCACCTTATCAGACAACATAAACTACGTAAAGGTCTTCCAATGTCTGAGAAGGTGGAAGCAATGATATTTTTCCGCTGCTGTTTCTTTTCTTTTTCTTTTTATTTCTCTTTTAAATTTTGGCACGTGAATTTCTAAGTGCTTCATCTACGCTAACAAGAGAAACATGGGTAGCAAAGAAAGCCATATAAATGATCGTAAAAAAGAAAACAAAAACGTAGCAAGACTCAGTAGCAGATCAATCATACCAATACCAAGGTTCAATACATTTTGCAACATCATTTGAGGATTATTTATAAACAGCATACAAGAATAAAAACATTGGGCACAGACCGGAGGGAAAGTAATGCACACATTACTCAACTTTTTCAGCCTTCTGTTATTCTATAACCTTCTTTATAAAAACAGGAACTAAAGATAACGACCTTTCCAACTTGCTATGCGAATTAAGACTAAGAAAATGAAGTTTTTCAACTAACGCAATTCCGTTGTCAAATCCTATTCAGCAGAATATAGTGGGGTGCTTACGAAGAACGGGCTAATCTAGTCTTTCGCCTACCAATTACAACAAGGAGCTAGGGCGCACTTCTCCCTTAGAACTCAAAATATTTTGTGAAGAACACATCAATGCCACTGCCACAACTATTTCCTACTGCTAACATAGATTATCTAGCATATTGGTATTATGTCATTCTTTCTTATATCTACCTATCCATCATGATTTCAGACCGATTACATTCCACTACAAAATCCAAAATCTTTTTGCACACTACCCATCATCTGATTCTCGCATTACCACTAATCGACAGAAAAAGTAAACACATTCACCAACCAAACTCAGCTAAGCAAATGTAAAACAGTTTTGCACAAACGTACTTCGATAGAAGAGTTACGCATGAGTCAGGGGCGGTCCCAAGGGGATGAAGAAAAGGGGGGAAGGGGGAAGGCCCTGCACAACTCCAAATTTTCTCGCGTATTGTACTACAATTGAACGGTGGTTTGCATGTACACACAATATCGCCTCTTCTTCAGACCTCAGAAGTAACAATATACACTTTTTTATTATGAATATGAAAATACACATTATTCGGCCCCTACAAACAGCTGAGCTTTGTCGAGCTCGAGCTCGGCTCGTTTACTAAACCAAATCCAAGATCTTTTGGCACACTAGCCATCATCTGATTCTCCCATCAACACTAACCGACAGAAAAAAGAAACACTTTCACCGACCAAACTCAGTTAAGCAATTGAAAAACGGTTTTGCGCAAACGTACTTCAATAGAAGAGTTACGCATGAGTCAGGGGCGGTCCCAAGGGGATGAAGAAAAGGGGGGCGGGGGGAAGACCCTGCCCAACTCCAAATTTTCTAAAGTATTATACTACAATTAAACGGTGGTTAGCATGTACACACAATATCGTCTCTTCTTCGGACCTCGGAAGTAACAATATACACTTTCTTATTATGAATATGAAAATACACATTAGTCGGCCCCTACAAACAGCCGAGCTCGACAAGCTCGGCTCATTTACTAAACAAAATCCAAGATCTTTTGTCACACTAGCCATCATCTGATTCTCCCATCAACACTAACCGACAGAAAAAAGAAACACTTTCACCGACCAAACTCAGTTAAGCAATTGAAAAACGGTTTAGATAGAAGAGGCACGCACCGCGCCCAACTATTTCTGTACTCGTGTGTGTGTGTAAGTGTATATCTGTAAGCACGTAAATATTTACCTGTAAGAACTGTCTGGCGGTATCGGCGGTCTGGCCGACGGCGATCTCGAGGAAGGAGGAGACCATGGTCTGTTTGTCGATCGGAGATTGAAGTTCTTCCATAGCTTTTTTCTAAATGAGGAGGAAACCCTAAGGACAAATCGAGAAGAGAATCCCTATCAGAGGTCGAGTGAGGATGTAGAGAGAGAGAGAGAGAGAGAGAGAGAGAGTACGGAGTCGATGCGTACAATGGATTTATTTATAAGTTGGCTCTTCGATGCGATGTGTTTCTTATTTTCCCCGGAAATATGGAAGTAATAACATAAATATAAACATTTTTCTCTCTCTCCACTTATTACCACTCAACTCTCAAAAATAACTTTCTAAAACCTCAACCAAAATTTCAATTTCTAAAACCCCAAAATTTATAATGTCACTTTCAAAAGGGCAGGGGTTATCAATTTAGAGTGTGGCAATTTCAATTTCTATATGGAATTGATTTTGCTGGGAGTGGCATTATAAATTTGGGAAGTGACATTATCAATGTTTTCCCAAATTGGAAGGAATGATAATTAAAGAGGAATATTCTTCTATTTACCGCTCATTAAATTTTACTTCATTTTTAAAAGATACATACTCCACTATCACAGTTTTATATTTTTGCCACTATATTTTCAAATATTTTGATATATTTTTCACATATTTAAATACATTTTTTGACATTAATTGTTGTTTTAAGCATTTTTCATAATAAAAAGAAAATTGTTGAAGTGCTTTTCTTTCCTTTTTAGTTCAGGTTTCGAATTGTGCAGAAATAAATGAAGTTGATAAGACATTGGATTTGATGAAGATGTAAATGGAAAAGGATAGGGAGAATCCTGAAATCTAAATTTATTTTTCAAATTAGAATTATCCTTGGGTCATTTCTCTCTTATTTGTAACTAGGTTTTAGCTGTAATACTGGCATGAAGATTTCGTGCCCGTGGAATATCTAAAATAGGATTATTTGAAGGCAACTGTGCGCAAAAGTGATTTATAAAAATTTACAAGTACTTGAATAATTTCAAAGTTCAGTAGCTAAAGCAAAAGATTTGTACATATGCTAGATGATGCCTATGCATTTAAAATTGACATAGTGGTAACTTGCAAATTATTCACACCAAAAGATTTGCCTTGATGTCTATTTTGCTAAGATTACTTGATGGCATTAAACGGGAGCACTATTCTATCTTGTCTTTGTGTTTCAGAGGCTTCACGGATTCATCTCCTTCCATGTCGCTGTGGCATGTAGACAAACACCTTTTAATTTAGACTGTCACAGACTCACCACGCCATCATCTCCAGTGGTTGCTAGTGTTGTTCCACTGATGTTCAACTCCATCTTCCAAACCTGATCACGGGAATATAATATTTGTAAGGGATGATTCAACAAGCACATCCTCCCCAACATTATAGGCGACCGTTTTTAAGTAAGTATAAAAAAGAAATTAAGAAAAGAGAGCTCTTCAAGACCAGAGAGCAATGTTAACCTTTTCCGTTTAGAGCTTTCCATCAAGATTGGGGTTCAATCCAAGGTGCCATATTCCAATTTGCTTGTGAGTCCCAGTAGCTATCACCTCATAGACAGCTCAGATCTAAACAGCATTCATCCCTACCCTTTGACATAAATACCCCTAAACACATAACTACAACGCCTCAAATGCAGCGACTTAGTTGAAAAAATTGGACCAAAAATTCCCAACCCTTTTAACGTTCTTTTAGTACAAGGTTAAATACTTTCTACAAATTTCATTGGTAAACATGTTTTCTTTTATAAAAAGTTCCTCCTACGTTTCTTAATGCTATTTACTGATTAAAACCCCCATTTTGTTTTATATCATCTATTGATTTAATTATCCTGCACTTGTCCTCTTGCACACAATTCAACCACTTATCTCTGTCAGTGATTCACCATAATCTCGCGAATAATCCTCAATTTACGTATAAAAACGTGTTCAATCCTTACCACTGATTTTCTGTCACAAATAGGACTAAATATTAATGAAAATAGGACTAAATAATAATTAATTAAATTCTGAAATTAGAAACAGGTTACCATCTTCAATAGGAATTAAGTTTTTGTCCTAACTCCATTAAAATACAAATTGAGTTACAAGTTTCTGAAAAACTATCTCAAACGCGATTCTAAGTCTGGGTAAGTGTTATATGGTGCCTGTAGTTCGCTGTGGTGGTTTTGAAAACTCGAGGCGGCGTCCAGCGGAGCTCTGACGGGGCCCGCGGTGGAGGCGTAGGCATGAAACCCATGGTTTTTTTTTTAGACCACCAGGGTGGAAACGGGTGGTGCTGGATGGAGGGGAGGGAGGTGGCTACCGTGAGTGGTGGTGGTGATGGCAGGAGGTCGAGCCAAGGAGTGGCCGGCCGAGGTGGGTGGTTGTAGAGGAGTGGTGGTTAGGCCAGAGATGGTGCAGCCGAGGAGGTGGGGGCTCGGTGGGTCGAGCTCACGGTAGTGGACGGAGGACGTGGCCAGAGGAGGTGACTGGCACCCCCATGTGTGCCCATCATTATCTCTTGGCATAATGGCTTCAACGCATGGGGTGGCACGTGGTACTGCGGTTAGCCAAGCTTCAACTTCGGCCGAGCCTAAGGATAGGTGACTCGAAGGAGGGATGGCACTAACGGGGTGAGTAATCTTGACGGTAGCCAACCAGAGGATTTTTCTCCTTTGGCCGAGCCGTCGGATAGGTGGGGGGTTGTTCCTGGCTCTGATTATTGTCAAACCTAGGCGTTGAGGACATGGCCACCCCCTTTGGTGTGGCTTCGGTCCACATTCGTCAAACAGGGGTACAAGACATTATGTTCAACCTACTGCAATAGCCCCTCAATTTCTGCCGATGCCTTTGCATGGTAGGAATTGATGTCGAACCTGGACGAACTTTGAAATTTGCCAAACCTAAATGATTGTGGATGTGGCCATAGCTTGGCCAAACCTAACCATCTTCTGTCCTTTCGGAGAAAAAGCAACCGCCAGAGTCAAGCCCCAATGGGTGAGCGTCAGGTATCATCTTCTGTGTGGGTGTGACAGATGAAAAGACGTTTGGCATGCGTTAGGGTTTTGCATGACCGTCCTATCAATGCCACGTGTCAGACGCTGGTTGGCCACCAGTTCGACAGTGTGACAATGGGCGGGAAATTCGAAACCCCTCCCATTCCTCTATATAAGGGACGATGAGAGGAGAGAGAAAGGTTACAACCTCTCTCTCTCTCTCTAGATTTGAAACTCAAAGAGCTTCTTCAGCTTTCCAACCCTTAGATTCAACGCCAGATCCAGTTTCTACGGTTGAATTTGCTTAAAATCTCCAGGTATGTGCTCAATTTATGCTGCTCTCCTCTTTTCTACAGTTTTTATTCCATTTTTCATTATTTTTTGGCTTTTTTCTTGAAGTTTTGTTCTGAATGAACAACGCGAGAACAGGGATGAATAGTAATGTTCATCCCTGTCTTCAACCTGTTCTTTCGAGCCCCAGCTCTGATGCTGGTTGGCTCTAGCCGACACCGAATAAACAACGCTAAACCTAGGACACAAACTTCAAGAGACTCCCAAGCCTGTATCTGTAGTGCGAACTAGGGTGGGCCAATAGGATAGTCGAACTTAGCGAGACCCTTGTCTTTTTGCCGATGATGAGGTTTCTCATTCAATTTCTTTTTTTTTTTTTTTTTGTTAGGTCTGGCTCACCCAGTGATGGTCATCTCTTCCAACTTTGAAAGCTTGGGGGACGACTCTGGCGACTCGTTGATCTGAGAGTGGTTGGATAGGAGTAGGAGCCAACACCAGAATTCGTCCATAGCCTCGAACATGTCTGAAGATTCAAACGCTGAACGCGATTACGAATACTGGGGTGACAAGTTCCTCACCAAGCCTGAGATCTCGTTCACGTTGTCCACACCTTCCGAGCTCGAGCCCCGGAGAGGTCCGGAAGCTGAATCAAGGTTCAACTCTGGAGCCGAAGCCTCGATGTTTGCACATTCTGGGTGCGGTGTTGCCCCTACTATGGACAAAGAGGTCACCGACCTCTATGAGAGGGGTCAGGTTAGCCCCTATGCCCATTACTCAGCAGTGATCTTGGAGAATACAAAAGTTTCTATCGAGAGTATAATATTCCTGATGACGTGGTCATTAACCGAGTGGCTAGTGATCAAATTAAGGACAAAAGTAATCACAAGCCCGAGCATATCATTGTTCCCCTGATGGCCATTTGTGAGACTAGGCTACGGTTCCCTCTCCACCCATTCCTGAGGGAGCTCTTGGCTCGGTTTAGCCTTATCCCTCACTTTTCGGCCATCAATAGCTTTAGGATTGTGATGGTCATGGTTGCACTGAAGGAGATCCATGATTTAGAATTCACCATCGCCGACCTTTTCAATACATTTATCATGTCTCGGCATGGTCATACCGAACGTAGATATCTTTCAACACGTCGGGGCAAAGAGCCCTTAGTAGATAGGTTGCCCAACATTGATAAATGGGCAAACTTTTACGTGGAGGTGAATGGTAACTACGAGTTCGACGACCAAACTAACTGTAGGCATCACGTACCGAAGATAAAAGACTTTAAAGGTTGCTTAGTTTTCTTCTTTCCTTTATTTCACCATGCCTATTTTTCATTTGTTGAATTGCTTCGTACCTACTATTTGTTTTCACCTTTTTTACAGATCAATGAGCCATCACCAAGACCTTGCAATCTTTATCCACTAAGAAGAGTGTTGACGTTTTGAGGTCGCAAGCTTGTCGTGACGCGTCGATGCTGCTGGATTACGTTCCTTCGTACAAGGGCAAACTCAAGAGGAAAGAGAAAGAGGGGGAGCCAAGCAAGAAGACCAAGCCCTCGCAAAATGGTGGAAGCAAAAAGAAGGGTAAACAGCCGAGGGTGAAATTTCTAACCTTCAATAAGACAGCCACTTTCTGGCTCGGTAAGAAACAAGGACTGGTGCTTCCAGGTATCGACGTTCCTCTCTAGACCATTGTACCTGAATTCACTGAGGAGATGTCGAGGAGGAACACTATGTGCGTGAACCTGAGGGATAACGTCTTGGCTCAGGCAAGTGGGTCTGACGCGGCCGAGCCCCAAGAGAAAAGGCAGAAGGTAACTCACGACTTCTTCCCCACCAAGCCCCCAACGCCTCATACAACAAAGAAGGAGAGACCCGAGGCTTCGACCATTGGTGGTTCAAAGGGAGTTACAACACCGGTAGGCTTCGCTGGGCACATTGCCTCTAAAGAATTTGCCCCTTCTTTTGCTTCGGCAGAGGGGAGACAGGTGACTGTCGAGGATAGTGTCAAGGCTGAACCTGGACTTGCTGTCACCATGCTCCAGGGGCTTGCTCTGTCGAAGGATATGGAGAAGGTTCCTCAGGACCTTCAATCGAGCTTGATTCACGCGAGTGCTTATTAAGTACAGGTTTGTCTGAGCCCTTCTGCTCTTCCATATTTGTTTTGTTTATCCTTTCGAGCTTAATGCACTTTCTTGCGCAGGCTAATCAAGCTTTTCTCTCTCCATGCTTCGAATAAGGCTACGCTCGCAACTGCCGAAAAGTCTCGCTACTGCAAAGATTTAAAGATGGAGCGTGATAAGTTCAAAGCCTTGAAGCAGAAGCTGAAGGTGGCCGAGGCCAAAATGGGAGAGCTAGAGAAGGAGACGGGGCTCTTACTAAGGCGAAAGTCGCCGAACGTGGGTTGGGAAGGATGCAAATGAGGGAGAAGAGAAAGATGAAGGAGGTTGATGCCAAGGCCTACCAGGCAGGATTTGACCGAGCGGGTGCCGAGTATAAAAGGGAGGCTAAAAAGATGGTGAATGAGAAGTTGATTCTATGGGTGCCGATCACCTATAGAACAGGATACAAGGATGGGGTAGCCGCCGCAGCTGAAGTTTTACAGTTGGAGGTTAACATGAATTTGACTAAGTCTATTCTTGCAGCGGTTGTGCCCAAGCTCAATCTACCGTACACAAATGAAGAATGCGCGACCCCTCCCCCCTAAGGAGTTTCCCGAGAGTGATGAAGAGATTGAGGACGTTTCTGATGAAGATGCCGAAGGTGGATCGAGGGCCAAATCAATTGCTGAAAATGTTGGAGGGAATGCTCCAAATGCTGATCCGAACGCCGAAGTGGACGCCAAGGTTGAAAATGTTGAGAAGATCTGAAGATAACACCCGCGGGCGCCGACTTTGGGGTGGTCAGTTACCATAGTTAGCAACCCTTTTCTTTTCACTCAACTTGTTTAACTTGGTACTTCAATTTCATTGGACTGGACAACTCTAAACATTGGAGTTTGCTGTGCCAAATTGTAATATTTTGGGGGGGGGGGGGCGGCATCAAACGGTTTACCACGCTGTACCTCCCTACTTAGGAAATTTTGCAACTCTTTTTCTGAATGAATGCATGCCTTGATTGAATTCCTGTTTGCAATGCTCTACTTTTCTTTATGCCTTAGAAAAATTTTGATTATGCTATTGCTTTGAATATTATGATTGTAGCCCCCACTTTGGTTTGGCTTGGCATCAAACGGTTTACCACGCTGTACCAATTTTGCAACTCTTGCTTTGATTGAATTCCTGTTTGCAATGCTCTACTTTTCTTTATGCCTTAGAAAAATTTTGATTATGCTATTGCTTTGAATATTATGATTGTAGCCCCCACTTTGGTTT
>BPLS01000713.1:116907-145401 GCA_019656275.1 Rhododendron kiyosumense
TGGTTTGGCTTGGTAGCTGAGCTTTTTTTTTTTGTGGGTAAAATAGCTTGAAATTGAAAAAAATGATAACTGAATATATAGCTTACAAGAGGCATACCCCAAGAGGATAAGAAAAAAAAGAAAACAAACAATAGTAACTAAGATTGACTACGCCAAATGGCTACATGGGCTAAATGATATGCAATGTTTCCAATCCATCTAATAAGAGGGAAGGAAAACAACACTAAAGTGATTATAACAAAATAATATAGAGTGAACTTGGATGGCCAAATGGTCCAAGGTACCGTCCCCCATGGATACCAAGCAATCTGCTGGCAGTAGCAGCCTTGTATTCTACCATATAATGGCAACCTGCTGGCCAGCAATCTACTGGATTCCACACAAGCAAACAATAGCAACAAAAGGACAGCCACAACACTTTATGCTATCTGGGTTTAGAATATGAACAGAACAACAGCAAACTTGTGCTACTTTGTGAGCAGCATCAGCAACTGAATAGAACAACAGCTGCAATAGGTTTCCTAGCAATAACAGTAGCAACCGTAGGTGCCAACAGCAGCAACAGTATCAGTAACAGGCAGCAGAATGCATGGCTGGACTAGAGTTCTTAGATTAAGTAACTTTCTCCAAACCCATGAGGGATTACTAGGCATTTTAAGACTCCAAAAGTTCCTTCCTTTTAACAAATAGGATTTAACCCATTGGCACCACATTGATTGTTCTCCCCCTAAAATCAAGAACCATATATGCTTGGCAACTGTAGCCTTATTCCAAACCTCCATAGATTTGAAACCAAGAACTCCCTCATCCTTGGGAGCACAGAGATGCTCCCAAACTACCTTAGACCCTGCTTTTTTTAAGGTTAGGGCCAGACCATAAAAAGGCCCTAAAAATATATTCATTCTCTAGCTGTAGTATATGTCCAGCCTAATCCAAGAAAGTCAGTTAAACCTTTCAGTTTTTTGACTTCCTTGCTGACCATCCACAATTCCTTGCAATTGTTCAGAGAGTTTGAAGGTCAATTGTAATTGGAAACCCAATGTTCTGTGTGTGTGAGAAACTTAAACACCTTCAACAAGAACTGAAACAGCTTAATAAAACAGAGCTCAATGGCATCTCTGCGAGGGTATGTGCCATTAAGCAGGACTTAGAAAACATTCAAGCTATTATTGGCTCTCATCCCAATAATAGCTCTATCATAGAACAAGAGAGGGTGGTTCACAAACAATATATCACTTTGCTTAGGGCAAAGGAAAGCTTCACTAAGCAAAAGTCATGAATACAATGGTTGAAGCTTGGAGACCAGTGCACTTCCTATTTCTTTAAAGTTGTGAGCAATAGGAGAAATAAGAGCAAAATAACAAGTTTAGTGCCGAGTGACAACTCTATCACTCGTGATCTCAAGGTTATTAAAGAAGAGTTTGTTAACTTCTACACAACTTTATTTGGTGCTCCCCATCCCACACCTCACTTGGGACCAATTAGAGTTGGGCAATTAATTAGAAATAAGCTCAGTCCTGAACAAAGTCAACATATGGTCTCTCCAGTTTCAGATTTGGAAATCAAAGAGACCCTTTGGTCCCTAAATCCCTCTAAGGCACCTAGCCCTGATGGTTACAATGGAGGGTTTTTTAGGAAAGCCTGGTCTATTATAGGGAATGAGGTCACTTCAGCTGTCCAAAACTTCTTTAGGTCTAGACAACTGCTCACCAAAACTGACTCCACTATTGTAGCACTTGTCCTTAAGGTACCAAACCCTTCCAAGGTGGGTGACTTTAGGCCCATATCATGCTGCAATACCATCTACAAATGCATCTCTAGGATTTTAGCCATAAGACTGCAATCTGTTCTCTCTTTACTCATAGATCTTGTCCAATCAGGTTTTGTGAAAGGTAGGAGAATAACAGATAACATATTCCTCACCGAGAAACTCATGAGAGGTTATCATAAGTCATCACCTTCACCTAGATGTGCCATGAAAGTTGACATAATGAAAGCTTATGATCATGTTAGATGGGAGTTTTTATGGGATGTTCTTTCTGCAATGAACTTTCATCCTACCATGATCAAGTGGCTACGAGCTTGTGTAACCACTGCAAATTACTCACTTTGTATCAATGGGGAAGTGACAGGTTACATTAAAGGTAGGAATGGACTGAGGCAGGGGGATCCTTTGTCCTCATACCTCTTTGTTATTGTGATGGAAGTTTGTACATGCCTACTTAAAGAGAAATCTCAGCTCCGTGACTTTCAATTCCATTAGAGGTGTAAAACCAATCAGTTGATAAATCTTTGCTTTGCAAATGACCTAATGATATTCTGCAAAGGAGAGCTTCCATCTATCAAACACATCCATGATGCATTGATAGAGTTTGAGGCTCTTTCTGGTCTTTTTCCTAGCCCAAGGAAGAGTAGCATATTCTTTTCCGGAGTTAGTGTGGGAATTAAAGAGATTGTTTTGCAAGAGCTTGGATTCCAGGTAGGTTCTCTGCCAGTGAGATACCTAGGAGTCCCATTACTATCTACTAAACTCAAAGCTGTGGATTGTCAGAGATTAGTAGATAGTATCATCCAGGGCTCATTCACTAACACTCTATCAAGTTTGGAGGTCATAAAATGAGGAGGTACCTGTTTATTGGACCAAGTGAATAAACACCCAGTGAACCTAAGATCATCAAGTTCAGAGGAAAACAAATATTGATTAATGTCATCCATATGTGGAGACCACTAAGTAGTACTTCCAACTTTCTCTCTAGGATGTCTAATAGCATTAAAATCACCAAGGACCACCTAAGGTGAAGAGGTCCTGAATTGAGTTAAACTTTGCCATAGAGACCTACGATCTAACTGAGAAGATGCCCCATAGACCATAGTGACGAAAAAGAGTGCACTCCCATCTTTGGGATGGATCTCATGGTGAATGAATTGATCAAACTGGCCTAACATTGTAAGAGACATTACTCTAGGATCCCAACCCACAAAAATCCTCCCTAGAGCCGCATGGGAGTTATTATTCACAAAACTCCAGTAAGGACAAATGAATTGAGTGATCCTGTCCGCCCAAATTGCCCTAAATTTTTTTTTGGGTAAATTAGTTTGAAATTAAAAAAGGTTAACCGAATGTACAGCCTATAAGGAGCATACCCCAGGAGGAAAAGAAAAGGAAAAAGAAGAACAATGAAAAAAGTGCGATAACCCATGCACAACCGGCATGTAAAGTAGGGTAGAGTAAGCTAAATAGCAAAAGCGCAATGTCTTTTGTCATCATACCCTGTTGCACTATCCATCTATGAGGAAAGATAGCACAACAAGGTATGATACAAAGTGATGCGAGTAGTAAATAACATGAAACTAACTTTAGCCTGGCACATCCCGCCAGGCTAGGATATAAGATAAATAGTCACGTTCAAATAACAATCAGTTGATGAACCGGCAATGAGAAATTGCGGCAAGATAGCAATTCAGCAACGAGGGGAGGCTGATCAGCTACTACAGAGGAACTAGGCATCGATAATCGAACCGGAGATGTCGGCATCCGACAGGGGGCCCAACCCTGCACACCACACCCATTCCATCTAGACTACCACGCTCTCATCCAAATTCCCAAAGCTCACTAGAAAACAACCTACCCTCAGCCAAATACCAATCACCACTAGTCTCTAGAGATGGGATAAGTAAACCAAGATTTTAATACTCCATCCTAACCCAGAAGTGTCAAGCGTAGTACCCACTTCTAAGGAATAATTACTACAGAGGAACTAGGCTCTGAGAAGAGGCTCGATTCAAAGATGTCGGCATTCGACAAGGTTACCCCCCAAAGTACCCTGCACACCATGCCCATTCCATCCGGTCTAATACACCCTCGTCCTAATTCCCTAGGCTCACTATAACCTAAAATTGAGGCAGAAAAAGAGCCTCAAATCTGCCACCAGTAACAGTGCATTACCACCGAATCAACCGGCACATTTCGAGGCCACACAAAACTGCAAAGGACTATAAACTGCTCTGCTCAACCAGTGCATTACCACTCATCTAATAAGAACATACACAGTCACTCATGCCACACGAAGAAACAAGCGGGCTCAGAGCCGTAAAATCTCTTAGGTTGTAAAGATGCCGCGCAACAAGCTCATCAGTGAGCCTTCAAGGCTTGAGTGCCCAATAACTAAACTAGGCCATAATTGAGAGTGAGCCTAGTGTAGAAACTGTGTGAGCAATGGCCTATGATCTATGCCCTACAGCAGCCATGTGTATATGAAAAGTGCATTCCCATAATAAAAGCCCGCTGTGATTATAAAGCACTAATGTCTTAGTGTGTGGACCCACAATTAATTAACCAAATTGCAAGTCCACTTCCTACCTTTCACGTGTGCCAATTGCACAAGATAATAAAGTAAGCCACAATTTCCCATTGTCCCACATTCCACTGTGCCTTCTCGGGCAAAGCTACAAGAGATGCGGAAGGAACCCTAGCATGGGAGTAGCAATAAAATAAAATAAAAAATAAAATAAATGGCCTTTTCCATTTCCAGAAGTACAGCTGTGGTCCATTGCTCTTCCATCCCTGGTACGTTGAATACCAACCCTGGTATTGCAAAACCATATGCAAGTTCAATGAAGAACCCCACTACTCAGCACACATCCTCACCGGAGATCTAAAGAGATAAACCAATAGCACCCATATGGACTTGCTAACAATTTAACAACAACCAATGAAGGCCTAGGAGGTGGAGAAGAACACCTCCTATTGTCCCCTTGGTCTAACTTGATAATGGGTGAAGAAAGAGACCCCATTTATAAGATTGAAGATGCATGCTCTCGTAGAACAAAATAAGAGCCAAGAACTTAATCCGACTTGGAGATAGATCCACGGGTACCGGACCACACTAGTAATACGGTGAACCATTGTGATGGTGATTGAACCACAATGTTAACGTAGAAGATCTGCCCAAGATGAACCAAGAAAGGGTTCACCTCACCTGGATGAAGACTTGGAAAGGGTCGACCCGGGTAGGAATCATCTTGAACAGCCCTTCATAATTTCCGAACAGAGCTTAAATTACCTCAGAACAGATCTATGGTGAATTTTGGGGGATTTTTTTTTTGGGGGAGTGCATTCTCTAAATCTAGAGAGAGAAACTCTCAACCCCTCTCTCACCATATTTAACTGCCCTAATTTTATGGTTAAGAAAGCCAACTAGATTAAGTTAATTAGATCTTACAAAGGATCTAGCTTCTCTCTGCTTAATGGGGTCATTTAGCCCACGAATGTTCCAAAACCGTAAATTGAAAGCTTGTAAAGACATAGTAGACAATATCACAAAGTAACAAAGTGATGTAGTGATTGAAAGTAGTAGCACTACATATACTCAAAAGGATATCATTTATTCTTGCTCTTAGAGGAATGATTAATTGACTCCTACCGAACCCAAAGGATCAGGTGGCTTAGGGGCTTGGGAGATCCTGGGCTCAGATTGGACTTTAACCAGAGAGACTGTTGTCCTTAAATGTTAATTCAATGCCCCTACCCCCTGATTGTTACTCACCACTCCTTTTAGGACTTCAAGCAGCTCATCTTCGGAATCACTGAGCTCCTCCCCCAGAGAGTGAGTAATTGGAGGTGGAATGTTGGATTGATGGAGCTGCTCACTAACAACCTTTTGTTTCCCATTCCCGACTTGAGTCACAACTTGAGCTGCAGGTTGAAGAGGAAGTGAAGAGGTGGAGGATTTGTTAGCACATAGATTGCTCCCCACCAAGTACAAGGAACCAAATGTGCTTGGCTACAGCTGCCTTGTTCCAATCCTCCATTGATTTAAAGCCCTAAATGTGCTTGACATAATTTTTGGTTTACATGCATTTTTTAAAAACCTTGCTTGCGCACCTCGAACTAATCTATACAGTCCCTTTCAAAGCTATTTCCCATGCTTATGCCTAGGGTAAGATGGCTCAAACAATTACTGGTAAGAAAAATCAAACATGAGACATTAAGAGTAAGAGAGCTCTTAAATCTTGGGTCAAGACCACCACACCAACCTCCTATACGATTTAAAACAATGAGTCAGATTATTGCCAATAAATGTATAAATAGGAAAATTAAATGCCCCATTTTTCACTTCACTGAAACCTAATTTCTCCTAAGCCTTTTGGGCTACATAACACCAATCAAAAAGTCTAAAAACACAAATTTAAAAAACAAACTCTAGATACAGTTATGTCCAAAAACCATTACATGTAATGTAGATCCATATGCATATAACATTTTCGGACCTATTCGTGTAAAGTTTTGGGTTCTATAGGTGTGTTCGTAGCATTGCACAACACCGAGCCCACGAAAATCATCTGATCATGAATATCATCATTGTAAAAATCTATACCAAAATTCTCCAATATTGGGGTACAAAAAATGTACACATGTCATGTGGGACCCAATTTTGGGTCCCACGCGAATATTTCAAACTACTCATTAATTTTAAAATAATTTTTAGGGAATTTTGCAAAAAATCAGCTCAATTGGATACATTTAAGTGGTTGATCCAATAATCGAATTATTCATTTAGAATTTGGGATCCTAAATTTTGAATGACTTGAAAAATAATTTTAAAATTAATAAATGATTCGGATTATATGTTTTGGACCCAAAAAGTTGGCTCGCAAGACGTATGTACAATATTTGCGGTTGTAAAGGCAAAATATTTATGATTGTCAATGGCATATGGTCAAAATAGATTCGTCCGTTTGATTGCAATTATTTGATTATTGAGTAGTAATTTCTTGTGGAAGAAATATTACGCAATTAGATCGAGTCGTCTGTCGGTCTCCCAACAATCACACAGCATCAAACAATTTGTTTAATTTGAAGAGGGCGAATTTATTCTAAGTGTCGAATGGAACATCTAGTTGCACCTGCAAGCAAAAGGCTGGTTTACTCAAGCATCACGGCTGTCTTTACATTTTGGTGAAATGGTTGTTTGCTTAAGTAAAATCAGTGTTGCTCACAGTTTTGCTCGAACAAAACGGGCGCTCTTTCCATACTTTGATCGTGCTTATATATACTGACCAATTAGGTTTTAAGAAGGCACGCCTATTGAAACAAAAATACAAAGAGATCTTATTTCCCATCCAAAAAGGACGTTTGGCGGCTAGGGTTTGTGCACCTCGAAGACTAGTGAAAGTTTATCAATTCCTATGCTCTAAAGAATCATCTAAGAGGGGTTTACTACAACAACACATTCAATCTCTACACAAAGAATTTTCGTGTAGTTCAAAAGGCATCTTTGGAAGGCTGGTGGATTCGAGATAGCAGCGGTCAAGCATTCAGAGAGATGTGCGTGGATTCAACAAGAGTGTCTAGGTTTAGGTTTGTGGAGTTCAAACTTATCATAAGAGTTCTTGTAACCTTGTGTTCCCACTCATTCGTTAAATAAGTTACCAATCTCTTAAAAGTAAATGTACGGAAAAAGCAATAGGTTAGTTCCACTTTTACAACAAGTCCACTGACTCAACAATCATTGGGAAACCCTAAGAGCCAACCTGGGATGGAGATGCTGAATCCTCATTCTCATTCCATCTCCACTCCACCAACTCATCCATCGAATTCGTTACAACTTGAATTTGAAGCTGTCGATCCCAAATCGATCAAGACCCAGAGTCCTTCACATCAATTGATTGCAACGCTTCAGAGTTCTGACTCTATAAACCCTAATCTCCCTTAGCTGTCACTACCAGGGGACTTGTACAAAACCTCACTTACAGGGATTGAAGGCCATAGCCCGAGATCAGGAACTGCAAGGAAGCTGCAACAAGCCTTATTTGAGGAAGGCTTGATCCTGGAGGCAGAGGAACGAGCTCAACATGAACATCAACATTTACGGCAAGTACAACCCCCGATTCCTACTCCAAGAACTCTAATCAATGCCAGGGGTACCCCGTATTTAAAGGGGGATCCCAATTTGGGATATCCTAAAGCTGATACAAAACCTAGGCGTCCTTTTTCTCCAAAAACTCAGTCTAATCCGAATTTCTCGACACATTCTGTTCATACCCTACCTCAACAAGCACCCATTAAACCTAGACCAAATACCAATGTACCTAAGCCCAACCTAAAAGTTGGGCTTCCCTGCTACAGCCCCAAAGTTCATCACTGGACATGAAGTTGGAGTTTTATCCTGACCTATTTAGAGGGAAAGAAGCCCAGGTGAAAATTGATATTGAGCTTACTGATGTTGGAAAGTGCAATAGATACTTGATAGGCCATTTCCTAGACGGGAAAATGCCCTATCCATTGATTGTTTCCACAGCCCGATATCAGTGGAAAGAGTAGTTTGTGGTTGTCAAGCTAGATGTTAGAGGTTGCTACCTCTTTCAGTTTCAGGATGAACAAGCCAAGCAAGAAGTTTTGGATGGGGGTCCTGTAACGCCCCCAAAATTAGGGTACATTAAAAGGACATTTTATTTCAGAAAATAAAGAGAGTCACTGCTCTTATTACAACAAAACCCCCACAGGAGTTCAATATTACAAAAGAAAGGAAACTAAGGCTTCCTAACTACAGCTCATCTTGTCTCTTCATCCTAGCAAGCTCCTCTGCTCCAAAAGCTTCCACAGTGAATTGTTCGTCTCGATTATCTACAAGGTCTGACACATTATATTGGCGTCGCCACCAATATAATATGTCAGGGTCACCACAAGGCAACACCGTGAGCTACAACGCTCAGTAGAGTAACCCCATACCCGCTAACCCATAACTTACAAACAAACGATCATAGAAATTAAACTAATAACGATAGCACAAGCATATTCTCTTTGGTGTCCAAGTTTCTCTTTGTTTCTCCTACGCGACTCGTCGTAGACCGTGTCAATCATTTTCCAATTATAAAACCTTCTTTCAAAATCGTTTGCATTGGCTCCGTACCGCGGATAACCAAGTCATACACACCCAACCTCGGTTCCGCCGTTCCGGGTTCCCGAGTATCCTCACAATGGTTCCGCCGCACCGGGTTCCCATTGGCACACAAAACTTGCATTGGCTCCTCTCCACGGAAAACCAAGCCATATTACCAACAAGGCTACCACATCCGGCCCTATTGGCAATCTTCACAAAGGGCTACCAAGTCCGGCCTCTTTATGGTTTTCACAACCCACGCAATGGGCTACCAAGTCCGGCCACATTACGGTTTTCATTCACACAACGGGCTACCAAGTCCGGCCACGTTGCGGTTTTCCCAATCCACACGACGGGCTACCAAGTCCGGCCACATCGCGGTTTCATCATTATCCACACCCTAGGTGCCATGTTTCTACTTTCTCGGTTATCGTGTCACGTTCTCATGCAAGACTCCGCGTGTGAGACTTTTCATACCAACAAGCATTCAATCAAGCCTTGAAATTAACACAACAAGATCATCCAACTCTAGGTACATAGCATGCTTGAAACATCTCGTAAGTAAAACATGCATTTTCAATTTCAAAAGATAACCTTAGCTTACGATCGAAGTACATCCAAAACGTCATGCAACTTATACAAACATAGAGTTGAAATGTAAAATTACTTTTTTACTTGAAAAATAGATAGGGATAACTACCTTGATCCGAAACTAGTCGGGGCCGAATAAGCAAGTTGGAAAATCCTACGGGCGGTGAAACTTCCGAATCTGTACCAAACTTCGGACAGCAGTAACTCGGTCAATCCTTGGCCGAATAGAGTCGTTCTTGGGTCTAGAACGAAGCTCTCTAAACCCTCTATAACTCTCGAGAAGGAAGTTAATCCTAGAAATGACTTTAGGTTGGAGAAAAATGGGGACGAAGCAAAGGACAGTAAGCTGTCCAGAAAATGGAAATCCAGAAATTTTACTGAACTTCGGATGGCAATATCTTGGTCATTTCTTAACCGATTGGGGTGATTTTTGAGCCTAACTTCAAGGTTTCGAAGTTCTCTACAACTTTCCAGAAGGAAGTTGATCCTAAAAACCACTCTAAACAGGAGAAAACTGGGGACTTTCCGACGGGACAGTGGCTGCCCAGAAACTGGAAATGGTTTTCTAGAGAGAAGGAAGAGCTATTGTTTGAGGTGTGAGTTCAAAGGCTTAGAATGGCCTTCTATTTATAGGCAAGAGCTTGGCCCTCTTCTCTCTCTCTTTCTAAGCTTCATCTTGACACTTGGCAAGAGATCATGGAAGATCAATGCAAGAATCCTAGGGTTGCATGGCTATTGTGTCCTTAGATTGGATTCTTGAATCAAATGGATGGTTGAGATGGAAATGGTACATGATCAAAGGGTCAAGAAGCTTGCTAGGTGTTCAAGAAGTACATCTAATCAAATCCAACTTTTAAGCACAAATCAAGGGAAAATCCTCGGTTTGCATGGCTACTTTGTACCAAGATTTGATCTTGGATCAATTGGATGGCTAGGATTGATCCTTGGTGGGCAAGAAAGAGATTGGTACAAGATCTAATGGTTCAAACAAGTGCAAGGTGTATACAAGAGTACAATGGAGGTTAATGGAGAGTTAGATACACCAAGGATTTGGAAGATTAATGGGAGATCATGGAAGTACAATCTAATCTCCTTCCTTCCTCTTTCCTCCTTCCTTCCTCTCTCTCTCTCTCTCTCTCTCTCTCTCTCTCTCCCATTCGGCTCTCTCTCTCCCTCTCTCTCTCTCACGGTTCTCTCTCTCCTCTCTTTCTCTCTCTCTTGCTCTCACATGGTATATATACACACACATATATATAAGCAAACAAAGGGTACTTTTGTACCATGAGATCAAGGGGATTTTAAAAGGGCAAGATTTTCCCCATTAAACTAATCAATAAAAATCACCAAGTACTAGTATAATATATACACATGTACTCATGTGATTTAGGAAGATCAAAATCTTAATTAGAAATAATACCAAGGGTACTTTTAGAAATCTTAGGGTTTAAAGGCTACTAAATACTTTCCAATTAAAATAATGGGCACTTTACACATGGGAATACTAAATTAATAATCCATGTGCTTAGGTGGAAGAACAACCTATTACCCAATGGGTAATAACCACCCTAACTTTTATTATCCAATGGATAATAGTTGCTAGGGAGATTATATAATAAAATAATCCAAAAAGGTACTTTAAAGTAATCAAAAAGTTACTTTTTACTATTCATAGTACTTTAATCAAGTAGACATTTAATATAAATAATTGGGGTTTCTATTATCCAATGAATAATAGTCTCTCTAACCATTATTGTCCAATGGACAAAGAAATAAACCAATTTGATTAAAAGAAAACGAATATTAAAATTTCAAGTCTAGGGTTCAAAAAGTTCAAAAGGTTCAAGGGGGCAAAACGGTAATTTTGCTGTTAGAAAAAAGTAACTGGGTAACTTCCTAGCTTAGTTTCTCCAATCGGATAGTTAAAAGCTAGTTAGGTTTGCTAAACGGACCAAAGCGCAAAGAAACGAAAGTTTAAGGGCAAAAACGTAATTTTGACAAACTTTGGAAATTAAAAGCAAAACCAAGTAATAAAATTCAAATATTTAACGACATTTTTATTGACCGAAAATCAGGGTCGTTACAGGTCCATACTTTTTTTCACAAAAATATCTAGTCCTTAAAGATTGGCATAGAATGATAAAACCAGTCAAAGAACAACCTTCTCATATTCCAACATGGGTTAAATTGCATGACCTCCCTCTAGAGTTATGGAACCAAGAGTGTTTGAGTAGGGTGGCTAGTACCATTTTTTAAGCCATTACATGTGGATCAAGCCACAGCTAAGACCTCAAGACAATCGGGTCTTCTCCAAACAAAATCTACCAGTGCCAGAATATACATTAAGATCAGTGCTCAACATGAACTTCCTGATGATGTGAGAATTACTGTGGAGCGAGAATCAGTTGTAGTATCTATTGAATATCAAGTGTTACCTCTCATGTGCAAGCTTTGCCAAGTTTTTGGCCACTCGACAGCCCAATGCTCTAAGAAAACACCCCCACCAACCAGTCAAACCAATCAGGACTGGATCGTAGTGGGCAATGGTAAACCGAGGAATCACTCTACCTCACCTACCTGTTCTAAGCATGCTTCAGATTGCCCTCAACCTAAAGTGCCTACTGATTCAGAGGGTGAGTTGGAAAAGATGCTTGAAAGAGTTGTAAGCAGTTCTCAAGCAACCTTGATCCAGCCTTAAAATGGATCACCCCCTCATTGTCCTTCCACCAACCACCTAAGCCTTGGTATTCCTGCTGAGCAACAAGATGCCCCATAGCAACCTATCACTGGTTATAACAGTTCAGAAGAGCAAATTAGCAATAGTCAGGAATCAACAGCTAAGGAGGTTACACCTAGCATGGCAGCTCCTATTTCCAGATCTACAGCTAAGAAAGCTGCCAAAGTTGCTGCAAAACTAAAAGTTCAAGAACCTCCTGATCCTGGTGTTCCTGACATCAAGCTGTTGATGGGAGGCTCCTCCAAAGCAGGGTTGAGGAGGAAGCAGAAAAGCTAGGGCTCTTCCTATAGATCAGGGAAGTAACTTCTGTCCTTGTGTTTTTGTCCACATTTAGTTATATCAGTGCTCTTTGCATTTCACTCTCATTCATTTGAAACTTTGTGGTTATATTTAGTTTTGTTTTATGAATTGCTCACCTATACATTTTGGTTTTTGGAATTTGAGGGGTCTGAATGACCCTCTCAAGAGAAGGGAAGCAAAAAATTGGGTTTCCAATAAGAAATTATCCTTAGTTGGATTCATTGAACATAAAATAAAAGAGCCCAAGGTTTCTAAAATTGTCAAAACTATGCTCCCTCAATGGAATTTTGCTAGCAACCATTCCAGTTCTCCTATGGGGAGAATATTGATTTGCTGGAACCCTTCAGTATTTAATATTCTAATGCTACACCAGTCCAGTCAGTTTATTCATTGTTAAGTGCAATCCTCTGATGGCCGGTACTCTTTTGATGCCACCTTTATTTATGGTGCTTCCAATTACCTTGATAGGCATCAGCTTTGGGCAACTTTACAGCAACTCTGTGTTGCTACTCCTTGGGTGGTATTAGGGGACTTCAATGCCTTAAAGTCTCCCATGGAAAAAGTAGGTGGGGATAGAACCTGGTTGCCCTAGATGGAGGAGTTTAATTCTTGGCTTCATTCAACTGAATTAGTAGATCTCAGATACTCTGGTTGCCAATACACTTGGTCTAATAAGCAATTGGGTGATGCCCACATCTGTACTAAGATAGATAGGGTTCTTATCAATGAATGCTGGATCAAAGACTTCTGTTGGTCCAATGCCCACTTTCTTAGCCCTGGAGTGTCTGATCACTCTCCTGCTGTTATGTATCTAATAGCTGCGTCACCCACAAGGAAAAGGCCTTTCAGATTCTTCAACTTTTTGGCTGATCACCCTAAGTTCATTGACACTGTGCAACAGGTTTGGAGGAAGGTTATCATTGGCAATCCTATGTTTTGTGTTTGTGAGAAACTTAAGTATTTGCAAGAGGACCTTAAACACCTGAATACTAATGAGTTCAGTGAACTGTCTATAAGGGTGGCCTCCTATAGATAGCAATTGGAAGCCATCCAAAAAGAGCTAGGCTCTGATCCCAGAGATCCCTCTAAACAAGCCATTGAAAGGGAATTGTGTAAGGAGTACCTGGTTTATGCTAGGGCTGAAGAAAGCTTTGCCAAGCAAAAATCAACAATTCAGTGGTTAAAGTTAGGGGATCAATGATCCTCTTTTTTCTTCAAAACCATCAGTAATTCAAGGAACAGGAACAGAATTTCTAGCTTGGTTCTAGAAGATGGATTTGTCACCCAGGACATTGAGTTGGTAAAGAACACTTTCATTAACTATTACACCAAATTGTTAGGCACCAAACATCTAAGTACCTACTCTGGATCCTCGAGAGTGCAACAACTCATAAATAGGAAACTTTCCCATTCCCAAAGTTTGGAAATGGTGATGGAAGTTCTTAACAAAAAGATCAAGGACACTTTCTGGTCTCTTAATCCTCAAAAAGTACTTGGTCCTGATGGTTACAATGCAGCATTCTTCCACAAAGCTTGGCCAGTGATAGGTCATGAAGTGACCTCTGCTGTTAAGTTATTCTTTAGATCTAGTCAGCTTTTGAAGAGAGCTAATGCTACATTAGTTGCCTTGGTTCCTAAAGTCCCTAATCCTTCTAAGGTTAGGGACTACAGGCCGATTTCATGCTGCATTGTGTTCTATAAATGTATTACCAAAATCCTAGCCAACAAAATCAAACTTGTCCTTCCTTCCCTTATTGATCCTGCACAATCAGGCTTTGTACAAGGAAAGAGGATAGCTGATAACATATTCCTTACTCAGGAATTAATGAGAGGGTACCACAAACACTCTTCATCCCCTAGATGTGCCATGAACGTGGATATCATGAAGGCTTACGACAATGTCAGATGGGATTTCCTCGAGGATGTCTTGGCCTCCATGAAGTTCCATCCTAAAATGATCCAATGGTTAAAAGCTTGTGTCTCCATAGCCAACTACTCTTTATGCTTCAATGGGGAGGCAATAGGGTACATTCCTAGGCAGAAAGGTCTAAGACAAGGTGATCCTTTATCTTCTTACTTATTTATGATAGTCATGGAAGTCCTAACTTGCATTCTTAAGGAGAAGTCTCTTCTCCCTGATTTTAAGTTTCATTGGAAATGTGGCTCCACCAAACTTGTCAATCTTTACTTTGCAGATGATATTATGATTTTTTTGCAAAGGTGAAGTGAGCTCCATTGCTCATATTAAACAATCCTTGACTGAGTTTGAAGCCTTATCTGGTCTGTCGCCAAGTCCTACCAAGAGTCACATATTCTTCTCGGGGGTTAATCTCAATTTACAGACACGAAGTGGGTACAAACACAAAGTAGGTTAGGATCAAGAGAGAGTGAGTAAAGGCAAACACAGGACACAAGTAATATTATTAGAACACTGGCTTGGACTGGCCTTGATATTACATTGAGCAAAGGTCTCCTTTTATAAGCATAAGGAGCCTGCTTACATAACTGATAAACAGTACTACAAAAAATTAGTACTTACTGTACATCACTAGTATATAATTGGTTCACCTGCAGAAGTACTGCCATATTACTCCCTTGACTTTTACCCATCTGCCATAACTATTACACAGACTATTTTTACACACCACCAATTATTACTACAGTACATGCTACAGTACCTGCCAATTATACAAACTACAAATAGTACACAACAGTAAACACCAATAATTTCACCCTCTCCGGAAAAGAGGATAATACTACCATACTTTATATTACATCACAAAAGAGACAGCTGGCACGATCACATGGGTGTCACTCTGGATCATCTGAACTACTTTCTTCAGTTCTGTTAGTCAAGTGATTCTGGGTCAAAAGATAGCGAATATTTTGGCGCCACTCTTCTGGATAAGTATCATTGAATTTCCAGTTTCCAGATTCATAATGGAGGAGAGATGAGGGAACTTCTGCAGGTGTCAATCCATTGAGTGAACACAATGTTTAAGTCATGACCAGATAATTTCCATTGTGGATCTCAATGCTCGGAGACTCATGATATGCCGAAAGGAATATAGTGTGATACTCCTTTTACCAAGTGATAGAACCATCTGGATTAGGAAGACATCTGTTGTTGCGACTTGTCCAAAAAGCAAATTGGAGATCTTCATCTGGACTGGTGGAGATTTGTCTAATCTTCTGCTGCCAGTAGGGTATGCTTCCAAAAAGTACGAGAAATTTCAAAAAGAAATCTTCTGGAGGATGGACCTGATTGAACGCTGCATGTGCTAGATAAACCAACACGGCTGATTTATTGAAACTGACACTTATAGTATACATATCGACTAAATACCATAAGAGAATGTAGGCTTCTTTTTTGAAATAAAAGACATTATGGTAAGATACTTCAAACTGGGTGAGAAAGGGAAAGACAGGATGAAAAGGTAGACCTTTTATGGGACCTTTATCAAGACCATACTTAAAAATACAAAGATGTTGAAGGTTTTGACACATTTAGACACATCTAGAAAGAAGGGTTAACTCCAAAAGATGACACTGAAGATGGACTGGAAGATTGACTAGGTGGAAACAAGAAATCATTGGAAAACAATCAGGGACAAATGAATATGGTTTTGTTTTGGAAAACTGGTTGATTTCTTTTTTGAGTCTGGACAGAAAATCTGGGAGGACATTGGTTTTTCCTTTTATGTGGACAGCATCAAAACTCCAATTAGAAAACCAATTTGCCCATCTGAGTAACTGTGCCTTTGGAAGGTGCTTCTGTTTGAACTTGAGCATGCTGGGGAAACTCATTATAATAGTCTCAATTAGAAAATGATAACCGATTAGATGAAATTCAAATTTCTCAATGCTCCTTTTGATTGCTAGAATTTCTTTGTAAGTAGAGTGGTAATGAAGCTCTGCTAGAGAGAATGCACCACTCTTGTATCCACAAATTCTGCGCTTCTGTTCTGAATTTTCTTCTAAAAGAACTACTCCCCAATATAGATCAGAGGCATCTGTCTGAAGAACTCTTTTTCCATCTGAAGGTATGGTTAATGGAGGAAGGGTTTTGGATATGGTTTTGAGGTTTGTGACAGCTTTGGTACAATGGGTTGACCGAGAAGGAGGGTTTTTTCTTTAGTAGAGCTGAAAGAGGAGTACAGTATTGGGCAAGGTTAGGGATGAAATCAGCCATATAGTTAACGATTCCAAAGAACTGTTGAACTTGTTTGACTGTGAAATTTTCATCTGAAAAATGGTCAAGTTGGGAGGCTATATGAGGCTGGAAGAGATATTGACCTTTAAAGATATGTGTCTCTAAAAAATCAATTTCTAGTTAAGCAAGAAGTATCTTTTTCTCTGAGAGCATAATACCATGGGTTTGGACTAGGGAATGGAAAGATTGTAGTAAGACAACATGAGACTCAATATCTGGGGAGAAGATGAGGATGTCATCAATGTAGACGAGTGCTGAGGACAGAATGGGAGTAAATATCTGAATCATGGCCTTTTGAAACAAAGATGAGGCTGTTTTTAATCTAAAAGGCATGACTGACCACTGAAAGTGGTGATTTGGAATGCAGAAACTAGTTTTAGGGCAATCATCTGGATGGATGCCCAGTTGCCAAAAACCTGCTTTCAAGTCAAACTTTAAGAAAATTTGAGCTTTAGGCAAGTTTGCAAAACGAACACTTCGCCGAGGAAGAGGGAGTTTGTTATCCTGCAGAAAATGATTAAGAGGCTAGTAATTGATAACTAGGTGGAGTTTTCCTCTTATCTGCTCTGTCATTTTGTTCACATAAAATGCTTCACATGCCCACTGAAAGGTTGTGGGCTCGATTAAACCTTCTGACTAGAGCTGCTGGAGTTCTTGAAGAGCAAGCTGGTAGTGTTCTGGGTTCATGCCATGATGAGTAGCTTTTGTGGGGTTAATGTCTTCATTTTTCTTAAAGGGAAGAGAAATGAAGAAATCTGGATTTTTCCAAAGTGGGTTAGAGCATTTGGTGAGGAACTGAAAATGGGATTCAGCACAAGAAGTTTGGATTATGGCTTCTTTGATGGTGGAGAAATTTTCTATGGAAAAGAGATTGGGTTGAATGGTCTAGGGTAACAGGTAATTTTTGTATTTCAAACCTTTTTTGAGCCAGGAGACTTTACTGAGATTTTGGAGGATATGAAAGCCTAACAATAAATCTTTTCATGGGAGATCAGAGCTATAGACTTGGTGTTTTATGGTGTATCCAGGGAAGAGTTGGATGGTAATAGGCTTACTGATCAGAGTGATAACAAATGTTTCTCCATTGGCTGCTGTAAATGGTCTGAAACACGACTGCTAGTAAGATCTGTGGAGGATTGCTGGGTTGAGAATGGAGGCTTCGGCACCAGTATCAAAAAAGGCGATAACTGGTATAGGTTTCTCATATTTTCCAAGCAAGATTCTGACCTTGGCTAAGGGCTGAGCCAACATGATGTTTAAGAATCCAAAAGTTTGGATTTCATAGGAGAATGAGTCAGAATCATCAGAAGAATCACCTGATTCTGAGGAAGAGTCATCAAAGGTGAATGCAAGAACTGCTTCATCTGTTTCTTCATCATCAATAGAGAATAGTGATTCGACATCAGCATCTTCAAGATCATCACCAATGAGAGCCAGAGAGCTCACCATCTTGTCTCTTGCTGCTTTATTGGACACTGCTTTGCATAGTGCCCCTTCTTTCCGCATATGTAGCAGCGATCAGACTTTCGTTGTCGTCTGAACTTTTTCTTCTTAAAAAATTTCCATTTTTTCCGGCGTGAGAACTTGCCAGATTTAGGAAACTTTGAAAACTTGCCAGGAGATTGAAATTTCCATTTCTGAAAGTGTTTGGTTTTCCGATATGAAGGACGGCAAGTGCATTTCTTGTCTTTGCACTTTATAGATAGGTCGAGCACGTCACATGCCTTGCCAAGAAGTTTTCCCTGTTCTTCAAGAGTTCTGAGGAATTTCTGGTGATTGCATAACTTTTCCAAGGCAATCAAAGAGTGCTGGTAAATACCACCAAGAGATGTGGCATTCAGCGTCAATCCTTTTGTCTGAAGGAGCCTTGTTGTCTCATTTCCCAATGGTTTAGGAAGGAAATTAAGAAAAGCTTGCTTGAGGTTGACATCATCCATGCCGTTGAGGAGATAAAATCTCTGAGACATACGGTCATAATGGATCTCCAAATCTTTTCTTTTGAATGAACAACACTTCATGCTGAGATATTCTTCTCGAACGAACTCTTTCGTGTTGTTATGATCTCTAAGAAACTCAGTATGTAGGATTGAGATAAATTGATCAAGGGTCGGAAGTTGTCTAAGCTGCAGCTGTCGGTACTCACCAAAAGCTAAGTACCATTGACGGAGACGGCCAAGAAATTTTGCTGTACACTTAGTAATGACAACACTCAGCGTAGCATTTGGGGAAAGCATAGCAGCAGTGCACCAAACATGAATCTCATAGAGCTTATCCAACCATTTTGATGGGGGAATATTGTTAAAGGAGAAACCTTAGGTATGGATATTAGAATGTGAGAATGAATCAAAGGTTGGAATTTCTGAAGGTGTATCAAACTCAGGACTTTCCTCAATGATGGGATCTTCAATATTTTCCTCGGGGTTTTCTGGGTTCATCATGAAAACATGAGGAATTGGCATAGAGTTTGTGGATTCAGTATCAGAATCAAACTCAATGGTTGGTTCAGGAGATGCGGTTTCAGGTATAGTGGCTAAGGTATGTAGGAGAGTGAAGATTGGATTTTTAGAAGAGCTAGAAGTTGGCTGGACCATTAATTGGGGTGACTTGGAATTTGGATCAGATGGTTTAGGAGGAGTGGAAGTAGGTGGAACAGAGGTAGAGGTAGATGTTGGAGATGAAACTGTTGGAGGTTGGACATGTTTTATCTGGGGCTTGGAAAAGGAAGTTTTGGTGGAGATGGTCTTTTTGGCGGAGGAAGAAAAGCTGATGAGCTCCCAAAGATATTGGACTCACCAAATCATGAGGTAGGGATTATAGGTAAAGGCTGAGACATTTGAGGATATCCAAACAAACTTTGTTGAGAGGAAGATGTGAACATGTCAAATGGGCTTTTTTGCTGAAAATACTGCTGAGCTTGGAGAGAACGAAGCTAATTCTTAAGATGCTTCATTTCAACATCTTTTTGGTAAAAAGCTGCTGAAAATGCTTGGTTGGCATAGGCCATCTGGAGAAGTTCTTGGTGAACAGTTTGAATTTTCTGCTGCAAATCTCTAATAAGAAGTTCCAGAATTGATAACTTCTTATGAACGGCATTCTCCAAATTTTGCTGAGAGTTAGCAATTCTCTGGAGAATTTGGTTTTGAGCTAGAGAATTTGCTAACTGACAATTTATTGCTGCTTCGGCGGCTGACATTGCTTTGGTGCTACCATCAGGGAGAATGGTAATAGAGTTCAGAATTTTATGACGGTGAGTCATCCTCTCCTGAGAATTATGGAATTCCAAAGGAGGAAAATCTGCTTCAGTCCAGCAGGAGGATGAGGTGAACATGAAACATCCACTTGGTTAACTGGACGAACCATCATCAGATGGAAGTTGAGATGAAGGTGGAGATTTACAAGGAGTTGGGGGTAAAGGAGAACATAGTGAACGAGGATCATCTTCAAAGTCCTCTTCATCGTCTAAAAGACTTTCTTCTACATAGTCATCACAGTCACAGGCATCAAAATAGCAATGACCTGTTTCTGGATTTTTAAAATAGAAGACTGGAAGACCATTGGGTTGAAAATATTTGATTGGAGGGCCAGGTCTAGAACTATTGACAAACATGTCAATTCTCGAAGGGAAAATGACAATATGGGTTGACGATGAGGCAGAGGTGTCTTTTGGAAACGAGATCTCCCCTGTACCGTCAGGTTTTGGGATGAAAGTTGGATTTGAGGTTTGAACTGGTATGGGCTTTTGCTGGTTTTTCTCATAAGCTGTGACCCAAGATTTTGGGAGAAGCTTGAGAAGCTCAGGATGGGAAATTTGACGAGGAACATGGACACATGAAGCTTGGTGAGGGGCATTAACAGTTAAGAAAAGAGCTTCATCTGTGGAGGAGGGTAAAGACATATATAGGGCATGGTTTTAAAGACGATATGCCATTTGGTAATGAAGGGTTGCTATATAGGTGGTGGAAATTTGAGAAGCACCACCAATTTGAACCTATACTTTCAAAGCTGATAGCAGATGAGGATCTGCTAATGGCGTGTTAAAATTGGGGTAAAAGGTGAAAACCACAGTTCCAGCATTTAGAGTAGTTTGGACTGTAGCGATACATGTGTGCTGATATTCTAGAAACCTGGTATCGACCAGAGCAAGTCTGGAAGTAACAGGTAATCCTTTTCTCCCATGGAGTGTGATAGCCAGGCGGATTGCTCCAAAATGAAGGTGGGTAAATCCTTGTTGTTGCCAAAGACGAGGCAAATCAACTGGGATTTCCAAATGTAAGAGTTGTTCAGCTTCCGTAGCTGCTATGAAGCATTGATCAAATTTGGAGGCTTGGACATACTCTTTTACAGAAGTTAGGCGTTTTGTGGAAAAAAGTTGGGTGACGGATTTTTTTACAGAGGTTTGGGGACGAACAAAAGCATTATAGGGGTTTAGGAAAGGAGATCAGTAAGGGGAACCTTACTATCATCAGGAAGGTACTCAAACTCATATAAATACTCAAGATTAGGAGAAGAAGTGTAGGAATTTCTACTAGAGGAACGTGAAGGAACAAGGGATGAGGTTGCAGAGGAATAAGTAGAAAACAAATGATTCATTTTTAAGAAAAGATCTGGGTTCTTCATTCCCTTAGTACAACAAGTCTTTTCTTTTTCAACGTAAGATCTTCAACCAATTTTGATTAACAAAATTTTGTATACTAGGGTGGATAAATCGAGACACACTGCCAACACAAAGGCCAAAGTCTCAAAGTACTTTTAACCCACTGATACAAAATTCTTTAACCAAAAATAGTTAATGAAGTTTCTGAAGTGGAAGATCCTTAGAAGGCAACCACAGAGCATACACTTCAAGTTTTTCTTTTTAAAAAAGATTTGAAGTGGTTTTGGAAAAGAAGTCCCTAGAAGGGGTTTAAGCTAGAATGGAAGACATGGCTCTGATACCAAATTTACAGACACGAAGTGGGTACAAATACAAAGTAGGTTAGGATCAAGAGAGAGTGAGTAAAGGCAAACACATGACACACGTAATATTATTAGAACACTGGCTTGGACTAGCCTTGGTATTACACTGAGCAAAGGTCTCCTTTTATAGGCGTAAGGAGCCTGCTTACATCACTAATAAACAGTACTACAAATAATTAGTACTTACTGTACATCACTAGTATATAATTGGTTCACCTGCAGAAGTACTGCCATATTACTCCCTTGACTTTTACCCATCTGCCATAACTATTACACAGACTACTTTTACACACCACCAATTATTACTACAGTACAAGCTACAGTACCCGCCAATTATACAAACTACAAACAATACACAACAATAAACACCAATAATTGGCAGTACTGTCTGTAAATTTCTCCACAAAAGCTTCCATTTTGAACATTTTAGGATTCCAGAAGGTTCATTACCAGTTAGGTACTTGGGGGTACCTCTTCTATCCTCAAAACTCAAGCATTCTGACTTTAAAGTCATGGTTGATAGGATTGTAGCCAAGACTAAATCATGGACACACAAGTACCTGTCTTATGCTGGCAGAATACAATTGATAAAATCAATTCTATTCTCAATGCAAACTTATTGGTCATCTCTTTTCATTATCCCTAATAAGGTAATTAAAGAGATTGATTCCATTCTTAGAACTTTTTTCTGGTCAGGTCCTGACCTTAAGAAGATAGGTGCAAAGGTATCATGGGAACACCTGTGTTCCCCTATCAAGGAAGGTGGGATAGGCTTTAAATCATTGGAGGTCTGGAATAAGGCTGCGGTAGCAAAACACATTTGGTTCCTTGTTTCTGGTGGAGAACAATCCATGTGGTGTCAATGGGTTAAGTCTTACTTACTTAAGGATAAGAGTTTTTGGAGTGTTAAAATCCCATGTGACTCCTCTTGGGTTTGGAGGAAACTCCTCAACCTTAGATCAGTTGTTCAGGCTCACATTAAGTATAAAATTAGGGATGGCCAATCAACCTCTTTGTGGTTTGACAATTGGCATCCCCTTGGTCCCCTCTTACCTAGATTTGGGCCTAGAGTTATCTATGATTCAGGGCTTCCTAAAGACACCACTGTCAAGGATATCATTAGGAGCAATCATTGGGCTTTCCCATTGGCCCAATCTCCTGATCTTAATGAAATAAGATCTGACTTACAAGCTGTCTCCATCAATGATTCCATTGGGGATAGTTGTATGTGGACTTTCACTGCTTCTGGTAAATTTACCATCTCATCCTTATGGGATCATTTGAGGACACACTTTTCGGCTATCACTTGGTGTAAAGTGGTTTGGTTTTCAGGGCATATTCCTAGGTGTAGTGTGATTTCTTGGATGGCCATTCTTAATAAGTTAGCTACTGAGGACAGATTAGTTAAGTTTGGCATGAAATCCACTTCCATTTGTAGTCTATGTTTGGGTGTAGAATCCCATGAACATTTATTTTTTGAGTGCCCCATGGCTACACAGATCAAAAGTATCTTGTCCGTTAAGACTCCTCATATGGTTGGGTTGGCAACTTGGCAGCAATGGGTGGACAAGTTGTCCAACTTCAAGGGTAAATCTTTGGCCATCACAATTGCTAAATTAGTGTTCACAGTCTATGTACATCAAATTTGGATTGAGAGGACTTATAGAAAGTTCTAGAATCTTAGCTGCCCCCCCCGGAGTGGTTGCTTACAAAATCTCACAGGAGTTTAGATGTAGATTGTTGTCTTTTTCTATCAAAGGGCCCTCTCATTTACTATCTTTGTGGAATATTCATGATTAATCTAAATGGACTTGTTAAATTGGGAAATACTTCTACTCATATACTATCATTGCAGGTTATTGTTCAAGAGGAACATGGTGGCTTTCCCAAATCATTCACCAAGGCTTGCTAGAACATTCAGTTCCACACATTGGCTTCTAATCCTTCGAGGAGCTGCCATTGTGAAGGGACTTCTTCTATTACTTCTATGTACAAGGTAAATACCTTACTCTCAAGCAGCTGCTTTTGCATTTGTTCATGTGCTCTTAAATATTGGGTTGATTGGGTGAATAACTTGAAGGTTGACTACTCCATTTAGGGGTAGCTGTATTCTCTTTCTTTCAGTTCTATTATATTTGTGTGTTGTCTGTGAATGGTGTGATTGCTTCCCCCTTTTTTTTGAAAGGAGAGAATATCTAGTGGGGTAATTATGTGAGATCAAGTGGAGGGAGAGGGTGGAGCCATTCCTTCCTTGTCCTGTGTGAAAAATAGAGAGGGAGGTGAGTATGTCGAGGGTGTCTTTGGTTGGTGAGCACCTTTAAGGACAAGTGAATCTCTTCCTTCCTTTTCTTATCTTTACAAGTGTATCATTTGGTGGTAAAGAATTTCTGTTGGCTGAATTTTCTGTGCGTACTAAAGTATATTACTAATACTTTGGCTGCTGCTATTGTCGTTTGCTATTGTATTGACTGCTAAGATGTTGTTGTTTGCCATGGCAGTAGCTGCACTGTCCTCGGAGGGATTGCTATTGGTGATTTTGTAGATGATGTATCTTGCTACTATTTTTCCTATGGTGGTTCTCACGACTGCTGTTTGTATGCAGCAGCAGTTTGGGGGGTTCTTATGACTTTCCTGCAGATGTTTACATGCTTCAGTAACCTCTAGCAGATTTTCACATGGTCTTAACCTATCCTTGGGGGTTGTCCCTTGGAAAGTTTATGCCTTTCTAGGGGAATGACCTAGCTATTAAACTGTTTTGTTGCTGCTATTTTGCACCTCAAGCTACGGCCACTGCTGTTGTGTTGCTGCTGTTGGTTACCTGTTATGCAGCTGTTTTGTGTTATGTTCTGCTATTACCTTATTCAGCCTTGTGTCCTTGGTGGCTTTGGAAATATTTGGTAAATGCAAGAGGGACTGCCCAGATTGGAGCACCCAGTTAGTAGTCTGAACCTCCTATTTTTGGCAGCTGCTGTTTGTGGTGTTGCTACTGTTTTCAATGCTACTGCTATCCTTGTTGCTACTGCTATGGCAATTCTCCGCTATTGCTGTGGCAGATTGTTATGGATCTGAATCTGTCCGGGTTGAAGACCGCAATAATTGTCACATGATTGATGCTTCACTTATGATCAATAGCACTTGAAACTGCTGTTTTGCTGCCGCCCTATGCAGCAACTAAAGGATTGCCTAATTGGTAGTAGGTCTGCCATGGATTTGTCATACATGTTTGTTCGTGTGTATCACAGAGTCCTATGGCTGCTGTTCAATACTCCAGTCTGCTCCCTTTGGAAGGAATAGTGCTATATCCCTTTTGTAGATGGGTAGGAAACAAATGTATCTTGGACCGTATCCCAATGCTTTTTGTTTTGTTTCCATCTCTTTGGTTTGCTACATTCTAATATTATCCACTCCATGTAGCCACTTGGCATAGTTTTTCATTCTCAATCTTGGTTTTGTTTATTTTTTTTTCTCCTGGGGTATGCCCCTTGCAGGCTGTATATTCGGTTAGCCTTTTTTATTTTCAAGCTAATTTACCAAAAAAAAAAAAAAAAGATTTGCAAAATTGCCCTTCAAATTACAGTTCCCTAATCATGATGCAAGAAAACAAGAAGATTTTCCCATGCTTCCACTATGACCCAATTACTTGGGAAGCGGAGATGGTTTTAATCACTTAGTCTTAACTAGTAAATGCCACCCTCGTATCAGGAGGGTCCATATTATTCTGCATTCACGTTCGAAAAATCTGAAGTATTTATCCATGTTATATATGGCTCTGGGAAACCACCAGCAATACACTACAAAATACATGATATTCAAGATAAAAGAAGAGAAATGACGTACTTTATTGATCTTTCGGCAGCAGAAAATAAATCTACCCAATGTCGGCCATCAGTTTTCTTGCAACGCTAACCACCATATCAAAATACTCGGGAAAGCTTTTAATTAAACCATAGGTTTTCTCTAAAAGAGAGAACTTTGCAGCACGCATGGGGAGTGAGATTTTGTTTTTATTTGCACTTTGCCTGTAAGACAGTAGTCAGAAATCAGAATCAATCAAACATTGAAACATGATCATGTAGATTATAGTCACAACATGAAAGGAAAGAGATGCGTTATTAGAAAATTGTGGTAGAGCTCCAAAGCCAAGCACTCCCTCCTACCCACCCAGTATCTCAAGGGCTACCCATCCAAATCACAGCAAAATGGATCATGTTTTCCGAGTACCAAATGATTTAAAATACAAGGATGAAACATTTGTGTCCAAGGTAAATGAAGGTGACTCGAACTTTTGGGGGAAACCGTTTCAGTAAATGGGGTTTTCCCTAGGGGGAAAACTGCAAGAGTGGATAATAGTGAAGTAACTCCCTCTACACCATACCAACTACAAAGCCACTTCCTTGACTGAATCTTGAAATATGTAGTCTAAGAAACACTTGAACCAATAAGGCTCGGAATTGAACTATTGATCAAGTAGAGTTATCGGGAAATCTCTACATTGAATACTGCAAAAAGAATCCACTCTAGGAAATGGGAAAAATGAAGCTTCTCAGCTGAAGTACTGCTAAACACAGAGCTTCCTCACTGTTATCACTCTGGCGAACATGTAAATTAGAAATAAAAGTGGGAGTTCTTTAGAAGAAAGATATCTGCACAGAACAGATTGAGTGATCTCATCATGCTGCCACAACAAACTTATGAAATACCTAAACACCCTACCAATAAAAGTATGAAGAGATGACAAATTGCTCATGTTGTACTACGAGCTAATGGGTCCAAGTGGTACCTAAAGAAGGTGTCTGAGTAGGAAATGTGGTAGAGTTTGAGCCTGTGGAGATGGCTCAAAACATGGGAACTTTGTGCAAGTTGAAACTCTGGGAAAACACCAACAACTCTGGCAGTTTGAAGAAGACCAAGAGGGTATGCCTCACGGTCAAATTCCATTTCAGGGTCCAATTAAGAAAATTAGTATCAAGTTACTCGATTATCTCAGAATACTGACCTAGATGATCAGATCAGGAATATAAGTTCACAAATACTAAACCATAGACTTCATGGTACTTAATTGTCTAACTAGGTCCACCTGACAACATAATACTCATCAATTTAAAAGTCAAGAAAATAGCTAAACAACATAACAATCCATATGTACCTGCAAGAAATCTTCCTGTTTGAAAGGGTCAACACCTGGAGACGGATAGCAAACCTGCAATGATGAATCAGATAGGTAGAACAAAGAGAGCACTTGAAACGAAAATGTATTTGCTGAAGTGAATTTTACCTGCTTCCCTCTGTGGCCATAATCTAACCAGGAAACCTTTTCAATCAAATTTGACTTCTCCTTTGATAGACCACAGGTTACCCAAAACAATTCAATAGAGTCAGTCGGCTCTCTTTTCCACCCATCAACCAAATCAAGCTGTGAAAGTTTCCCATTCACCCTCAATATCAAACACCTAAAGAAATAAAAAAACAAAAATCAGCAGCTTCATAGTTTGTGAATCTATATTGCAAATTTCTATTGTATATAACATTTTTGACCATAAGTGCATTCCTTATAGGCTCTTTCCTAACACTAGTGTAATCTGTAGTGCAAATTTTTGTATGCTTATTGTTTTTTATGTTTCGGTTATAGTCGTGATAGTAATTTTAATATGAATGGTAATATAGTAATCAAAACAACTAAGGCCTCATTTGTTTTGGGATTTTGGATTTTGATTTGTTTGTAATGAGTGTAAAGACAAATAGAGTAATGATTGGATATAAGGGTAATGATTGAAGAGAGATATAGAGAAATATGAAAGTAATGATTGGAGAGAAATATGATAATGATTAGAATCCAAGACCCCAAAACGTACAGGGTCTTAACCATCCCTAATCCCACTTTAGACCTAGGGAAAAATAATTCAATTCAATTCCCGGCCACCATATGAAATGAATTCCAACTAGGTATAAAATTGGTGTTCACTTGTCATACAAAAACTTGCTCTTTTAGCAATAGATACATTGTTAGATTTGTACAATATCAGAAGATTTTGCAATTGAGATTCAGAGAATAATATAAAAGCTCATTGCAAATTTGAAGATTCAAGCTACATGGTGAGAAGCTTCGTGGAAATGATCCAAGCTATCTCGTTCAAGACCTCTCTTATCGGGGAAGCAGCCATTGAAAAACAAAATTGGATGTCAAAACAGACAAAAGAAGAAAGCATTTAATGTAACGCCCCGAATTTTGGGTACGTTAAATAAAACAATTTTATTGAAATTTCAAAATAGAGTCTAGCTCTTATTACAACATAACCCCCATAGGAGTACTTTATTACAAAAGGAAAGGAAACTAAGGCTTCCTAACTACAGCTCCTCTCGCTTCTTCATCCTAGCCAGCTCCTCAGCTCCGGACGCCTCCAAGTGAACTGTTCATCTTGATCATCTACAAGGTCTGACACATTATACCAGCGTCGCCACCGATATAATATGTCAGGGTCACCAAAAAGGCAACACCATGAGCTACAACGCTCAATAGGAAATCCTTACCCACCAACCTTACGACGGTAAACAATTACAACAATACTAACAATCATACATCGTTAATCGTTAATCGTCTATCGTTGGTGTCCAAGATTTCCCGATTTCTCCTACGCGACTCATCGTAGACCGTGTCTCCATTTTCCACTTACAAAACAACCTTTCAAAAAAAATATTTGCATTGGCTCCGTACCGCGGATAACCAAGCCTTTCAAAATCTTTAGCATTGGCTCCGTACCGCGGATAACCAAGCCTTTCAAAATCTTTAGCATTGGCTCCGTACCGCGGATAACCAAGCC
>BPLS01000713.1:151369-180670 GCA_019656275.1 Rhododendron kiyosumense
GAGAGAGAGAGAGAGAGAGAGAGAGAGAGAGAGAGAGAGAGAGAGAGTACATAATGTTTTGAATTGTTTGATCTTTAGATTAATTTTGATTTTGTCCACACAAAAAAGCACTACAGATCATTTGAATCTCATATTGTAAGCTTTGAATATTTTAATTTGACTAACAACCACCCATATTAACTACTCTAGATAATTTTGTTGGCAAGTGTACAACACCATACAATATACGACATGTTGAGAGAGAGAGAGAGAGAGAGAGAGAGAGAGAGAGAGAGAGAGAGAGAATACCTTGAGTTCTAGTTGAGTAATCGAATTGTATTTGAACACGAAAGGGCTTTCCAACCAGTTTCGAACCGTTCAAGCTTAGAGAACGCGAAGGGGAAGAAATTGATCTGCTTTAACACCGACCGACTACATGATGAGTTGCTAGAACAATAATGCTTCTCCACGAGATCATTGGTGTTATTGGCAATTGGGAAGTTAATATGCGACAAAAATGGACTATGGTACATAATTGTTTGTTTAGAGGACAAGGCCGCTTCGGCCAAAATAAGGAGAAGAATATACAAGAAAGAAATGGAAGTATAGATGACAACAATCCCAAAGTGATAAAAAAAGAATACCTTTTGAGTTCCAGAAAGCTTATCAAGAGCAACATATTGGATTATGAAAATAGCCCTATCACTTGTCCCACAATGTTGCAAACCACACCAGTCTACTGCTGAGATATACGAGGATGGTGAAAGAACAACGTAGGATTGAATGATTGATCATGTTCACATTTTAGAGCATGGTTAACAGTAGCTTCCCACTTGTCATCAGACATACCCATGCCAAGAAATATCTATGTACAAGGGCACCACACAAAGAAACAAATTCAGATAGCAATCTTAATTTCAAGAAATTAAATGAAACCGACACCTAGACCTCGCCTTGAGCCGAGGTAATGAAGCCTACAAGCTACAAAAGGGACATATTCGACAAGATACAAAATACCAAGAATATACAACTACCAAATAGTCAACAAGTAAATAAAGTAGAAAGAGCAATAAGTTCTTACATCTCGGAGCCCTTGACAATTTTAATAATATTGAAATAGAAAATCCTTCACCGAGTTGATGTTTTCCTTAACTGCTAGAAACTACACGTCGTTAGGAGTTAGTACGAGATTGGAAAACCTCTGTAATAACTTCCAATTACTCTTTGCAGATAATCGAAAGAATGAATTTCCATCTCTTTTTGATAAGCTATGGCAGTTAATCATTAGCAGAAGACATTCTCTTTTAGAGCAGTTGAGTAAAGAAAATATCAACTCAGTGCTTTTAGAGGTGTAGAATTAGAAGGCTAACATATTTTCATAACATGCTACAGAGATCTCAATTCATTAATGTAGACCATAACCTATAAGAAAGTTCCAAATAGAACCAAAAACAGAATTCTATTTGTTACCTGTTTTTTTTTTTTTTTTTTTGGTGATTTAGCTTGAAATAAAAAAGGAGGCTAACCGAATATACAGCCTACAAGAGCATATCCCGGGGGAAAAAAAAAGGAAAAACAAGAACAAGGGTAAATAAAATTGTCTACGCCAAATGGTTCCAAGGGCTAATTGATTGCGATGTTTCCAGTCCATCTAGAAAGACGGAAGGAAAACAAACGACACAATAAAAGCGACGAAATAAAAAAACAAGGATGCGACCAAAGAGGTCCCTCTTTTCCAGTATAATAGCTCTAATAATCTGATCTAACTACCATTCTATCAAAATATGTAACAGCTATAAAATCTATAGGCTCCTGTGTGACTACCATAATTCTCTTAGAATGGTGGTTACACATACATTTTTAGCATTAACTAACAGCATAAAACTTGTAGCTGTTTTTTGTTCTTTTGTTTTTGCTTTGATAAATAAACTTATAGCTGTTTAAAAGCGTATAAAACCTAGATACTGTTGTGCTACAAACCCAAAGTTACTTCTTTACAAAATAAAAAACATAAGATATGAAGGGACTCAACTTTTTCATCGATTACCTACTTGATTCCAAATGAAAATTTAGCCTCTCAAAAATAGTCAAAGCTTGGAAAGAAGAAGAGCTAGTTGTTTGTTAGGCACCTTAACGTCGACGCAAGCTCCAAGTGATGTTGCTAGTCTTGCAGCTAATTGATGCTTACACAGGTAGAGAAAAGCAAATAAAAGATGTCAAAATAGATGGTGTGGCCATTTGACATAAGTGTCATGAAATCATAGAAATCAATGAGGGGTTTCACTTTTCAACAGAAGTAGTAATGAACAAGCAAGAGAGTTGAACTTACACAAAGCTGTTCTCCTCTATTTACAATGTCGTAGAAGAAGGAATAACAAGCACAATAGTGTTCCGTGAAACAGAAATATTCCTCCTTCCTCCGAGATTCACCCATACCATATGTATAACAAGAACCAGTTTCACAATTCCTCTTTCTGTTCAGCTATCATTTTCCTTTGATTTCAAGGCATGGCCACTTTAAAACCCTAGAAATTGGTGATCCTACAACGATTACTACATACATCCATATCTACATACTTGCAATGGAGAGAAAAAGTACAGAAGAATAATGAATTCAAGGGATGGAGGAAAATACCTTTTCGAACTGATGAGACAAAGAGAAACCCAGTATCGGCATCAACATCCATATTGTCGACAATGCGACGGAGTTCATAGAATTGCCTCCTTCATTTTTGTAGAAAACCTTAATGTGGCAGCAATTGAGAGAGGGAGACATGATTTTTGAGAGAGTGATGGTTGGGAGATTTAACTTTCTTCTTTGATCAATAACTTTTCTCAAGCCACACAAAATCTAGGAGGAAATCCAAGAAATCAGTTGGAAATCTAGGGACAGCTAAGGAAGTACAAGGTAATTGAGTGAAATAAGGAAAACATACAATACCTAAACTACCCAAAACTAAACACAAGCAAGGGAAAACTGGCAGACAAATATGAGGAGGGCAATTTTGTAATTTCATCATGTGGCTTGGCTGCCAGCATTGGCTCTTTTATTACAAGTGTATTGATATCAGAAGAAGTTGAGATATGATTTTTTTAGGTTTATGCTCTCTTGAAAGCTGATCAGGGATAAATCACATTACAGCAGGATGACTCTTTGCAGTCATGATAGAGAGCACCTGTATTGTACAAAGCTTTTTGTCATCATATATCACTTAAAAACGTATGAAGAATGATGAATAATCACAAAAAATCTCATTTTGTGCAACATAAAATTTACAAACTTAACATCATCGACAGGAAAATTCAATTTTTTCCAATCAAGTCAAATGAGAAGTAGAAAGTACAGAAATGTTCCTTTACTTGCAAATTCGGAGTGCCAGAAGGTGTCAATTTACCAGATATCTTCACATGTAACCTGTGGACATCAAGGGTGATAAGTAACGAGGAGATAATCTTGATATACATCCATCATCATTGGCTTTACAAGCAGTGATTTCTTACAAAGTAATGAGTTCTGGTCTAGGTGATATCTAGGGTAAAAAGGAGTTCATACCTGAAAAACAATTGATACGAGTATTAAAGTCAATTATCTTCAGATAAGAAACGACACAATATTGCTAATTCTAAGTGCACCTTCAGTAACAGCTTACGTAGGTTCTGGTGTGGTATAGCCAGTCAATAACAACTACCTTTCCAAAGATGAAATAAAGTTTGCTGAGCTAAAGATGTGTAAGGTTAGTAATGCAATCCATGAATCTTAAACAAGAAATTTGAGAGAACATGGTGAAAAAACAGAATATTTGCCATAAGAATTAAATGTTTCAATAAGCATATATTAATCACTCAAGGCCACTATAGTATGGGTAATTTACACCGAATCCGAGGCACCAATGCATCATGCACTTGATTTCCAAAAAATAAAAGAAAATTCGAGTAGATCTTTTATAATAAGCATATGAATCTAACACTTGACTAGTTATGAATGATCAACTTCCATAAAAAATCCAATGGTCTCCTCTGCCAGAAGCCATCTCCAAGAAACATAGACTTGAAACCAGCTTGATCATCTTTCTAACCTTTTTTCTAAGGGTCAAGTAATGTTTCTTAAGATCACTAGGTGACAAAATAAAGGAAACTTGGAAATCACGCCACTATAACACTTGTCATCTATTCATGCCAAGTAAAGGTCATCATCGGGCTGGCCTAGCCCGCCAAGTCACTACCCAAGCCCACCCGCAGATTGGACTGAGCGGGCTTTTTTCATTTTTGCGGGCCAGGCCGGGTGGGCCGGGCTGTGTTTCTTAAGCTGAAGCCCAAGCCCGCCCACGGGTTAGCCCAATTGCCAGGCTGGCAGGCCAAAATTCGAGCGGTCTCACGGGCTGGGCCTCCCAAAAAAATGTACATTACATTAGTATGATAAAAAAAAGTATATAATATTAGCACCCCACATTCAATACAGTCATACACATTAATATTGTATGTATATATTATATATTATAGCATTGGGAGCATAAAAAGAACTCCTCCAGCTGACAAGGCTTCTACAGCCAACCACAAATGCATTGAGTACCCTACGCACCTCTCTAGTCTTTCAAGACCATACTTTTGTTTCTTTTTCTCAGTAAGTGAACTTCTTCTTTTCTTTATTTGCTTAGTGGGGCATAATAAATTAGTATAGTTGGTGGTAGTGGACTGAAGTGGAGCATAATAAATTAGTATAGTGGGTGGGCGGGTCAAGCAAAAATACTTAAGCCCAAGCCCGCCCATTGAAAACTATAGGCTGGGCTAGCCCGCCCGTTGGACGGGTTTAGGCTGGGTAAAAGCCCGGCATGCTTCGGGCGGGACCCGAGCCTTCGGGCTAAATAATGACCCTTCGGGCTAAATAATGACCCTTTGCCAAGCATATTGTGACATGAAATCTTTGTTCTTATGCTTTTCTCATATCCAAGCCCAAATGCTTATTACCAGATATTAGTCATGTTTGGATAGAAAAAAAAAATGAACACAATCAAACTAATTGACCAGCCAACCATAAATCAAATTGCTGTCTGATCAATGTTTTCGCTAGGAAAATCTAAATTCTATGTTTCTATTGGAGAAATGTTGTCACTATCTCTTGACATCAAGTACGAAGGATAGGGATTATGTGTATAGGAAGCAAATTAGATGCAACAAGAATTTTCGGTTAATCACCATAAATACCAGGACGAGCAGCAAAGGTATCATCAATGCTTAAAGCTTCGGTGGTCTTGAGTCCCGAGATAAGGGCCTTATACTCGGCCTCGTTATTGGAGGCGGGGAAATTGATAGAGAGGGAGCTCTCATGCAGTATGCCAGAAGGAGAGAGTAGTACGATTCCAGCCCCGATGCCTCAGCTGTTGAAGGCTCCGTCGACATACATTTTTTAAACATCACCATGGAATAGCTTCCAGGTGGTGCTGGGACTGGCTTGGAGCGTTGCTTTGGTGTTGGGAGCTGGGTCCAAGGTGGGGGATTTGGTTGGTGTTAGCTCAGCAATGAAATCAGTAAGGGCCTGAGCTTTAATCACTATTCGAGGTTGAAAGTGGATTTCGTAGTTTGTGAGTTCCACAGCCCATTGAGAGATTTGGTTGGAGAGATCCGCTTTCTGGAGGAGAGACTTGAGAGGGTATTCGATGGGACTGGAAGTATGAAGCAAGCTTTTGGGAGGCCAAAAAGAAGGCGAGAACAAGCTTTTCCAGGGGTAGGTAACGCATCTTGGCGGAAGTCATCATCTTACTGGAGTAGTATATGGGTTGGTGGTCTCGTCCTTCCTGTCGAACGAGTAGTGTACTGATAGCATGCGGAGAGACTACAAGGTACAGAAAAGGTCCTCCTAGTCCTGAGGCTCAACAAGGAGCGGGGCCTTGGAGAGATAAGTCTTTAGTTGAGGGTGGCAGCCATGCCTATGAGATGTTGAACATCTTTTTTGTTGTGGGGAGCTGAGAGTTTCTCGATTGCAAGGAGTTGAGCAGGGTCGGCTTCAATACTGCGTCGGGAGACGAGATGACTGAGAAATTTTCTGGAACTGACACTGAAGGCCATTTCTCGGCATTAAGACAGAGTTTGTGAGTTTTGAGAATTTCAAAGGCTTCAGCGAGGTGGGTTAGGTGATCACCGGCCAGCATGCTCTTCAGAACCATATCGTCAATGAAAGCCATCATGGTGTCTCCCAGTAATCGTTTGAACATTATGGTGATCATGCGCTGAAAAGTTGGCCCGGTAATTTTTGAGACCGAAGAGCATAACTAGGTAATCGAAGATACCGTGAGGGGTGATAAAGGCCGTGTTCTCGACATTGCATTCGCTCATGGCGATCTGATGGTAGCCCCTATAAGCATCCATGAAACTAAGTCGGTTGTGCCCGGCCGTGGGGTCGATGAGCTGATCAATCCGCAGAAGGGGGAAGACGTCTTTTGGGCAAGTATCGTTGAGGTTGGAATAGTTGAGGCATACTTTCCATTTGCCATTCTTTTTCTTGACCACCACTGTGTTGGCTAACCACTTAGGGTATTGAACTTCTCGGATGGCCCGAGTATTTAAGAGCTAGTTGACCTCTTCCATTACGGCTTCAGAATGGATCGGAGAGGATCGCCCTGCTCGTTGAACAACCGAACACTTGGTTTTGTTGATGTTGAGCTCGTGACAGATGAACTAGGGGTCGACTTTGGGCATCTCGTATGGGTTCCAGGCAAATAATTCAATGTTGGTTTTGAGGAAGTCAACCATCTGGTTTCGCTCGGTGTCACTAAGTGAGAAACCGAAAAGGAAAAAGCGAGAGTTGTCCTCGCTGATGGGGATGGTGACGAGGTCTTCAACTGCTTTCTTAACAGCTCTTCTTCCCACATCTTCAAGAACTGGGGCCTTGGGAACCTCAATGAGGTTGACCCAGGAGGCTTGTTTGCTGCTTCGGACCACGTTGACATAGCAGTGGTTTGGTCGCCAAGGAGATCTTCCTAACGCCCATAAGCACCAATAAACCGAACCACTTGGTGATAAGTGGAGGCAATAGCCTTCATCCTATGGAGCTAAGTGCGCCTGACAATGGCATTGTAAGGGCAAGGTACATCCACCACAACAAATTCCATCTCGAGTGTCACCGAACCGGCTCGGACGAGGAGGGTGATCATGTTGAGAGGCCATACCGGGGCCCCATTGAAACCGATAAGGGGGACTTCAGAGGGACAGAGGTCGGTCTCAAAAAGCTTTAAGTCTTTGAATAAGGAGTTGTACATGACCTCGGTTGAGTTGCCCTAGTCGACGAGGACGCGTCGGACATTGAAGGTTCTGATGTGGAGCATGACTACGAGAGCATCATTGTGTGGGAGCTGAACACAGTCAAGATCTTTCTCGGTGAATGAGATCGTCCATTTGGATCCGTCGTCGGTTCGGGCGCGCTTTGGCACAGGAGAGCCACATGACCTGATTGGAAGAGGAGGTGTCATTAAGCTCTGCATGAATGATGCAAGCGGCCTCAGCATTCAGAGGGCCATGGATAACATGAATTGTTTGGACTTCCTTCTCAGGATGGGCTTTGGCGCGCTGTGCCTGAGCCTGGTCTTATCGTGGTCGATGAGGTTATTGAGGTGGCCGCTAGCAACAAGCTACTCCAAGTAGGAGTTGAAGGGCTTGCAGGTAGTGGTGAAATGACCTTGCTCATTGTAGCTGCATCGGACAATTGGATTCTTGATCTTCCCGTTCTCGGTGCCAAGCTTTTGGTTCGGGAAGGAAAAGAAGGGCTGATCCTTAACTTGATTAATGATCCGATAGATGGGGATGGTGAAGACGATTTTTTCAGCATTGAAATGCTCGGCTTCAGTCCTTTCTTCAGAGATTGCTTTATATTGTTAACCTGCTTTTTAGAGTTGAGTTTTGTTCACCCTCCACTTAAGAGAGTAAACATTATCCTCCTTTTTTATTGGTTGAAATGATGCGGGCCCTACCACAAAGTGATGTCATGCTTACCAAAAAGTGTATTGCATGGTAAGCATGACATCACTTTATGGTGGGGTCCACACCATTTCAACTAATAAAAGATAAGGTAATGTTCACCCTCTTTTAAGGAGGGTGAACAAAATTACACTTTGCTTTTTAGGAGTCAGAGCTAGCACTGTAGCCGGAGCAACCGCCGAGACGGATGTTATCTTCTGGTTCACGGGTTTCCTGATGCCCCTCGGCTTTGGATTCAATTTATTGGCACCATCCTTCGATGCAAGTCATGAGATCCTTCATGGAGCTGGGCTTGTGCCGAGCTAGGTCATCGTATACTTGCTTATCTTGTGCAGTGAGACCGAGCTTAAATTCTTGGGCAGAGATTACTCCGTCGCAACCCTCAATTTCATTGAAAAGCTCCCAGTAGCGTCTGGCGTATTGGTGGAGCATTTCGTCGTTTCGTTTACGCAGCGTGAGAAGTGAGTCGATATCCTTTTCATGTTTGTTGCTGGTGACAAAGCGAGCCATGAAAGTGTCACAAAGAGAGTCGAACGAGGAAATTGACCGAGCAGGGAGCTAGTTGAACCAAGTGAGACCGAGGTTCCCAAGACTGGCGGGAAAGACCTTGCATAGGAAGGCATCATCCAAGGGCTCATTCCTGAGGAACAAAGACATGACAAGTTTGTATTCTACCAAATGAGTGTACGCCTCGATTTTGCCATCGTACTTGGCAAATTTGGGCTGGGTAAATCCTTTTGAGGGGGTGATCGAGTCGATCTCTCTTGTGAATGGAGAGGTCGTGAGTCTTTCTAGGCGCGCGTCACGATGAGGTCGGATCGACTGGTCAAGACCGTCTGGACACTCAGTCGCGGTACGCTTCTTTGGGATAAGCTGATCCAACCTTTCGTATTCTTTTCACTTCGGGAGAGTTCTTCCTGACTTATGGAGCTTGTGCCGATCCTTTTTGTAGCTATCTCGAGGGTGGTGCTCGAGTTCTTAATTGCTGGGATCTTGTTGTGTCCACTTTTGGTGTGTGAGATGACTGAGCTCTTTACTCGTCGATTTTTCAGGCGCTCGCGATACCCCTTGGTTTGGAACTCCCGGAGGCCGTCTTCCTTTGCAACCTTAGTCAAACTGGGGGTGGGCTTGCGGTGCCCCTTCTCAATTTTGACGGAATGGGTGGAAGAGGCGGAGATGCTGCCGGCACCGAGCCTCTCGAAGGGAGATGACCTCCCTCGAATTTTTTTGGGGTTGGGGTTAGGGGATCGAGTCCGCTCCCTGCGCCATGCACCCTTTTAAGTACTGGCACCGTCTTCTATTGGCTCAAAGCGGTCTTTGGCTGAGGGTCGTGGCTGGTGCTCCCCCAGGTGGCCTCCATGATTGCGAGGGGGCTATGATGGCTTCTTCGTCCACCACGGCTCCAGGCGGAGTGGGATGGAGAGATCTGTAGGAGATGCTTGATCTCTGCTAGTCCGTTCTGGACGTGCTTGTCCTACTCTATGACTGTCATAAGGTCGTCGATCTTCCGTTCCAGGTGGCCGATGTAGCTGTGGAGTTTGAAGGACGGGCCCGCGTCTTGCGTCGAGGCTCCGGCATCGACTCCTATGGACATGTGTGCTTTCACCAGGGCGTTGGCTCCGCCGGAGCCCAAGCTATGGTCCCCGAGGGGGCCCAACCCGAAGGTGGTATCGTTGCGGTGCGTTTCTTCAACCTCCACCATATCTGACTAGGAATGATGAACGAAGCCCTCTTGGAAAGAAGGAAATGAATGCTGAGAGGATGGCTAGATCCCCAGCAAAGTCACCAATTGTAAGGGTTCGATTTGACAGGAACAGTGACTCGAGTTAGGATCCTTCTTCTGCTACTCCGTACGCCTTTCGCCGGACCTGCAACAAGTCACTAGGGCGATGGCCGCCCAGTGACCCTCCTACGATCAAGTTAGATGAAGGAAGATGGTGTTTAGATCTAGGGTTAGGGTAGAATGGCATACCTCTCTAAGTTAGTATCCCTCTGTATTTATAGACCTTGGTTTGCTAGGCCTCCAAGCTAGCGCGTGGAGGGTACGCTTGGGTAACCGCCTCGGGTGACGTCATATATGACATAGGGGATAAGATGGTTATGGAGCACATGGCCAAGTCAGACCCCAATGATTACTCGCGCTGCACAATCCTCAAGGGTCCCCCCAGCATAACTTTCAGGCGGCTTGGGGAGCTCTGGACAGGATACGCTCCATGCTTTTAGATTCCCCCGAAGCCTCCACCAGGGTTTTATCCCCGACCATTTGACCAAGCAATGTACCAGACCCTCCCTAAGCCTTTAAGTCATGAGCTAGTTCCCTCTTGGGATCTCGGTTCACCGTGGCTCGGTAAGGTGACCAAACCCTTATTCCAAGGCCACTACAATAGACAATCAGCCCACATTGATCACTCACAAAAGATCAAAAAATAGCATTTAGAAGTAAGGATAGACGTGGGCAAAAGAGCCCTTAATTTGAAGGTTACAATCAAGTTAGGTTACCTGTTGTCAAGTAGCATGAAGTGAAAGATCCAACAAGATTCATAAACCCAAAAGCAATCATCTCTTTGTTTCCATCAACTTGTTCATTATTTAGTATGGCAAAACTCCTTCCAATTGCTATTCCTTCCTGCAATAATAGCATTTTCAGAAAACAAAAAATCAAAAAAAAAAAGAGGGAATGTAGTTTGAGTTCAATAACATTTTGGACATGGCACTATAGTAATTCACAACTTTGGAATTAAGAGTAAAACAAGTCTTCAAAAATTACAATCTACTTTAAGTTTTTGAGTTCAGGACTGAAGTGAGTTTAGAAGATTTTGGTTTTGAGTCAATTAAAAGAAATTTGATCCCAACTCCGGGGAGTTCTTACAACAAGAGCCACCATGGTAGTAATGATCCCAGCTTTTATTGGGGCTGATATGTACTTGGGGTCGAAGTTCAAATGTTGAATGGGAAGTGGATTTAACCCTTTCTTCAAGTCTCCCACCTGCACAAAAAAAAAAAGAAGAAGCCCCCTCCAAAAAGTTACTAAGAAAGCAATGATAAAAAAAAAAAAGAAAGAAAGAAAAGAAAAGAAAAGAAAAGAATGGTCATAAGAAATTCTGGACACACTATAATGGGTATTACACCACTTTTCCAACCCTAGTAAGAAATTATGTTTTTGTTTTGACCTTTACATTACATGCTCAAAACTTTTGAGACACTTGTGCTTGATATCGTACTCGATTATTATCCAAGCAATTAAGTGCTGGCAAGTTTTGGGTTCGAGCTAATTACCTTCTCTCCCGTTAACCTACTAACGCTATCTGTGGCCTCAACAAATATGGGACATAGCTTAGAGGTGAAAACAAAAGAAAGCTCTGGAGTTCAGAAAAAAGTGAGAACACTCTGTTTTTTTTTTTGGGAAACTCTGTTTTTAGGTAAACCTCAACATAAGGGGAACAAATTATGACCAAATAATGGTGGATTATGACAGTCTTGTAGGGCATTTTCGTTTTTCAGGGAGAGTTGATATCAATCACCATCCAAATATATATAAGCCTGAGTAGAAAAAAGAAAAGAGAACTCACAATTTGAATGCCATATTTCTCTGCATGAGCAAAATAAGCAAAGAGACAGCCAGTGAGCACAATCACCATTGGAGCTATAGCTGATACCCAAAAGAGCTTTGGTTTCTTTTGCTTATGCAAATTCAATAATTTCAGTTAATTAATTTCAATAATTTAAATTTGTATATATAAATATATCAACAGAAAACTCAAAATGCCAAGAAAATTATGTCCACAACCGCATTCTCCCACTGTCATTGAAAAGAAATAAAAACAATTCATAAGACACAAGCAAATTAAATATTTAACTACAGTCTTGACCAACTGTGACTATATTGGATATCACCAAGAGTTGGTTGTTATGTATTAGTCCATTTGAGATCTAAGTAGCGTGGCATGGAATTGAGCAGGTTATCACCAGGTTTTGGCCGCTTTGTATTAGGTCAATTTTAGTTGGCTGCCTTTTAATGTTTTGGATTTTGTACCTACCCTAAGGGGGTTGTCTTTAGGGATGTTTAAGCCTTCCTAGGGGGCTTGTCCCTAGCTCTTTTCTTTCTCCTTTAGGTCCGCTTTCGGTATGTTTTGCTTGTATCTGTAAATGTCACCCTGCTGTTGTTTAGGGGCCTATTGTTATATGCCTCTACGCTTGGCTGTTATATGCAACTATCAGAACAGTGCCACTATGTTGCTGATCTCTCTAGGACTCAAGCTCAGATTTACCTCCACAAATGGCACCCCTTTGCTCCTGTGCCGGATAGAGTTGCTGTTGCTGTTACATAGTGTGTTTTAACATTGATATGTACCCTCTTTAAGAGGAAATGGAAGCAACTTGCTGTTATCTTATGTTTTAGCTCACTGTAGCCATTTGGCGTACAAGTCTATATCCGTTTGTTTTCCCTCCCTCTTGAAAGATGGATCGAAAACAGCGTTTTCCATTTACATGATGTAGCCATTTGGCTTAGGAAATTTTTTGTTCTGTCTTTTTGTTCTCTTTTTCTTTTTGTCTTTTTCCTCCTGGGGTATGCCCCTTGTAGGCTGTATATTCGTTTAGCTCCTTTTTAATTTCAAGCTGATTTACCCAAAAAAAAAAAACTGTGACTATATTCAGTTTGTTAAGAGGAAAAAATGATTGAATAGATATAATTCTGATTGTGCGAGAAAGAATAAATTTAGCACTTTAGTCTAAATTTAGGAAGCAAGTAAAATGAGTGCATGAGAGAGTTTTGTGTAACAACCTCATGTCGATGGGCGAAAATAGAGCGCAAAACGAGAAATCATGTCAGTTTTGGTTGCAAAATACTTCAATCCAAACACACCCTTGAGCTGTTGCGTGCAGATAATCGTGGATTCGTAGCCGTCCCACCCATGAAGCCCGTGATTGTGGAATGTGATAGAAAAATGGTCTCTACTCAGGCATTTTGTAAAACATTTGCATTTTTCTCTCATTAATCATTTTTTAGCCAGTTAGGGCGATGGAGCAGTTAAAGGGAATTAAGACTGTAACAAGTTGTAGTTATGTGATAAAATGTTTTATGAATGATTTGTTTGCAACAATTAATATAGATTGAGAATAAGCACTGTGAGCATTTTAAGCAAATTGGAGTACGCTGATCCGAAAGGATATGAGCATGTGACACACCAGCATGCACCAGTCGGGCCAGTGCATGTTAATAAGACTTGAGCACGCCACTTTCTTACTGGCGTACTTCAGTTACCATAGACTCAAAGTCCCTATTTTCAACCCTCTGGGCTTTGGAAAGGACTAGTGCACACCTAGGACAAACCACACGGTTTATATAGCAGCATATATACATGTTACAAATAGATGAGATAGCTTTTAGCCAAGATAAATAGACAAAACACCCCATAAACAGTGTGGGGAAATGAAAGGAGGCCATGACCTAGCTATCATGCAAGGGCCAGCCATTGGACCTAATACTTCTGCCGTACGCCATTCTTAAGACTCCATACGCCAGTCATTGCATTCAGTCAGTGCTTGGCTTTGCATCTTCTGGGCTCTAGAACATGACCAGGAGGATCCCAGAGGCCTTCCAAAGTAAATAAAAGCAAGTATTGAGATACCACAATCTACACAGTTCTAAAATACAGAGTGTAGTAGACTGGTTTTTAGCATGTCATAAGGTGATAACAAGAAAAACACAAGCAAGAAATAAACGATCAATGATCCCCACGCCAGTGGTGCATGTACTGCCATGACTGGCGTACGGCTTGATGATACTAGCGTGCGCCATTGTTCACTTCATACGATCTTTAATATTTTGCCAGCTTTAAGGCCAAGTCTAGTATTCATTACCAGCCTGGACCTTACTAGCTCCCCTTAGGGGCCAGAACTGAAAACTATACAAAGGTGGTATACCTTTGGTTGAGGTTAATGGCGTGTTTGATGCTTAAACTTGGTGTTTGAGAGATGGTTGGAGAGTAGGAAGAGTGTTGTGATGTATGGGAGTGAACTCCTTGCTTACTCTTTTCAAGAGATGAAAAAAAGAAAGCAAAGAGCTTGAGAGAGGGAGAAAGAAGACTTTGGCTCTTAAATGTGTGTAATCCCTTGCATATGAATGCAAGGGGTGTATTTATAGCCAAGAGGTGACTGAGGGAGGGGCTGCTAGCTGAGGTTAAGGGATGGTTAGGTTAAGAGAGGGAACCTCCCATGCATTTAATGCATAGGACTAGATGATGGGAGATGAAGGAGAGAGAGGGGAACGTCCCTACAGAGTATAATCATCAGGGGAACTGTTCACGGTACTAGGGAGCCGCAAAAGTCTCGAGCAGATGGTTGAATAGTGATGTTTTGATTGACTTTGACTAGTGTACGCTGCTATTGTTCTTGCGTGCACCAATGTCAACTGAGTCAACGGTCGATGTCCGACACGTGGCAATGTACCAGCGCACGCCAGCACAATATTGGCGTAAGCTAGTAGGGTTTTGCTGAGGCCGTTTAGTTCTTGCTTGAAAGGTTTGAAATGGAGTTTGAATGGGTTTGAACAAGAGTTAGGACGCTCAGGGTTCCAACACGTTAGCAACCTCAGGATGTTCTTGACCTTTAATCATCATTGGGGAATCAAAAGACCGCAGGTAAACTAATCTGGACAGTCCAGAATATGGTGTCTACAGTAGCCCCCCTTTGACGGCATTTGGAGCACCATTGACTTAGTACAAGTAACGTCAAAGGTTTTCTAGACACCCCTTCTAGGCTACCGAGAACATACGAGTCGAAGAAAACACGAAACTTTAAAGAACCTGATCGATTGAGCTCAGACGAACGGATCATCGGGGCAAAACGTTGCTACCGGGGATAACATGGACGGGTGAACTGTTGCTTGATTGAATTGGAACGACAAAATGGGCTGTCTTAGAAGGTGGACTCTCCTGGGGAATAATGCATTGCAAAAGTATCGACTTTGTTGGGGAAAGATGATAATTGGACGGGCAGGCCGTCGTTGATTTGAAATTGGACGAATAGATCGTCGTTGATTTGAAATTGGACGGATAGATCGTCGTTGATTTTAAATTGGACGAATAGATCGTCATTGATTTGAAATTGGATGAATAGATTGCCGTTGATTTGAAATTAGACGGATAGATCGCCGTTGGACGAATAGATAGTCGTTGATTTGAAATTGGACGAATAGATCGCCGTTGATTTGAAATTGGATGGATAGATCACCGTTGATTTGAAATTGGACAGATAGATCGCCGTTGATTTAAAATTGGATGGATAGATCGCCATTGATTTGAAATTGAACGGTATCTGCTTGGGGATTACTCCACCACAGGCATCAATGTAAAATTGAGCCACTTGGGCTCTCATTTGAGAGTGAACTTCAACTCAGGGGGTGATTTGGGCGCAGGTATATTTCCAAACTTGCTTTAGCTTCCATTCCACTTTGTTTTATTCTCATGACATTCGGAATTGTATCATATAGCTTGAAATGCATGTATTGTTGAATTTGAACTTGATCTGCTAACTTGGACTCGATAGCATGTTTACTTATTATAGCTTTGAAACTTTATTTGACGGATAAAGCCCCAGCATAACTAAACTTGACTGTAGAATGCTCAGAGCTTTGATGGAATTGTTGACAGTGAGCTTGAATCGACTGTAAATTGCCTCGACAGATAATTGTAACTTGTAGAACTTGAACTCGAATTTGATAAGTAGAATGCCATGCTTGCTTGATTCGACTGAACAGAATGCCTTGAGAAGATATTCGACTGAATAGAATGTGCTAATAACTTAGTTTGAATAACAATATGCCTTGAAATGATAATCGACCTGACATTGTAACTGTGATGCTCGAATTAACCCTGAGATGTAGTTATATATCCAAATTCGACCGTAGAACACTTGTAACTTGATCATTGATTCGATTGCTTATCAGATTATGAGCTGTATATACTGATGAATGCCTTTCTATGTTGGCTTTTGTGGTGTACAAAGGGGAGCTGCCAACACACAAGGACATGGCGGCCCTGCAAGTTCTCTTGATTTATACAAAGGGTTGCCCGAGCAGGTTAGGGCTTTGATAGATGTTGTAGGATTCAAGCCGTTCATCCTCACTCTGACGGCGACGAAAAGTGACCATGCCTTGCTGACTGCTTTGGCTAAGAGGTGGTGGGATTCATCCAATACCTTCCACTTTCCGATTAGGGAGATGACGGTGACTCCGTCGGACTTTGCGGCTTTGATTGGCTTGAGGGTAGGAGGGGAGCCTATCCCATTTGACTTAGGGATCCAAAGGGATTCAGCGGCACTGAGGTGGTTCTTAGGGGAGGTGCCAGAGGGTGGCGCAGAGACAATTCTCTATGACCAATTCAAGAGGTATCTAAAGGACAGATTGCCAGCCACTGAGTAGGAGGAGGAGCAGATGGCGAGGGCTTATCAGTTATACTTGTTTAGGGCCACACTGTACCTGAACAAGCGAGCCACGACTAACTTGACGTACTTGCCAGCCCTCCGCAACCTACGCACTGCTTCCAGATACGATTGGGGAGGAGTAGCTTTGGGGGCTTGCTACGGCTTTATGGGCGAATTCTCAAGAGGTAAGAAAGCGACTGCTGGATTCTGGAGAGTGTGGGAGGTAAAGAATAAAACTTGTAGTTTAAATTCCATACATTTGCCTTCTTTTGAATTATGAATGTTGTGTTTCTGATGCTTTGATTATTTTAAAACTTGCTGCTGTGGGCCTATGAGGTGTTGAAGATGTATCCCCCAGAGAATAAGTGCCCAGATCTGAGGATGCTCTCGCGTGCCATGATATGGGGGCCCTTGTACAAAGGCAAAAAGAAGTCCAGAGGGAGCCTCCTAGCTTTTAAAGTGTAACTTGATGAGCTGTCGGGTACTCAGGTAAACAAAAAGCCTTCATCAATTACTGTTGCCTTTGAATTACTTTAATGTTGTCGCTGACGCCTGTTTGGTTTTGTCCTTTGACTGTTTCGCAGGTTGAATAGGACCCATGGAGAAATGCAGAGGTTGAGCCTGAGTACCTAGCGAGGAGCAGGGTAGTGGCCGCGAGCCGTGTTCTTTTGGAGTCGGCCTTTGGATGGCAGTGGTACTTGGGTGACCGAGTGATACAGCAGTCCCTTGGCTCGTCTGAGTTTGTTACTCCGAGCCACTGCCGCCTCATGCTTCACACACGGGCGAGTACACCCTGGCCGAGCTGCAACGCTTTACTATTCCAGCGGATCTTACCGTCTTTTTGAGGCCTGAGCGAAACTATGCTATCTACCGGAGGCAGTATCTGGCGAGGCCACTTGGGGTGATGGAGCAAATAATGGTGGAAGGTGAGGCCTTGGAGGCTGGCGAGGAGAGCCAGAGCCAGAGTGGTAGGGCTGCTAGCTCGAGGGAAAGGAGCGAATACGATGTAGCGACTGGGCTTCCTCGACTTTCTTGGACACTGGCAGTACGGGACGCACAGAGAGAGGCTGCCACAGTTCAGTTTGAGCCTGCTAGGATAGAGCCAGCAGAAATCATAGGACCGGTATGATGTTCTTTCATCTTTGTCCTTTCCTTTGTACCATGTTTGATATATAGATCTGACCTGTATCTTGATTTTGACAAAATTGCAACATAGGCACCGATGGAATAGGTGCGGGAAACGATGCGCCTGATGATGGCCATGGACAAGGAGTTCCATAAAATAGCTGGTGGCGCCTCATTGCAGTTGCACTATCCACCCCCGGCTCCAGCTCCTGCTGTACAGCCCCAGGTATGACTTCTCATGCCCTTTTCCATTTTTGCCCTTGCTTGATAGTGCTGCCTTTGACATTTCCTGTATTCAGCATTACAATATATACAATATGCACAATGCATGCTGAAATGATTGAATGAAAATGCAAGGCCAGGCTAGGACGGCTCTTTGGAGGAAGAGCGTGCGGCCCCCTCCAGAAGAAGATGGCATCGAGCACGTCTTGGCCCGCGAAGAGCGCACACAGAGGAGTGGAGATAGTTTCCATTAGTGACGAGCCACAGTTCCGTCGGGAACTGAGGAAGAGGCCCGCTCAGAAGAGGCCTGCTCAGAAGAAGAGGAAGTGAGACATGACCTCTCGCGCTACGGAGAGTAAGAGCGAGGAAGAAGAGGAGGAGGAGCGCTCGCCCTTCAGCAGCAGCTCTGACGACTCTGCCGACGATTCGGGGTACAAGAGAGACTCGAGAGAGGTGGAGGATGACAACGAAGACGACGACGACCTCGAGGACCTTTTTGATGACTGAGGGCTACCACTGAGTCTCAGTTTACTTTACTGCCTTTTAGCTTTGATACACTTGACACTTTAGTTATAGCTGGGGCCTGGGAGCCTTTTGACTTTCAGGCAAGTGTGCCTGGTACACTTTGGTTTTGCTCGGGCCGTTGTACCGCTCTGATACATTTCCACCTTTTGCTTTTTGAATAACAGTATAAAATAGCTGCATTTTCTGTTTATTGATTTCCCTTTTGATGAGAATTGACAAAGGAAAAGAATAAACCATTCAATTACAGTTAACATGCATTGGTGAATGATCTGAATCAACAAAGAGACATTTACAACCGGTTTAGCTCAAAAGAAAAGGGAGACTTGACTTAGGACACGACATGTATCCTTAAGGCACACGGAAAATAATGAAATTCTGGGCATTAACGGGCCAAAATTCGAAATTCTCCAAAACGAAGGAAACTGACATTTTTGAAAGATTGAATAGATGTATAATGATTCGTACAAATCGATGGAACCGGAGAAAACATCCCGAGACGGGAAATAAACCGAAAAATGCTAAAAATGTCGCAAAAACGGACATAAGACGCAAAAGATGACTCAATATAGTCCTGAACTGAAACCGACACCCCCGCACAGTCACAAAAGGACCATATGACGTGTACGGTATGACAAAACTTGGCGAAAGCCCCTTAAACGAAATTTGACCTCCCATATCCTTGATTTGAACTTGAAACGGGCCGCTGGGCGTTTAAAATCTTCATTGAGCTTGGCTCTTGGAATCCGATGCTTTGCTACAGTCCTACATATCATTTGTGACTTGCAGGAGCCAACCAAAAACCAAAACAAGCCTCGGAGCTGAAAACGACCATTCGAAAGCAGTAGCTGCTGCAAATTGGTTTTTGGTGAACCTTACTGGCATATGCCAGGAAGTTGACTCCGTACGCCAGTAGGTGTGGGACATAGATATGCTAGTAAGTAATTGGCGTACGCTAGCTATCTGGGATGCAGATCCACTTGTCTGACCAACTGTCCTTTCTCAGGGGACACCTTATTTTTACCCTCACACGGTTTGCACACGGTTTCTACGTTCTCAGAAGGCAGAGTCCTTTCTTACAATGTTGCTTGGATGTTAATAGTTGGTTTTAAATGAAGCACGTGAAATCAAAGTCAAAGCACTGGCCTATAAAGAGAAAATGCAAGCATTGTTGCACCCACCCCTGCACTGCTTCTCTTATATTCAGTATATCTCAGCATTTTCAATGGAAAACCCTCTCCTAACTTTGCTTAGGCCCTCGCTAGTACAATTCCTGTCCGTTGACTAGCTAAATTTCCAATACCATGGTCTCGCTTCATTCCATTACCTTCGACACGTGCCGCTTCATCTAGCGCTCATAAATGCCGCTCTTCGTTTCTGGGATCCTGACGTCCATGTCTTCCGCTTTGGCGATGACGAAATATGCCCAACCATTGAGAAATTCCAGGCATGCCTTCGAACCTACTCATCCCCGACACTCGTTGTTCCGCCGTATCAAGTGAGCATGCCCGGGCTACTTGCCACCTCGTTCAACATCTCTTGGGGTTTGGCCAACATGATGCTCGAGGGCAACCAAATCAACATCATGCGCCTGATCGAGAGATACAGCCCAAATGATGATTTGACTACTGACGAGGTGCAGGCGTGCCAAAACTTTGCCTTAGTAATCTGCCTATTAGCTGCTTACCTACTCGTTCCTGCTGACGGGTGAGTCAGTCCTTTACTCGTGAGCGTGGCAGCTCAGATGGGAACTCGAAGGAATGTGGTCCCTTTAGTCCTAGCGGAGACACTTCTAGGCTTAGATCTGGTGTGCATGGGCCAGTCAACCATCTTCAGTGGAAGCCCACTTTTGCTCCAGGTAAACTCACTCAGCTCACCTTTTTCTGGTTTTTCGCACGTTCTCATTTTACCTCGATACTCGGCTTAGGCTTTATCTGGCTTCTTACTTGTCTTTTCGCTCATACAGCTATGGTTGTCGGATAAGTTGGGTTTGCTGCAACCACCGGTGGCAGGCTGGAATCTGTTTCCAAAGAGAATCCATAAGAGGGAGATGCGGCACCCTGATTTGGATATAACAGGTTGGTATGAGTTTATGCAACAGATGCAACCCGACGAGATCGTCTGGAGGTGCCCCTGGTTGGATCTTCCAGACATGGCTGTCCGTTCTGATGGATTCGATAGGATGGTTATCGCAGGGCTGACCAGCTTCACCTGCTACATTCCTGGTCATATTCTTCGCCAACTGGGCGCTCTTCAAGAGAACAACCGCATTAGCACTAGGAATTTCCACGTTCCCAACTTCAATGCTCAAATGCTCAATGGCTATCATAGGCGCTGGGGCCTTAGGGTTCTCCAGGCAGAAGTGCCAGATTTCTCCCCGAGGCTAAGGAATCAATACAAACAGTGGCTGAGAGCAGATGTGCACGCAAGAGAAAATATCGGCTGACTTTGGACTACTCTGCTGTACTTAGAATAAGCTGTGAGCCGTTAGGCTTCTCAAGCATTTTGTTCTGTTTTTCATACTTCACTGTTTTAAGGCTTTTATGCTTAGCTTGTGTATTAGAAATAGTAATTTTGCAATAAACTGAAAGACGAAGGGTTTCCCCCTTCTGATTCTCCAATGCAACTTCGACCTGTTCTCGACCTTTGCGACCTTTGATGCGAACCCAAAATGTCAAACCATGGATCGACTTGATAGAATATGACCGGGTCTCAAGGAGAGACTGCCTACATATCCCTTTTCAGGGAATCAGATCATAACATAGTTCAGGCCAAGGTTCACTTGTGTATTTTACCTCTCCTTTTACGCTCTAACTTTTGCCTAGAACTGCCTTTGCAGGTTTTCGGTCTAGCGAGCTTTTCGATTTTTTTGCTTATTTGTTTTTGCCTAGACCGCCTCCTTAGGTTTTCGGTCTAGCAGGCTGCTCTAATTTTAGCTTGGAATCGCACACCCTTGTGGTTTTCGATCCAACGAGCATATCTCAGAGATAGTAGCGCTTGAGCTGATCCAAGTTGACCAAGGTATTGAATTCATTCCCATCGAGATCAATGAGCTTAACAGCACCCCCGGATAGGATGGTCTTGATAATGTATGACCCGGAACGCTTTGGCCAGAATTTCCCGCGAGGATCAAACACCAGAGCACGGATCTCCTTTGTAACCATGTCCCCTTCAACCAAACCCCTGGACTTCACCTTTTTATCAAATGCACGAGCAATTCGTCGCTGATATCCTTGAACATGATATAGAGCACGGAGCCTTCTCTCATCAAACATCATGAGCTAAAACCTTCCACTCAACCACTCAAATTCCTCGAGACCACTTTCAACTGTGACTCTCAGTGATGGAACCTCAAGCTCAATAGAGAGTACTGCCTCCATGCCATAGATTAGTGAAAACGGAGTTGCGCCTATAGAAGTGCGAATTGACGTACGATACCCCCAAAGCGCTAACGGTAGCTACTCGTGCCAATCCCTTGCAGATTCAGTGGTCTTTTTGATGATCATCTCTACATTTTTGTTTGCGGCTTCGACTGCTCCATTTGTCTGTGGATGATAGGTTGTGGAATGGTGGATCTCAATCTTGAACTCCTCGAATAGCTCCAAAACCCTGCCCTTGAAGTGACTTCCGTTGTCTGACACAAATGCCTGTGGAACACCATAACAGTAGATGATGTTCTTTTGAATGAACTGTGCAACTTGCACCGTTGTCAGGGTTTTGTAAGATTCGGCCTAAACCCATTTAGTGAAATAGTCAATTGCCATGAGAATGAACTTATGGCCATTTGAAGCAAAAGGTCTGATCATTCCGATAACGTCGATGCCCCACACAGAGAAAGGCTAGGGAGAGGTCATGCCATATAGCTTAGACGAAGGGACATGCTGTAGGTTAGAATGGATTTGACATTTGTAGCAGCGCCGCACATAATCGATATACTATGATTCCATTGTAGACCAATAATAACCCTGTCTGAGGATTGTTCTAGCAAGCATAACACCACTCATATGACGACCACAGACTCTTTCTTGAATTTCCTCCATTATCCTTGTCGCTTCGGTCCCGTTCGCACACAGCTTGTGCATCCCACAGGATACAGTTTCCCTCCACAAATGATGTACTAAGCATCCCAACATTGCAAAGTGATTCGATCTTTCTTGGTGGCTTCGGCAGGAGACTCCCCGCGCTCCACAAAGTTCCAGATATCGTGGTACCAGGGTAGGCCATCATCGACATCATCGATGGCGTTGACATATTCATAAGCGAGCAGGTCCCTCTATTTGATCACAATTGGCCGTAGCTTAACCCCTATCGGAAGTTCGATCATTGAAGCCAAAGTCGCCAAAGCATCGGTAAACTGATTCTTCAAGCGTGGAATATGGATAAAGGTCACCTTATTGAAGCGAGGAATAAGTTCTTCCAAATCTTGGTGATAAGGCTTCGGCTTTTCCTCACGAACCTTCCAATCTCCATTGGCCTGAGAGACTACCAAATTTGAATCTCCGACTACCTCGAGTTTCTCGAACCCTAGAGCAATGGCAGCCTCCATTCCGACAATGCAGGCCTCATACTCAGCCTGGTTGTTGGTGACATCGAAATTCAGCTTGAAGGCAAGCGGAAAGGGCACCAACAGGTGTGATTAGCAATACTCCGATTCCAAACCCTTTTTGATTAGCAACCCCATTGAAATAGAGTGTCCATACCTTTTCAGCTACAGTTAGCACATCCTCGTCCGGGAAAGTAAAATCCACATCCTCCGGCCCATCAATTGGGTGATTGGCTAGGATTTCCACCACAGCGCGGCCCTTCACAGATTTTCTTGTAACATGTTGGAGATCTAACTCAGCCAACAGAAGCAACCAACGTGCTAGCTTATGGGTGAGCGCAGGCTTCTCGAATAGATACTTGATAGGATCCATCCGAGAAATCATCTTCACCGAATAGGCTAGCATGTAGTGTCTAAGCTTTTTAGTAGCCCAAACTAACGCCCAACACGTCTTTTCCAAAGGGGTATAGGGTTCCTCACATCCTACCATCTTCTTGCTCAGATAGTAGATGGCTTTCTCGACTCCATTTTCTCCTTCCTGTGCCAGCAAACGTCCCATAGCTGTTGGAGATACAGACAAGTACAAGATCAAAGGTCGACCAGGTGTTGGTGGCATTAGTACCGGAGGGTTCTGCAAGTACTTTTGAATGGACTCGAAAGCGGCCTGGCACTTGTCTGTCCACTCGAGTGGGACATCCTTTTTGAGCAACCGAAACAACGGTTCGCAGGTCAGAGTCAACTTGGCGATGAACCTGCTGATGAACTGAACTTTGCCCAGAAAACTTCGCACACCCTTCTCAGACCTTGGGGGCTCCATTTCGAGAATCGCTTTGCTTTTGGATGGATCTACCTCAATCCCTCTTTTGGTGATTAGGAACCCCAACATTTTGCTGCCGTGACCCCAAACGTGCACTTCTGCGGGTTGAGACGCACTTTGTACTTGCAAAGCCTTTCGAGAAACTACCTGAGTGAGGGAAGGAGTCCTTCTGCTCCTTTGCCTTCACAATCATATCGTCCACATAGACCTCAATCGTCTTATGGATGAAGTCATGAAACAAGGTTGTTTGGGCCCTTTGAAAAGTGCATCCGGCATTCTTTAGCCCAAACGGCATCATCACATAGCAGTAAGTCCCCCATTCGGTGACGAATGTCGTCTTCTCCTAGTCCTCTGGTGCCACAAAGATCTGGTTGTATCCTGAGAATCCGTCAAGAAAAGAGAACAAGGCATGCCCCGCCGTGTTGTCCACAAGCACATCGATGTGTGACAAGGGAAAACTATCTTTGGGGCTTGCTTTGTTCAAGTCCCAGAAGTCGACGAAGACTTGGATTCTCCCATCTTTCTAAGGGATAGGCACAATGTTAGCAACCCATTTAGAATATTCGGCAACCCTCAAGAATCTTGCATCAATCTGCTTGGTGACCTCTTTTTTGATCTTCTGAACCCAGTTCGGCCTTATTCTGCGAAGTTTCAGTTTGACAGGAACAGCCCCAGGTGTTAACGGGATTCGGTGCTGCACTATCTCAGGATCGATGCCAGGCATATCTGCGTGTGCCAATGGGAACCCGGTGCGGCGGAACCATTGTGAGGATACTCGGGAACCCGGAACGGCGGAACCGAGGTTGGGTGAGTTAAAATGGTGTTTTTGAAAAAGGGTAATAATGAAATGGTTAACGATGAGTCAACGCCAACGGTAGTTACAAAGCAAACGCGAATGTGTCACCACTATTGTCTTTTTATTACTGTTTATGTACTTATCATGTGGAAATCGATGCTAGTAATAGGATTATACTACTGAGCCTTCGTAGCTCATGGTGTTGCCTTTTTGGTGACCCTGGCATATTATATGGGTGGCAACGCCTGTATAATATGTCAGATTTGATAGACGAACAGGACGAACTATTCACTTTGGAGGCGTTCGGAACCGAGGAGCGGGCTAGAATGGAGAAGCAAGAAGAACTGTAGTTAGGAACCCTAGATCCCTCTGTTATTTGAATAAAAGTACTTTTGTAAGGTTTATGATGTAATAACGAGCTGGACTCGCTTCGTTTTTATATTAAAATGTTTTATTTAACGTACCCAAAATTCGGAGCGTTACAACTTGGTATCAGAGCTTTAGGTTCAAACCTCGGCCATGGGTAGAATAGGTAGAACCTTAAGCTAGTTTTGTCCGTTGCACGAACGTGAATTGAGTTTAAGTTTACCGTCCCTAATTGGGTGGAATTCTGTCAAAACAATCTTCGGATTGAAGCAAGGCGCGGAAATTGGCAGTACCGCCGAGCTGGGAATTCTCGAACAATTGGATGATGACTTAAATCAAGGATCGAATGTGGAACTTAGAATCTTGAAAATACTTTTGGTGTTTGTAAAACTTTTGCCTAAAAACGTTGCTAAATGAGCAAAATTTATTTACTGGTTCGTGGAGGAGCCGTTTTTGTATAAAGATTTTAAATTGGGGTTCGAAAGTGGGAGCCTAGCACCAAATGAGTGCCAAGCATACCCCATTCGGCCGGCAACCACACTTCCCCCCTAAACTTCAAATTTCAAAATTTTACCTCCAAAACACTCAAACTTCAAATTTTAAACTTCAAACTTTTCCCTCCTCCACCCACCTTTTTCAGCCCCTATATATACCCCACCACCACTTTCATTTCTTCACTTCTCTCATCATCTTAAAATCCCTCCAAACCGAGACCCCCTTTTACCGAGCCATGGCGAACCGACATCGAGGATTTCCGGAAGACGCCTTGATCCGAGAAATGGAGCGAGCCGAAATCCTCTTAACAATCCAAAACCTATGGTTGCAACTCTTCGCCCTCATCATCTTTTGTGCCGTGCTTACAATAGCCATGCCACGGTGGTTCGCCGTGAATAACCGTGCCAACACCTTCTGGTATTGGGTTCTCGTCGTGGCCGCCGCACTCGCCGCAATCATACAGGAGTACGAGCGTCGTTTGCGCCAAGCTTACCACGATAGATGGTAGAAAAATTCGAGGATGGGCGAGACCCGAAGTCGGCAACTCCAATTTGGTTGATTGTAATCTTTTGGGAATGTAGGATGTGGTAGATTAGAATCGTTTTTCAACTTGTGTTAGAAAAAAAAAAAAAATCTCGTGTTTCGACTTACCTTGTAGTAAACTTCTATGCTTATGTTGTTGTATTTCTTATCTATGAAAAACTTGCTTTATTTTAAAAGAGTACCGTTGCACACTATTTGTTAAACTACTTTTGATTCTTAGAAGGAAGCGCCTTTTACAAAAAAAAAATCGATTCGGTAGACTAAACAGCCCCTTTTCGGTTTTCACTCGTAGATGGCGAATCGACACAATGGATTAGGACACGATAACGGAGGACCCTCTAACGCTAACCCCGACCTAACCCAAGTCATGCAAGCGCTCGTAACCGCTCTGAACGCTGCCCGCCAAAACCCAAACCCGAACGATGGACCTATGACTCAGACCCGGGCGATGAACGAATTCTGCAAGCGTCGACCTCCGACTTTCGACGGAAATACCAACCCCATGGTGGCTGAAGCATGGTTGAAGGAAATCAAGGTGATCATGGACACCTTGGAGATCACTCGCAACGGAGATCGTGTGGCCTTAGCCACGTACCAGCTGAAGGGAGAAGCCCGTTACTGGTGGGAGCTGATGGAGGCAACTCATGACGTAGCCGCCATGACCTTCGCTCAGTTCGAGACCTTGTTTCTCAACAAGTATTTTCCCACGCCAATTCGTTTGGCTAAGGAACAAGAGTTCAATAACCTGAAACAAGGAACTATGACCGTTACTCAGTATGCGGCCAAGTTCGAGGAACTATCCCGCTACGCCCCGGATGCCGTTGCAACCGAGGACAAGAAAGCGAGGAGGTTCGAATGGGGACTGACGACAGCCAGAAGAGCTGTGGTAGCCCAGGCCTTCCCCACCTATACCGATGTGGTGAAATGTGCCCTGCGACTGGAGAGTGAGGAAAATGACTTCAAGACCCGCTGGGGGAAGGTGACAGGCAACACTGGTGGACCTATCCAAACCCAGACTTCCAACAACAACCGTGGACCCTATTTCACCAAACCCTTTGCTTCGAGCCAGAGCGACCAACCCTGGAAGACTGCTACTGCCGAACACGGTGAAACGCAGAAAGGCAATCAGGACCTGGCGACAGTTAGATGCTACAATTGTCAGGCTATGGGCCACATTAAGCGCAACTGCCCGCAGCCCCAGAGGAGGAGGGATGGAACCCTTGAGAATCAGGAAGCTCTATAAGCTGAGCAAGCCGATTTTGTGAAGCAAAACCTCGGCGGCCCATCACAGCTGCAGAATGGGCAGAATAAGGGAAAACAGCCCATGGGAAACCAGCAAAGCACTGGAGGGCGTATTTTCGCGCTACGAACTGAGGAACAAGAGGAGCCGTAGAATAGGATCCTTAGTTCCCTTTTGTTATCTATTTTGTAATCTCGAATACCCTTACAAGGGCTATGTTGTAATAATAAGCAGTATTCTGTAATAAATTGACCTACGATAGACGTGACGGATTTCGACGAGTGGATTGGCTATCATAGACTGCCATGAGAAGGTAGCAATAGCAAATACCCTAGGAGGGACTCGTTTCCTTTTAAGGGGGATAGTCGATCGGTCTAGCGACCCGGCCTAATTTGTAGTCACGCGCCAATTTCGGGGACGAAATTGTTTTAAGGGGGATAGATTGTAACAACCCTAATTTTTAGTCGATAAAAATTTCATTAAATATTTGAATTTTTAGTGATTACTTGAATCTGCTTCGATTTACTTTTAAATTCCTGTAATTGTTGTAATTACACTTTAGCCCTTCAAGTTTCATTTCTTGCACTATAGTCCTACTTAGCAAGCCTAGTTAGCATCTAACCATCCGGTTAGGATAACTAAACTAGGAAACCTTCTAGTCACCGCAAAATGACCATTTTGCCCCTCATTGGAACTTTTGAACCTTTTGAACCCTAGACTTCGAATATTATTATTATTTTTCTTTTAATCAAATTGGTTATATTTTTTGTCCATTGGACAATAATGGTTAGGGAAACTATTACCCATTGGATAATAGAATCCCATTTGTTTATATTAAAAGTATACTTACTTTAAAGTACTTTTTTATTATTTTAATATTAAAAGTGACCTAATAGCTATTATCCATTGGATAATAGAAATTAGGGGAATTTTTACCCATTGGACAATAGGGTGAATCTTTCAAAGTACCATATGCCTAATTATGGAAAATCCTAGCCTTTTTAGTCTATATTAATTTTTTGTACCAAAAGTATTACTAATTTAATTGTTTACTTGAAATTATATGCATGTGTGTGTGTGTGTGTGTATATATATATATATATATATATATATAGTACACTTGGCAAGAGAGTGAGAGGGAGAGAGGGGGGGCCGGTTGGGAGAAGAGGAGGCGGGAGATTTGTTGTGTACTTGGCATTGAATCACCAATGTGCTTCCAATCTTTGAGATTTATATTCTTCCAAGCAATCTTAACCTCCATTGTACTCCTTTGAACACCTTTCAATGGTTTAAACCTTTAGATCTTGTACAATTCTCATCTCCACCATCCAATTGGTTCAAAGAATCAAATCTAGTACAAACCTTAGCCATGCAACCCTAGGATTCTCCTTTGATCTTTCAAAGATGGCTTTACATGTGTCAAAATTTGAAATAGAGAGAGAGAGAGGGGGGCCGGCCAAGAGAGAGGAGAGGGAGCCAAAGTTTGCCTATAAATAGCAATCCATTCCATGCCTTGAACTCACACCTCAACTATTGCTCTTCTTTCTCTCTAGAATTTCTAGTATTCTTGCCCAAAGTTCAAAAACTTTCTTTATTCTTGAGTGTTCTTGAGCGAAACCACCAAACCACTTTCAATACCACCCATCGATCCTTAAAGTAGTTTAGCTAAGGTTAGGAAGTTGTTTCTAGGAAAAGAAATACAATTCTTTTCCTTTCGAAGCAATCCGAGTGCCGTTACGCCGCCAATTTCAAAACCGTCGACCAAACCACCGCCTAGAAGAACGGTAGTGATCCTTACCTATTTTTTTTTCCAAGTAGTTAAATCCTTACTTTATTTTCGATAAGTAGCTATAGTCTTGCTACTTGAATCTCTACTTACTTTCCAAAAGTTTAAAAAGTTGATTGTAGATGAAAAAGTAAAAATGTATGATTATGTCATTTTTTAGATTCAAGCATGCTATGTAGACTTAAATGTTCTTGTTATACTATTTCGAAGTTGGATTGAATGCATGTTGTATGTAAATTTCCACACGCGGAATATTGCATGAGAACGTGACACGAAAAACTGAGAAAAGTAGAAACATGGCACCTAGGGCGTGTTTAACAAGGAAGTTGTGTTTTCCCGGTTGGAAAATATTTTCGAAACTACGTAATGACCATCTCGAAGGTATTACGTGAGTGTGTGTGTGTGTTCCAATGGGAATCCGGAATAGAGGAACCATTGTGAGGTTGTGTGTGTTCCCATGGGAAACCGGACCGGC
>BPLS01000713.1:215670-250933 GCA_019656275.1 Rhododendron kiyosumense
GCACTTTTGATTAAAATAATGGTACTTTTCCCATGTGATTAAAGAAAGTAATTAATTTAATGATCCAATAGTACTTGAAAGATTTACCCCTTTTATCCAATGGACAAAACTTCCCCTAACATCTATTATCCAATGGATAATAGTTATTAGGCCACAAAAATAAATAAAGAAATCAAAAAGTACAATAAAGTAAGTTTACTTTTTAATATAAACAAATGGGATTCTATTACCCAATGGATAATAATTCCCCTAACCATTATTGTCCAATGGTCAAAGAAATAATCCAATTTGAATAAAAGAAAATGAATATCAAAGTAGTCTAGGGTTCAAAAGGGTCAAAAGTTCCAACGAGGGGCAAAACGGTAATTTTGCCAAGACTAGGCAACTTTTCGGTTTAGTTACTCTAACCGGATAGTTATATGCTAACTAGGCTTGCTAAGTAGGACTAAAGTGCAAGAATTGAAACTTGAGGGGCCAAAGTGCAATTATGCAAAATTCAAGAATTAACGTAATTCAAGTAATTAAAATTAATAACTCGAATAATAAAAATAACTTTTTATTCCATAAAATTCAGAGTTATTACATGGCATGTGAGACACTTGGACACGGAAATAACGATATCCCTCTTCATTTTGAACCACCAAAATTGCTTACGCAAATCGTGATACATTTTAGTCCCTCACGGATGAACGGCTAAAGGAGAATGGTGAAACTTTCGTAAAATTCCCTCTTGACATGAAACCGGGTGTGAACAACTTTCCTGGATAATGCAAGCCTCGGTCAGCGTGGATCATCCACCCTTCTTGAGCATTTCCGCTAAGGAATTTGGTACGTAGTTCCTCCGCTTCCTCATCACGTTGTTGTGCTTCAATGACTTGATTTGATAAAGAAGATTGAACGGTCAAATCACACAAGGTGACTCCATCCCGAACTTCCTCAAAGTGCATGGCATAGAAGCCTAAATTGTTCATCATTTTCCACTTGTGAATTGCTAAACTCGCACTACAAGAATAATTCAATTGGGTGACGAATGAAAATCGTCATAAATTGTATGTTTTTCGTCACAAATAATATAGGTGACGAAAAAAAATTTGTCGACTAAAGGTTGTCGAGGATTCTTACCTGGTGATGAAATCTATTTTTTGTCACCAATAGTGCATTTTGATGACGAAATAATTCGTCACCAAAAAGTGAATAATTGGTGATGAAATTTTTTTTCTCGGTTATTATGCTTTTGACGACGAAATTTTTTGTTATCAATTATTCCTTTTGACGACAAAAAAATTCGTCACCGATGGGTCACATCGGTGACAAAAATTTTCGTCACTAATATAAGAAATTGGTGACAATTTTTTTGTTGCAAAACATGTTTTCAGATGCGAAAAGAAATCCTTTTTTCTTACTCCTGTTGGATTTCAAACCCGAGTCCCTTGAGTTTTTCACGCAAGCTCCAACCAACCGCACTACACACACTTTTCAGTAAATATTTGAAATATCTAATATATAACACATATGTTTAACTTGAAAATATATTTCAAATGTAATTTTGAACCTTTAAACATTAAAATTAGCAATTTTGATAAGCATGAAAGTTGTAGGCAATTAAGTTATTGTTCAAACCCAATTTAAATTATCTCAATCGGAGATTTTAGGAAAGAGTTATGTCCGAAATACATTTAGTGACAAAGCGCAATTAATAAATTTTGTCACAAAAGGTACCTATTTGACGACGAAATATATTTTTTGTCGCTGAAAGCTGTAAATGGTGACGAAATTATTTTTTGTCACCAAAGTTAAGCATTTGGTGACAAAAAAAAATATTTCGTCACTAAATTGCTTTCATTTGGCGACAAAATATATTTTTTGTCACCAAATGATTATCTTTGGGGACGAAAAATAATTTCGTCACCTTTTTTAGCCTTTAGTGACGAAAAATGAATTTTGTTGCTAAATGGGTACCTTTGGTGACAAAAATATTTTTTTCGTCGCTAAACATGTATAATTGGTGACGAAATTATTTCATCATTAAAGTTGTCAAAACAGTGATGAATTTATTTTTTCGTTGCCAAATATATTCATTTAGTGACGAAATTAAATTTCGTCGCCACTTTTTCATCACCAATTTTCATTTTTCCTGTAGTGTCGCAAGATGTGTCAGTTTTCTACTTAACGCATCAACCACTACATTTGCCTTCCCTAGGTGATATTGCAAATTGAAGTCATAGTCCTCCAAGTGTTCTGTCCAACGTTGTTGTCGTAGGTTAAGTTCTTTTTTTGGAGAATAGGTATTTAAGGCTCTTATGATTGGAAAAGTCCTTGAATCTCTCATCATACAAGTAATGACGCCAACTCTTCAACGCAAAAACAACGGCTGCAAGCGCTAAGTTGTGAGTAGGACAATTCCGTTCGTGAGTTTTCAACTGTCGCGACCCATACGCTACCACTTGCCCCAATTGCATCAAAATGCACCCAAGTCCCTCTTTCGAAGCATCACAATAAATGGAGTAGCCAACTCCACGTTCAGGCACAACTAAAACCGGCGCGGTAGTTAATCATTTCTTTAACTCTTCAAAAGTTATCTCACATGCGTCACTCCAAACAAAATGTGTCCCCTTCTGTGTCAACCTAGTCATTGGCGCAGCTAGACATGAGAAGTCTTGGACAAAACAGCGATAGTATCCGGCTAAACCCAAAAAACAATGGATCTCAAACATGTTCTTCGGTCATTGCCAATTCATAATGGTCTCTGTGGTGGGCATGGCTTGGTGGACGGACCCGTACGGTGATCGTGTCATACTGGCTAGTCAGACCCATGGACTTAAGGGATTGTATGGATCGGCGGTTCACAGTAGATCTCTCTGTCGGACCAATAGTGCCAAACTAATATTGTCAATGGAGGAACCATGGACCTGGATACGGGTAGTAGGTTATGACCTCTCATTCGGCGATTTCTTGCCGGACCAGTTGTTAACTCTATAGAAGTCCGAACACTTAAGCACAGCCGGGCTATATTGACCGGCAGAACCATCATCCACCGAACCACCCCTGCTCCTGACTTAGAGAGGAAGTTAGATAGAGTCGAGTAGGTGTGACAGGTGGCATAGTGCCGTTTCCCCAATTACATGAACAGATCGTGGAAATCGTGTTAGGGCTTAGACTGCGGACCTGATTTGGTGCCACGATTGACGAGCCAATCACCAAGTGTGTAGTGCGAACGCATGGGTCGGATTCCCAATTCCCCTTGCCTATAAAAGGAGTAGTCCCCCTTGGGAGTAAGGTAATGAATTCTTCCCCTCCAAAACCCTAAGCTACTTAAAAAGCTCCTTTTCCCTTTCACTGACTTAACCGTTGAAGTGCCTATCTTGGACTCCCCACGATTCGGGTTTGGACACTAACGCAAGTATGTGCAGGACTCAAATCATATCCAAGATACACTAACCTAGCCACCTTTCCATCCAAGGTTCGTTCGAAGAAAGCTCAGCACCATAATTGGCGACTTTGCTGGGGAGCTTTCTGACTTAGATCTTGTGGTGATACTTTTTCCTCGCATCCTTCATCCCATCTATCTCATCTCGTTCAAATGACTGGTGCAGACGGATGACTTCTCGATCTCGCGCACTTTTGTTCCAAACCCTCGAGCTTACCAAGCCTCCCCAATAACGTAGCAAGTACGGGCGGATCTTGGGTTCATGGGCACCTCAGCCAGGGGACCCGATGGCTCTATTATGGTGGGGTCAACTGTCGCTGGGACAAGTAACCATGTTGCAAGAGCAGCTTTGTTCCATATCGATGGACTCAACCACACGGCGGCCAGCCTTAACTACATCCCACCTCCTTAATTTGCCAAAACTCTCGGTGAGTATGGCAGAGGAGTCACTATGACTAAGAATGCAGGTACAAGAGCTCTAAGCACACTAGGAGGCCCCTCTCGTCTCTAAATCTAGGGAATAGCGCCGAAGGAGGAATGCGATCCATTCGTCCCAAATGGTCGACACCGTTAGGGCCTCCGCCTTTACAAGGCTCGACCCACTGTGTCTCCTCGACGTTAGTGGATGCATTCATTTAGAGTCCAAACACTGAACGACTTCTCATAATAAAACGTCTGGCAATGGCCGTACTAACCGAACAATATTACCTGAGACAGGCGCCACGGTCTCGAGCACTCAGACAAAAGGATCTCGGGAGGGGCGGACACCAACCGAGGTGGCTCGCAGGACCGGTGGTGGTAGAAGTGTTGCAGAGAATTCCCAAGGCAATCATCCCACTAGGTCTGAGGACTAGTGGAATGATCGTTACCCACCCAGATCTGAGGGCCGGCGGAATGAAGACTGCGAGAAAGGAGTGGCAACTCATTCCCAACAGCATTCACCAGGTACTCTGCGTGTCATTCCTAACAGCGTTCATTGAAGGGCTCTGTGGGCTATTCCCGACAGCACTCACCGAGGCATTCCGCAGGGCTGTCCCAATCACACAAGGAGGATAGCCAGGGGCTGCTCTTGGAGGAAAGATGAGAAGTCAGCGGCGGCGGACAAGCTTTTATTGTGGTGAACACCAGAACCGGGGAGAGAACTACCTACTAGGTGTCCCAACAGTAGGTGGATCCCCTAAGGAAGGAAAATGTAAAAGTAGTGTCGGGATCCATGAGATGGCACTCACCTGAGATGAGTGTTGGTAGTTAGGGACCACGGATTTCGTTCTTGGACAAGCGTTCGAGGGACGCTGTCCTCGAGACGTATGTTGCACTTTCGACAGTAATACTGTCGACCCCTCTGACCGCGGTTGTAACCTCAATTGAAAAGATAGGGTCCCCTTTTTCCAAGGCCATAACAGAAGAGGTCCTTCCTTCTAACTTAAAGGTCTTGAAGTTCAATACTTACAATCCAAAGTTGGATGCTCCAACCCATGTGCAGTAGTTCAGGTCGATGGCTGCACTCTGCGGACTTAGTGAGGTAATGATGTGCCAAACGTTCTCCCTGAGCTTACCGGACATTGCCATGCTGTGGTACAAGTAGCTCAAATATGGGTCCATCAATACTTCGATGACTTGAAGTGTTCTTTCACATCTTGCTTTATTGCGAGCAATCGGCGGCCAAAGACTATTGAGGCTTCGACAGACTTAAGGTGGAAGGTCGGCGAGACATTGAAGGACTACTCGGACTGTTTCTACAATGTCTACAACTTGGTTGAAAGTTGTGACCAAAAGACTACCACCATGTCTTTCAAACACGATCTTAATCGAACTTCCGATCTCTCCAAAGAATTGATGCTCCAGCCGCTGAGCGACATGTTGGATCTAATACAAATCGTTGCCCGTTATATCAAGCTCGAAGAATATATCGGGGGCTCCAATGTTGCAAAGGTTGCCAACTAGACTAAACTGGCGGCAATTGAGGTAAAAAAGCAAGTCAACACCATTGCCAAAAAGGAGGGCCCCGAAGTTGGAGGAAAATAGGGGAGGCGATAAGATGTGGGATCGACTGCCGGGCGATGGGTGGGACCACCTTGCCATCACCACCTATTTCAGGGAACCCATCTTCCGTATGCTCTGAGAATGCAGACGGATGCTTGGATTCCAGTGGCCAACAAGAGCGATAAAGAAGTTAGGGCGTGAGCCGGATCAACAGGTGTACTATTCATTCCATAATGAATAGGGCCATTATACGACGGCATGTTAACCGTTTAAACTTTATCTCGAAGAGCTCGTCCAGCAAGGGAGAATGGACCGGTGGATTACGACCAAAAGAGGTCGTAGAAACTTATCGAAAATAGAGTAACTTTGAGTTTCTTTGTGCCAAAAGTGTGCCATTTGTGTGAATAGTGCTATGGCAAGCAGAAATCGAAATGACAAAAAGATCAAAGTTGCCTAAAACGTTGAAGTGGAACGACGGTGGGCAGCAGAGCAACGGAAGACTAGAACGAGAGCTTGGACGCATGCGAAGTTGTAGTGCGAGAGCGAGAGAGCAAAGTGATTTTCGTCTCGCCCCCTTCCCTTATATAATGGACGAAGGGGGAGGGGGGGAAACCTAGGGGTCGCGCACCAGAACCAAAGCAACGCGACCCCGTCCACTCTCGGATCGCCACGTGGAAAGCCTGTGCTGATCCGTACCTGCGGCGCCCCTTTTTTTGCCATGTGGCACCTTATGCCACTTCCGATTTGTCCCTAACCATTCAATCTCTATGCCAAGCGATCCCATCAGTCCCTTCTGCAGCGAATACCATCGTTACCCCGGATTCAAGATGCTTCTTCGTCCCTCATGAATGCCTGACGGACACCTATCGGCGTATTTACCAAGGGTTGTCCCCTTTAGAAAAGACTGGATCGGTTGAGATATTACCGAGATGACCTGAAGGAACCATTGATCAACTCCTTCCATCCATCCGAGGATGGAAGAAGTTGAGGGGCTATTGTGGCGAGCATGGCTCGGCGGAGGGACCAGTATGGTGACCATGTCAGATTGGCTAGTCAGACCCATGCACTTAAGGGATTATATGGACCGGCGGTGCACAGTGCATCTCTCCGCTGGACCAGTACCACCGAACCAATATCGTCAACGGACGAACCATGGACCTGGATATAGGTAGTAGGTTATGACCTCCTGTTCGACGGTCTCTCGCCGGACCAGTTGTTAACTCTATAGAAGTTCGAACACTTAAGTACAGCCGACTATATTGACTGGCAAAACCGTCAGCCATCGAACCACCCATACTCCTTGACTTGGAGAGGAAGTCAGGAAGAGTTGAGTAGGTGTAACAGGTGGCGTGGTGCCGTTTCCCCAATTACATGAACGGATTGTGGAGATCGTGTTAGGGTTTAGACTGTGGACCTAATTTGGCGCCACGATTGACGAGCCAATCACTAAGCATGTGGTGCGAATGCGTGGGCCGGATTCCATGTTCCCCTTGTCTATAAAAGGAGTAGTCCCCCTTGAAAGTAAGGTAATGAATTCTTCCCCTCCGAAACCCTAAGTTACTTAAAACGCTCATCTTCCCTCTCATTGACTTAACTGTCGAAGTGTCTATTCTGGACTCCCCACGATTTGGGTTTGGGCACTAGCGCGGGTGTTACCTGTGCAGGACTCAAATAATATCCAAGACACACTAACCTAGCCACCTTTCCATCCAAGGTTCGTTGGAGGAAGCTCATCACCACAGACTCTATCTTCCCCGGATCAACGGACACTCCACCCTTCGAGACCACATGACCCAAGAATTTGACCTCGGACAACCAAAACTCGCATTTACTAAGCTTAGTGTACAAGTGATGCTCTCTCAAGAATTCAAGAACGATGTGAGATGAGATTGGTGTTCTTCCTTCGAAGGTGAGTATATGAGAATATCATCTACAAAAATAACCACGAAGTGATCAAGGTAGGCACGAAAGATACGATTCATTAAGTCCATGAACGTTGCCGGCGCATTCGTCAACCCAAAAGACATAACTACGAACTCATAATGGCCATAACGTGTACGAAAGACGGTTTTCGGAATATCCTCTCTCCGGACCCTTAACTGATGATAATCGGACTTCAAATCAATTTTAGAGAAACAAATCGCACCTCGAAGTTGATCAAATAAGTCTAACAGAGAAAAAATAAAAAATAAGAAAACTAAAAATAAAACTAGGTGAAAATCTTTTTCCCGCTTCACTCTCTCTATTCTGTTGTCTTTGTTACATCTTTTCTATTATTATATTCATTGTCAAGTTAACCCAGTATTTTTCTCTCTAAAATAAATTAAGAGAAAAATAAATGTCCTGTTATACTTTTCTCTCTTGTTTTCCCTTATATAGTATAAATTCATTGATTATACTGGCATGACTTTTGATAATCAGAATCGTCTGTTTTGAAAAACTTGTCAAGTAGCACAATTATCCCAATTTTTTTTGTTAATTAGAGACTGATCACATGAAAACATTTATCTTGAAAAAAAGAGACCAATATGCTAAATTGAAATTCGTTTATTTGAGGATAAATGTGTTACCAACATCAAAGTGATTATTGATCTTCTCTGATTTTTAACATCATCGCAAGGGACCAAAATGGGTTCAAAATTCACGAAACCAAACCGATTCAGGGACTATTTCTCCAAGCTGGAAAGTATCCATTAAAGAAAAGAAATTTGTGTTTTCTCAGGATTCTTCTCTCACTTACCCGCTTCACTCCCATTTCGCATGTTCCAAACATGGCCCCACCCATGTCCCTGTTTTGTTTTTTTTTGATCCGCACCCCACCCATGGTCACGTATAATGTGGGGCATGTTCTACTGCCGCTTCTCACTTCCTTCATTTATCTATATCTATACTGCTACTGGCTCTTTCCCCCAACTCTTTTCGCGCTTTCTTTGACAGTTCCCTTCTCTCGAAGGTTGCTTCCATTCAGGCTCTCTCTCTCTCTCTCTCTCTCACACACACACACACACACTACATGGACACGCAGACCTATACTGTTATATCTTCATTAGCTACATATAATGAAATTGTTTTATCACCCAGTTGATCGATTTGTGATTAGGGAGACAAACTTCTTCAATGCTTTATTGAGTCGATGATTTTATAGATTTTCTGGTTTTCAGTTTCATTTCGCATTCGCATGAGAATTTGACGGTGCGCGTGAGCTTTTTGATGTCTCAGTTTACAGAGCCCTGTGATGTGACATTGTGGGTTTAATTTTGGACCATAGAATTTTGATTCCATTATCTTCAGATTCTAGGGTTTAGTCTGATGTGGGTGAATTACCAAGTGCCATTTCGAATGGGGTTTGCATTTCTCGGTTTTTAGTTGCTTTTAGTTTAGCTCTGTGATTTTGTTCGTACGTGGGTGGATTTTATTATTATTATTTTTTGTCAACATGGTAGGAGACTTTCGTTCATAAAAAGAGCATAGCAGTACGTGGGTGAATTCTAGGGGTGAGGTAATGCTACAGATTTTTGGGGCATTTGGTTCATCACTTGCAAAAAGAAAGTAAAAATAAAATGGAAAAGAGATGGGAATGAAATAGATGAGTTAACTAGGTTTGATATTTTTTTGTTGTTGGACGGGGTAGGGGACTGGGGATTAGGGAAGTGGGCAATAAAAGAAATAAAATTAAAGGATGGGTCTGACTTGACCACATTTTGGAATGCCCTTGTTCTGTGAACGCTCCTTTAGGTTTAAAGGCCAGCACACATTAATTTGCAATAGCAGCCCATGGGAAAATTGGATAATTACAAAAGTTAAAGTTCAGAAAACTATTGACAGTTTCCCCTAGCATTTCCTTTGGTTCAAGTTCTCTAAGTTGTATAGAAAAAGGTAATGCTTAACCGGCAGTTGTAATTTGTGAGTTGTGACAGTTCCAATCTATTAAGGAGTATCGAAAGGGAGTTGGTTACTTGGTTTGTAGGGCACTTTAGATGTTAATTGAATTTTAGAACCGTCTCATAGATGATGAAAGGGGTTGTGAACTCATTATCAGATTTGCGATTAGTTTCTTTCTATTTCCTGGGATGATACAAAGACAAAGGTTATCGTCAAACTACCTTATTTCCTCGATTAAACACATTAAATTCATGAGTAGGCGCCAGAAAATCTTTTTGAATACGACATGATGAAACCGTGTAAGAATAACTTATTCATAGGTTTCGTTAAATTGTAATCCTATAAGTAGCGAGGGAGTGATTTGCCATTGTGAAATCGATGTTACGAAAGGTGTATTATTATAAAGTGGAGTTCCGTCATACAAACATGCACCAATGTACTTATTCAGTTGTTCCATGTATGAATTCAAATTACGGTGCTATTCTAGCATTCTTTCCAGGTCAATTTTTTGTTAGGTCCTTTATATGATACATCTACATTTTCAAGATGGCGATATATATATTGAACCTGATGTTCAGGCCTTGAATCTCATGCATTGTGCACCTTTAAAAATTGGTTTTGTCTGTTTTACTTGCCCATATTTTTTGGTTTCTTGCATTTAGTTATTAGTATAGTTTTATACGTTCTGCTCTAGTAGCATTGGAGTACTCTATTCAACTGCAGGGTTGTTACAGTTTCCATTTGAATGACAGGATGGTGGCAGGGAGGAGAACACATACATTCACACCAAATGAAAGTTCAGCTTTCTCTCCAAACCAGGCACTGAATCAAAATCAGGCAGTTAATTACAGAAAATTGGGGAAGAGGCACCTTGGGGGTGTGATATTTGGTTGCAAGAGTGGCACGATAAAAGAATGTCTTTTCAAGCAACTTTTTGGTCAGTTATTGACAATCCAGTAACAATTTGTGCGATTTTTGTTTGGCTTTTGCTAGTAAATCTAGACAACTGATGCTGTAGAAGCATTTCCGTTTGTAATCATTTCATCCCATTCTATCTTTTCTACTTACGAAACTTCTTTTGAGTAATTTTAGTGCCACTTATATGTTGTTTCATTCTTATATTTTGTCCAACAACTAATGGAAGATGTTTGAAAATTGAACAGGCTTACCAGCTCAACACTTTTGTTATGTAAGGAACATAGAACCTGGTATGCCGTTGTTTCTATTCAACTACACTGATAGGAAGCTTCATGGAATCTTTGTGGCTGCTAGCCCTGGCCAAATGAATCTCAATCCTTATGCGTGGACCACGGATGGTTCAGAGAGAACAGTCTTTCCTGCTCAGGTACTTATATGAGATATTTTCTTCTGCGGTTTAGTTGTATTTTCTTCTGTGGTTTAGTTGTTTACTAAGGCTCTGTTTATTTCGGTCGTGTAAATGTTTTTCCTGAGATTGTTTTACAGTGTTCCATTATTGGGTGTTTGGTAAGTTTTGGAAAAAAAAATTTACTTCCTCAAAAAGATACTCCTACCAAATAAGTACCTTTTGTATTTGGTCCCATCTCCCTTCCTTCCCCACTCTCTCTAAACAACTCATTTCATGTATGGACAATGAGGATGGGTTAGAATTAGTGATCCTTAGAGAATGGATTGAGTGATGAGAGTACTTGTAGAAATGAGTTACAGACTTCGGCAGGGTAAGTCATTTTAGGTTCATCTGGTGGAAAACAATTTTTCAGTTTATGTGCAACCAAAACACAAATTACGAATTTACTTTATGAGAATATTTTTCGTATAAACAAACGGAGCCAAAGTTTTATGACGACGGTTGAGATAGCTGCATAAAACGATGGCAAAAATGTTTAGTTATAATGAATAGTTGTTTCTATAAAAATAGGTTCAAATCCGTCTCGGGTTACGATGCCATCCGCTGTCTGAAGAACAATTTAAGCCAATAATTTCAGACAACTACTACACAACAAACCATTTTTGGTTTGAGCTTGACCATGCCCAAGCAAGCAAGTTGTCGTCCTTACTATCGTCCATGGCAATTGCCCCAAGTACTTTTGCTCCTCAAAATTCGACAAAGTGGAGAGCTCTATTCCAAGCTCCACCCTCACATGATAGGGTGAAGGAAATAGAAGAACCTTTTAAGCCACAAGCATTTGAGGCTGGGTGGCGTCCTTTAGATGGTGCCACATTGGATGCCAACAACCATGCATTGGAGGATTCTTTTGAAAAGCAGGTGGTGGAGAAACCGGAGGACCTTATATACATGAAGCTAAAGGAATTGGTTCGTAATCGGGAGCACTCAAACCCGCCTTTAGCGAATATACAAGATAGTGCTGCTGTAAATGAGTTGCACTCAGGGCAAGAAGGACTTTCAGATGCACAGACAAATTCCGAAAGAATAGGTGAAGAAAGTCTTATCAACTCATTGGAATATCCTTCTGTTGTTGCTCAGGTATGTGGTGATGTCAATTTTTCTTTCATTATTTAAGTTCCGGCCATGTGCATTTTTTTTTTTTTAAATTTTGGGTTAGCTACAAATGTTTTATTATGTTTTTTGTGTATGTAGTTGGTTCAAGGAATGGAAGAGCTGAAGGTTTTTAAAAGAGAACAAATTCATAAGATGTGTTGTCTGGAGCAGAAACTAGTATGTGTTGTTGAGTCTCTATGAATGTTTTTCTCATGCATATCAAGTGAACAACCTTAATTGCAGATTGCACATGATAGTGATTTGTTTTTGTTGGGCTTTTTAAGTGCTTGGCAGTGTGTGTATGATTACTTTTGAAAGCAGTAGAGTTGGTGGTGAAAAACTTAAGATTCAAACAGGCAAAGCATAGTCACACCAAGCACAAGGAGCAAAGGGCAACGACATATAGAAGAGTTTTAAATATGGGGCACATTGGGGGAGCGTTTACTATATTATATATGGGTTAAAATTCTTTCCACCTTAGGTGGAAACTATGGGATTTCCACCATGCATTGCGGGCTCCACCGTGCATTTTTTTCAGTAATCTGAACCGTTTATTTTATAGGGCCCGCAGAGTAGTATATTGACACAAAAAATCATGTCATCGGATATCGATAGATATATTAAAAATTAAATTTTAGTTTATAAAATAGACGGCTATGGATAATTTAACTTTAAACTTATCTACCGTCGATTTTTTAAACGTAACTTTGATTTTTTATATACCTATCCATGTCCGATAAAACTAATTTTTTGTGAAGATATACTACTCTGTGAGCCCTACAAGATGAACGGTTCAGATTACTACAATATATGTACAATGAGGCCCACAATTGGTGGTGGTGGTGGAAAAGTTGGGGTTTCCACCTAATGTGGGTAGAATTTACACTCATTATATATACTTTAGTGGTAGGAATTATCCTTGCTTTCATAGTTGTCCTGTAGATGTTACGACAGGTCCATTGGTGTAGAATTTATTTAGTCCTAGTTTAACACAGTAAAAGTGGACTTAAATACCCAAAAAAAATAAAAAATGCAAAAGTGCTCTTTATATAGATTTTCGTGTGCTTTATACAAATATTTAAGCATACTATCAAAAGTGAGATTATGTGGATAATGTTGGAAATCAATACCTTTCAATTTGAAAAGAATTGCATTCAATTCTTGATGCCTCATTCCCCTAAAATGTTAGAACTTCGAATGGGCTACCATTGTGGAGCTGAAGGGGTGGCACAATGCCATTATAGTGCACATCTACTACGACGTTGTGCTATTTTAGGACTGCTACACCTAAATACATCGCTGGAAACTCTTTGTTGATAAGGCATTGAATATTTTCACTGACCTCCCTTCAGATTTCCAACATCTTTGGGACCTCATATGAGGTTTCCAAAATTGTGCTGCACCCCTTGCTTGACAAGAAAATCTTATTTTGTAAGCTAATAGTTCCTCGTTCTATTCTAACCGGATAAAAAACTAGTTATATCTTTAAATTGGTAATGAATTTTATATCCAATATGGATTTTGTTTGATAGATCTCAATTAGTTCTATAATACAATGTTTTCAAAATCACATAGAACATTATAAATTACAAGATATAATCGAATGAAAAGTAACACGAACTCCCAAAAAGGACCAATAATATTGGGACGGAGGGAGTATCAGAAATAGCATTGTCTAGGATCCAGATTTTGGTGCAGAAATAGAATAGCTAAGGAGAACTTCATCACGACCGATCCCCTCCGCATAATATTCATCAATTAGGCTACTGCTGAGGTTTTTGCAGATAAGTTGGACTTGGAGCGAATTGGCTCTATGGGATTGGGTCTTATCTTCCTGTGCTGTTCTTTTGGGCTTCGGTTTCTCCCCTCTTTAAATGGATTCCGCTATTGTTTTTTGCTAGGTATGGGAGGGTATTTTTAATTTGCAGTCAGAGCGTTTGGCAACTTTTTTCTTTCTCTCGTCTCTCTTTATTGGGCGCACTTCTTGTCCCCCATCTACTTTTAGTATCTCCCTTTCTTTTTAGTAATTCCTTTTCTGCAACTAAAAGGGAAAAAAGCATTTGATAAGTTTCTGGAACATCCTTTTCGTGCAAAGATCACCACATTCATCATGTTTCCATCATCAGGATCTCTAACCTCTTTTCCTCTCTGATTCTTTTCCCTTAAATCCCCACTGTTGTGCCTCTCCTTTCATTCTTGCTTGCTGATCGCTGCCACTACTTCCCCTCTCTTCCCCCTCTGAAAGCCATCACTGCCACACCTTACTTCTCCTCCACCGACCGCCACTTCCCCTCTCTTGTCCAATGTAAAAAATCACCATTCCGCAAAGCCGCTCATTGTCACCCTTCCCATCCGCTCCTTATCCACCGCAGCCAATTTCTGCCTACCCACCACAACAATAACTAGCCGCCGCCACCTCATCCCGCTACCCAGTTATGAAGCTTGCTTGCTTGTATGTCCATTTGATGAAGGGTGTTATTCACATTCTCTTACCACAATTGAGGATACGAAGTTTGGCCGTAATAACAGGTTTATGTGACTGCTGAAGCAGAACTTAAAAAATTCCACATTTTCAAGTATTATATTTGTGCATTTCATGTGTATGCCATATATGTAGATGATAAGGTAGAGAACTTGATAGAGACAATGAGGTGGGAGTTAAAGTCCACTTCAAAACCTTGAGAGTTTCAAGAGAGTTTCTGGTTTATCAAGAGAGAGGAAAAATATGGAAGGTGGATGGCGTTGGAGATTGCTTTGGAAGGTAGGAATGGGTGGTTGTCCTGGTGGCTATTGTTATCTTAATATCTTAGTAACAAGCAAAATATTATCTGCTTTATTTTCTTTTCTTTCACAAGGGATTTTTCTTTTTTGGAAATTAGTAGTAATTTTTAATGGGAGATAGATGAGAAGGGAAGATGGGTATTTACAAAAAGGTGAGGGAGGATAGTGATATTAAAAAAATCCACAAGGGAGGTTCCTGTAATTAGCAGAAACCTTAGAGGAGGTTAATGTATTTTGCCAATCCATGTTTGCTTACCAAAACTTAATTAAGCATTGGAGGTTGGTGCTGATTTGTCTTTTGATGTCAATCTTTTGCTATTCCTACTTAGTACTAGCATGAATTTGAGTTATTTCTATAATCTGATCAAAGCTGTTGATTTTCTTTTACCTTGAAAGCTATGGACTTCAGCACTACGCTCCCATTATTAACCATGGGTCTATCTCTGTGAGAATATGGCTTTAAGGTGATTCTTGCTTTGAACAGGGGAATCGTAGTTTCGCAGTGGAATCTTCACCCCCTAAAGGCAATTCATACAACCTTTGTGACCAGGACTCTGGTGTGAGTATCTGGACTCTGGAGTGGGTGTATATCTTGGGGCCGGACATCTCAAACCTTGGATAATAAATAGAGGGCACGTAGATATGTATCCGGATTTGTATACGGATTTAGGAATGCGCAACATAATAATCCTTTTATCATTTTTGTTTTTATATAAACAAGTGAAAGAAGGTGACGTAATATATTTGAACCCAATAATACTTTTTTTTTTTTCACTTCCTCATAGGGCTGTAAGTGAGCCGAGCTACTCGTGAGCTCGGCTTGGCTCAGCTCGTTAAGGCTTGGCTCGACTCGGCTCGTTTACTAAACGAGCCGAGCTCGAGTATTCGGCTTGTTTACTAAAAGAGCCGAGTGGAGCTCAGCTCGTTCGACAAAAGCTCGGCTCGTTAAGGGAGGCTCGGCTCGATTAAGAGAGGCTCGTTTAGTAAATGGCTAAGCTCGGCTCGTTAAGGGCTCGGCTCGTTAATGCTTGAGCCGAGCTCGAGCTTGAGTTTTGGGCTCGTTAAGTAAATGAGAACTCAAGCTCGCCGAAGCTCGGCTCGGCTCGGCTCGTATACACCCCTACTTCCTCATACTTCTACAAAGAAAAGTTAGAAATTCCAAAGCTGTGTGTCCGATCTGTGTCGTGCACCTGCACGAGTGTCATGTTGTGTCACAGGTGCTTCGCCAAAATGGCTGATCTTGGTAACATAACCTACGACTTAGGGACAAAGGTAGACATGGAGAATTCGTTTCAGGGAACCTTTTGCCTGGGCTACATCTGGTCTGAAATCATGACTGAAGTGTGAAGCTATTCGGAGAAAATTGGGATAAGTGGATGAAAAGGCAATAAGATTCTGAAACAGATGGGTAAGATTCTTTATGAGTGTTTACTGAAGTAACTTACTTGATGCCCTTAGAGCAACTCCAATCCACTCTTCAAATCTCTTTCCTCACATATGTTGAATAGCCACTTCGAATTTTATTCCTCCAACAGAGTCTTCAAACTACTCACCCAAATTTGAAGACTTCATCTCACTCTTCAAACTGAAGAGTCTATGAAGAGTGACAATGACTCTTCAAATGCTTTAAAAATAGGAGACACCTCTTATTACCCTTACACTTAAAGGAAGGTTATAATTACTACTAAAATGAAATTTGAGGATTGGATTGGAGGTTAAATATAAAACCATAAAAGTCACCAATCAAAATGCCACATAGATCAACAGTTTATACATTTGGTGTGAAAATTTAAAGTGTGGGTTGAAGATGTCCATAGGAACCCACTGATCCAAGATGCGGGTCATCCTTATGGACCTTATCCTTTGTTCCCAAACTTGTGATACATGTTGGTCTAGAGTCTAAACTTTGTCAGTTCATCATCTCTAACTTGTTTTCCCTTGAGAATCCAATGTCTAATCATGCATGGAAAATTACTTCAACCTTAGGCCTTCCCTCCTTGAAGACAAGAAGTTTGCCTCTGTCCACCTTAAAAGAGTTTTGATCTTGTATACAGCATTCCTTATTGTTGGTTGAGTTCCACATCTATTGTCTTCACCGATTCACCCTTTTCATATGATGGATGAAAACTTTCTCCCTAATTTTTCAGGTTGAAGCAGAAGCAGAAATCAAACAGCTAAAACAAAGGAGTGTGGTTTTGGAATCTAGGCTGCATCCTTCTGTGGCACATGTTGAAGAAATGGCCGTGGAGCCATTTAATGATCTTGATTTGGATCTCGATGAGTTGATATTTCTTGTGGGAGGATATGATGGTGCATCGTGGTTATCGGCACTGGATTCCTATTCACCTTCCCATGATGTGATAAAATCTCTCAAACCAATGAACTGTATTCGTTCTTATTCCTCTGTTGCAAGGTTGAATGGGGAGCTTTATGTATTTGGTGGTGGAAATGGTTCTTTGTGGTATGACTCAGGTAGTAGCTTGGCCTCTCTCTCTCTCTCTCTGTGTGGTAAACTATTTATACCCGCTAACTTTTCCATTCCTTTTTTGTGAAGTTGAATCATATGATCCAGCCAGTGACCACTGGACTCTACGTCCATCTTTGAATGTCCAAAAGGGAAGCTTAGGTGGTGCTACTCTAAACAACAAAATTTTTGCAATTGGTGGTGGAAATGGGGTTGAATCGTTTGCAGATGTTGAAATGCTTGATTTAGATGTTGGACGCTGGATTGGTACAAGATCTATGCTACAAAAGGTAATTCATTCAATCTCAGGCCACCTTATACTATTAATAGGTTAGCGAGGCTTCTATTGCCTCTTAAATTGGAATGTAATCACTATAGAGCAATTAGTCTTTTTAAGTATGAAAAGAGTAAGGGATATATTTTTTCGATAAGCATGTGCTATGATGCACCGACACGGACACCAACACCGACGTGGACACCGAAACCGACACCGGGACACGGAAATTCTAAAAAAATGGGGACACGGACACGGCGGGGGACACGCCACGTGTACATATATTTATTTATTTATATATATAAATAAATATATTATTATTGTTTAGCACCCAGAAATTTTAAAAAATTATAATTTGGCCCCAATTTTTTTAAAAAAAATTACAGTTTGACCCACTTTTTTCAAAAATTACAGTTTGGCCCCCAAAATTTTTTAAAAAAATTACAGTTTGGGCCCTGCCGTGTCCCCAGCGGTGTCCCAGCCATGTCCCCATGAAAAATTCAAATTAAATTATGGGACACCCCACGTGGCGTGTCCCGTACGTGTCCCCGAGGTATCCCCGCGGTGTTTCCGTGTCCGACACTGCGATACCTCGACCTCTAGAGGTGTCGGGTCTTCATAGAGTATGTCTATCTTACGAAAAGAGTAAGGGATATATTTTTTCGATAAGTATGTGTATCTTATATTCAGGTTCTTTTGTAGCCTTTTGGTACATTTGACTTTAAGGGAATTTGAAATTCTTGGTAGAATGGAAAGTCCACCAGCGCAAGGTTTACTGCTTATTTCGGAAAAACATTTTTTCCAAGTTTCCAGCCCAGAAGATTTTAGAGGCTTTTACATCACATTATTTTTCAGATTTTAACAGTGAGACCCTTGAGAGGATCAATTCTTCCTGGATTCATTTAACTGGCATATATTTTGCCCTGCCTTAGTTTTGCACCTAGCTTATGTGCTTGATGAACTAATTTTTAGTATATATTGGCATGCTGCTTTTTTGTCTTTCTTCCAGAGATTCGCTCTTGCTGTAGCAGAACTTAATGGTGCACTTTACGCTGTTGGCGGATATGATGGAAAGGACTATTTGGAGTAAGACATTACACCTACTTTTTTTTACACCCTATTGAACCACTATATGTGTGTTGTCTCATTCGTGCACTCCCAAAGATGTGCAATCATCAATAGCTGTGGAGGGGTATGGTTATCCAAGGGTTTTGTGCACCTGTCAGTTATTACTGAAGTTCATGTTAGACCAACTATGCAACTGTGCCCTGTTGGTTATGCAACTCATTTTGTGTCCACTGCGGTAAATGAGTGGCAGGCATAATGCATGAACAGCAGTTTCCATGTTTTGGTGCCTGGCTTGATGGAAGACTGTTGTGACTTTCCTCTACCCAATTTGTTAGCGAGATGTTAGCAAAGGTGGAAGTTTTTGTGATCCCTAAAATTCCTCTTGGTGAAGATAAAGAAGGAAGTATGCTAATTTTCAGAGGTCTGATCAGTGGCCTCTGTTACATAGGGGAACATGAAAAGCAGCACCTTTAAATGATTAAATCTGTAGTTTTCATCACTTGAACCATTGTGTACCACTATACCTCCGGTAGCAACTTTGTCCCCAGTTTCCTATTTATGGTATTTGTTTAATATTTCAGGTCTGCTGAAAGGTTTGACCCAAGAGAACATTCCTGGACCAAAATTGCGAGTATGAACACGAAGAGGGGCTGTCATTCAATGGCAGTTCTGAATGAAAAATTGTTAGTCCATCTCTATATTTTTCCAATCAGCTTTTCAATTTACTTCAGTATGAACTTTTTGCTCACTGGTTTCATAAACTAGAAATGAAGGCCCCATTTGCTTGGTTGAACTGCTAATGAGATGATATATAGTCCCCTTGGATGAGTAATCCCACCTGACTAATTGTAAGGGGACTGCCAATACCAGACTCCTCAAGAAATGCTAGATCTTATTTGTTGCCATGTGGCTTTGATTTAGGGGCATGGTTCTACAACAAAACGTCCCTGTAGCTCCTCAGTTCTTGGAGGTTTAGGGGGGCCACTGTTTCAGTGGTACTCTGAGAGCAGCCACTTTGTGCATATATTGCCAAAGGTTAGGTCTGTCTCCAATCATCCCCCGCCCATACCCCCAATGATTGGGGACTAGATGGGTTATGTTATGTTGTTGTTGTTGTTGTTGATATCTCGTCTTTCGTGAACTTTTTTGGTTTTTGGTCGAACTTTTTTACCTTTCTGATTAGTCTCGAGGAGGAGAAACGACCAAGGCAACAAGTTTTTTGGACGTATATTTAGCTTTGAGGGAGCTTTTGGTTTATACGTCTTTCATTTTGTCCTGACGAGACGAAATCGAGATGTAATTTATCTGCCAAAATGCGAAGAAAGTAAGACAACGACAAAAATAAGTCGTTTCACATAAGTGAAGCCAGACTCGGCTGTAATTATGGTGCTTACAGACATACAAAGATACCCAGGTGGGAATTGTAAAATTTCCATTGATCAAACATATTGCAAAGAGTTTGTCCACAATAAGCTGGTATGTAAGGCTAATCCATAAGAATATGATATCACTTTTTGCAGATACGCCATTGGTGGTTATGACGGAAGTGAAATGGTTCCGAGCGTTGAAATTTTCGATCCTCGTCTCGGTTCATGGATGATTGGGGAGCCAATGGACCAATCGCGGGGATATTCTTGTGCTGCTGTTTTGAAGGACTCTTTATATGTAATTGGAGGCGTGAAACCTGGCGGCGGCGAGAAACACGAGACCATTGTAGACATGGTATGCTATTTTGGAATCGTTTAGGGCAAGCACAACAGCCTAGGTAAATTTTGGACCAATTTACCTTGCAAAAGTCACTTCTTAAGATTAGGCACTTTCTTTTTAGACACATACTGCACTAGTCTCTCTATTTTATCTATACTTCATTCAAATACTATTTTGTAACTAAAAAAAAAAAATTGTATTTTACATATACAGCACCCAATGTAAACTGGACCCACAACAAGATAATGTGAACTACTCAAGTCGTTGGTGTTGTTGAGAAGATCATTCATGGAAAAAATTATCTTGATTGGATATCGATAGATATCAAACACCATAGTTTTAAAATAATATTGTAGTTTAAATTGCTATAGATGTTCGATGAAGATAATTCATCAACGTCTCAACAAGCCCACAAAATGATCTGTTCAAATCATCCAATTATGGGCTCGGTGGATGTTTAGAAACAATTTTCCTCTCAAAAACACTTGAACAGATGTTAATTTGCTTGCACATGTAGATTAAAAGGTTAGAAGCTAGTGAATAGTACTGTAGCAAAGTTAGCATCTATCTATAATATCGGGCTTTCCCTAGTCTCCTGGAGCTTGAGTTTTGAACTTTTTCTACCTATTTTAACTAAGAAAGCAGTTCCCCTAGTCTCTACTATCTAGTGCTTGCTCTTACTAAGTTATGCAGCTGTGCATAATTTATTATTGGCTGATTCAGTTTTTATTCTTGTTTTATGTTTGCATATAATTTGTCACTATACTACAATTGCAGGTTGAAAGGTACAAGGAGGGTCAGGGGTGGGAAGTAACGAACCTGAGGGCCATTGGAGAAAGGTGTTTTTTCTCAGCTATTGTTTTGGGGGGCTAGACATTTTAAAGTACCAGCTCTAAATTGTCAATCTGAGGAATTACAGAGAGACATAACCTTTTTGTTTTTAACCTCACCTCTAAGTGGACAATGCAATTGGGTTGAGATATCTCAACCCGGAAATTTGGGCAACAATCCAATTTCCAATCTTATATGCTCTAGTTTTAGTGTTCCCTAGTTGGGATTTTGCTCACTGCTCAGGAAGGACTTTGTAGACAAGCAAGAACCTAATGCTCCGTTTGGTTGCTGTTATCGAAATTGTCTTTCTAAAACTATGTTTGATCACCCGTTGTAAAAGTGGTTGTAGAGAATTTGAAGGTTTATTTTGATTTTTTTTCTTAAAAGAAAAAGAGGAGAGGCTCGTTGTCAATGAAATTTGGTTTCGAAAACCTTTCAATCTGTCTCGAGGCACATATTCTCTTTATCAGTAAATTACCTCTAGGGATAGAAAAGTGCATCTTAATTCGTATTAAGTATTCACTTAGTTTTTAATTACCTCCAAGGACATTCTGATGAAAAGATTACCCTTTTACCCTTTAAATACTAGTAAAATTCACTAAATGTGCCTAATGTGTCTTGCCAATGAAATGGAAATGGCCCACTTCAAAAGGTTGCAAGCTTACAGGACTGCCCAAAGCTGTGCAAGCCCATTAAGTTAGAACTTCGTATGGAATCTTTGGGCCATGTAACTGAACGTGGTCAGTCTCTCTTTATATTATGGGAAAATGACGGTTAAGGACGTGTTTTGTTATTAATATCCGCTAAGGACATTTTTAGGATTAACAAATGTTCTCAGCATGTCTTTGATGGGTATTAATTATCAAAACACGTCCTGGGCCGTCATATTCTCTTATATTATTGGGTAAGTGATTTATTTATTGTTTGACACGCTACTTTTAAGATGCACTTTTTCTTACCTAATCTCTCTCCCCCCCTCTCTCTCTCTTTGAAGTTAAGCAAAAGTATATTTAAGCGTCCGTTTAAAGTTACGAATTATAAAGTATATGTATGGTTAATTAAAGGATCAACATCCTATCCAGACTCCAGTCTATTGGATGGTCCTGTTTTGATCCTTTCTAGATCTATATTGATAATTCCAAAATGTTCATATTTTAGAGCTCGTTCAAAACATTAACCATGTCAAAAATTGCAATGACCGGATACCAATTGATATGGTTTTGGAACCCATAATATATTTTGAACAAAAAAGATATATAAAAACTCATTTAACCCAATCATCTCGAGAACAATACGTTACAAAATCATATCAACTTCTATTTGATCATCAAAATGTTGGGCATGATCACTATTTTCAACAAGATCTAAAATATAAACGTTTTGGATTATCAAAATAGGCCCGGAAGAACCCAAAAAGGATCAAAACTAGATTGTCTAGTCCATTATATGGATTGGAGAGGATCTTGTTTTTTTTTTTTTTTAAATCCTGTCTTGTCCTTAATTTTTTGTGATCATTAGTCCTGTCCTTAATTGAACTTGTAATTTTGTGTTTGATGTTGGTGTTTATTTATTTATTTATTTATTTATTTATTTTTTGAGAATTGTGTGACCAACAATTGCAAATTTGCAAATGATGCTCCGATTCAATTTCCACTAATCCGGCTCCGCACCTGAAAAAGAAATTATCCGGGTAGTATATGATATAACAGAATAAAAAAGCTCATAAGTGGAATCAATAAACGATAATCGACCATCAAGTCGAAGCAACAATCACAAAGGACCTCACACCATGTCATTCTTAGTATATGACCAGTGACACTCCCCCAATACCTACCTCACCTAGTCAACCTCAACCCATTCTGGCTATTAGATAGGCTATTGGTGCATGAGTTCACTCGATCCCTGTACTAAACAGTTCTATAATACTCAGCTAACAAAATCATATTCAATACCAACTATTCCACTTTCCAATGATATCCACAAGATTGAACAAATATCACGAGATAATCAAAAGGAGTACAAAAGTGAAAGTGAAGTAAGGTTTCCGGAAGTAGGAAGCATATCGTATACTCCCCGGATTACCTCAAATATGACCGGCCATTTTGTGTACAAACCAACGCCTTTTTCTACATTTGACTAACTACTCTGCTAGCCACCAATATCACTAACTTTTTCCCTCTTCTCTTTCTCCCCATCTATTCTCTCTTTCATTTCTCTATTTTCTTGATGGTGTGATATGGGGGGAGTGGAGGAATCTATTTATACTAATGAGAAGAAGAATCTAGATCATATCAAATCTTGACCATAATCTTATATAATCCTAGAAAATCAAATCAAATCTTGACCATAATCTTATATAATCCTATAAAATCTAATAATATCCAACAAAATCTATGTAATATCTATAATATCTAATAAAATCCAATAAAATCTTATCCTACATATCTAATCAAATCTTATCCTAATAAAATCCAAATCCAATGTAATCTTATCCTAGATTTTTAGGATTATTAAGTAGGGCTAGGGTTTCCTAGAAAGTCTAGGTTTAGATTTATCAATTAACAAAATCAATTATATTTACAAAAATACTTCAATAAAATATTTAATTTTATTCGAAAAAATTTGGCCCCAGATTCGGGTTGTTGCAATTCCTTTGTCGTGAATGCATTGCAAGTAGGCCTTTGCAAAAAAACCTGCTCACCCGTGGACCCGACCCGACCCGACCCGACCCGACCCGAAGGGTTTCGGATGGGGCCGAACATGTGGTTCGGACGGGTACGAGTTCAATTTTTCTGTTAAAAATTAGATTTTGGTTCGGGGTGCTGCGTTTCTTACCCAACCCGACCAAAACCAGCCAATTCATGATCAAGATCAATTCGGTTTATGGTTGGACCCGACCCGACGAATCGGTTTCGTAGACGGTTCCTACCCTATTCGGTTCGGTTTGTGGGTCTAAAAAAATTGTTACCCGACATGTTGGGGTGAGTTCAGGTTCGGGATCAAACCCGACCCATGCACACCCCTAATTGCAAATACTGCTTGTAAATTAAAGCTAGAAATTAAGACGTGTAGAAGACAAAATCATCTAGCTAGCTAGCCTAGGTTGGTTGCTTGGGTTTCCAATTTTTGTGTCGATAATTACGTACATATGTACTTGGGTATTAGGCAGGGCATAATTAATGATTCTAAGTTATCAGTCCCCTTCGAATAAGGGATTTCTTATTGAGTTAAGTTAAGAAGTTTTTCTTTCCCAATCGAATTTTGATGATTCAAATCGTTAATGTGATTAGAATGTGATTTTAAGGGTCCCCGTGAGAAATCTACAAAAAATACGACCGAGAAGGGCTTGATCCGAACAGCTTTTCATAGAAATGCATTTATAGCGTTTTTACAAAAAATTGCTCGAATCAAACCCTTTCCGGCCAAATTTTTTGCCGATTTCCCGATGGTATCTTTAAAATCACGTTTTAAATACATTGAACGGTCTGAATAATCAAAATTTGATCGGGAACAATGTCAAACTCATGAGGTCCTTAACTTAGCAAGTTAAGGGATCTCTTAATAGAAGCTCATTGTCCAAGTTATATATTATGTATATGGATTCCCTTTGGGAAAGATATTGGCACTCCAAAAATTGATGCAGGCACTCCAAAATCAGTGTAATTCCAAAATCATTTTTCTTTGTTTTTTAGAGTCTCTGCATCAATTTTTGGAGTGCCAATATCATTTTCCTTCCCCTTTTGTGGTATAAATTACTTGGAGAATTGGACTTTTGAAACAATTAATTGGGCTTATCGTCGAATGTAGTAGTACCATGCTGGAAGCTAAATATTGTCAATTTGTCATGAATAAAAGACGCGAAAATAGTAGTATAAGAAAATAGAAAAAAAAAATTATATATATATATATATATACACACACACACACACACACACAAAACTTCTGGTAAGGGTGCCCTTACCTTATTAAGGTAAGGACCTCCCATTTTTCCGATCGAATTTCGATGATCCGAACCACTCAATGTCTTCAGAACGTGATTTTAAAGGTACTCTCAAGAAATTAGCAAAAAAAATAACCGGGAAGGGCTTAATCTGAGCAGTTTTCGTTTGTTTTTTATTACACGGTTCAAATAAAAATTGCTCGAATGAAGCCCTTCCCGGTCTTTTTTTTGGCTGATCTCTCGCGGATACCCTTAAAATCACATTCTGAACACATTGAGCGGCTCGGATTATTGAAATTCGATCGAAAAATGGGAGAAAAGGGAAGGTCCGCAACTTAACATGGTAAGGCGCCCTTATCTGAAGAGGACTCTATATATATATAAGTCCACTTCTCGTAAGGACCACCTTAACTTAATAAAATAAGGACCTCCTTTTCCTGATAGAATTTTGATGATTCGAACCACTCAATGTATTTAGGATGTGATTTTAAGGATACCCGCGAGAAATCAGCAAAAAAATTGATTTGGAAAGGCTTCATCCGAGCAGTTTTTGTTTATTTTTTTATTAAACAGTTCAAACAAAAACTGCTTAGATGAAATCTTTTTTGGTCATTTTTTTTGCCGATTTCCCGCAAGTACCCTTAAAATCATGTTCTAAACACATTGAGCGGCTCGGATCATCAAAATTCGAATAGAAAATGGGAGAAATGGGGAGGTCCTTATTTCAAAACGATATATATATATATATAGGAGGGATCTAGGGACAATAACTTTGCCAATATATTTGACACTAAATCCCAGCCATTGCTTTGGATGGTTAGGATTACAAGTAAAAAGGACACACACTCTCTCTCTTGCCCCCTTTTCTCACGTGATCTCCTCCCTCTCCACCGTTTCTCTGTTCTCTCTCTATGCTGCTCCCACGAAAACTCCCATTAGATAAGGGCTGTCCTAAAGGAAAGAAAGAGGGGGAAGCCAGCCCCGCGTCTCTTTCGCGGTAGGCCTGATCAATTCACTTGTATCGCTATCTCAAGGATGAAAATAAAACCCATTACGCCTAGATTGAAAAAAGAGAGCCGAAGAGAGAAGGTTTTTGCCAGTTAGGATTAAGAAACAAAAAAATTGGGGCAAACATAGAACTAAATATTTTGTCAAAAGAAGAAAATTTGGCTCATCAAATACTCGAACATACATGTAAAACAAAAGAAATATTATGTCATTGCACAATTTTGATTCCAAATTCAATACATTTTCTCTGAGAACTTACATCAAACACCTGTTGGGCATAAGCCATATCTCCACAAACCAATGTGAGGCACAAAAATCACAACAAACAATGCTTAAACCTAGAAATGAAAAGAAAAAAAATCAAGCTTCGCAAAAGTCGAGATCTATAATTGCTGAAATTGGTGAAGGCCATTATTGTAATCGGAGTCATGATAGCCTCTAACTCCAACGTGGATATTCAATTTCCGGCGACCGGCATTGGTTCCACCATCAGCAACAATCGGTCTTGAAGAAGAAGATGATGAACTACAGATTCAGCAACCCAACTCCAGTGACCCTGAAAAGCCCCAAATTTTTTACCATGGCATCTCTGTTTTCGAGAGAGAGAGAGAGAGAGAATAGTTGCCGGAAATTGAGAGCACTCAGTCGGAATCCATTTGTCGCTGGAGGCCAAAAGGTTAGCGTAGATGCTCGTCGATGGTTGGAGTTTCTGTGTGGAGGAGAGTGAATAGCGTGTAGAGAGAGAGAGAGAGAGTAGAACAGGTGTGAGGCGTGAAAGAGAAGGGGCCATAGAGAGAGAGAGAGTCCTTTTTACTTTTAATCCTAACCATCCAAAGCAATGGCTGGGATTTAGTGTCAAAAATATTGGCAAAGTTATTGTACACACACACACACACACATATACAGTTGGGTTCCCTTCAGGGATCCCGGATGGGCAGTACGTCTGGGACTCTGTGCACAGCCGTTGGATTAAATCCAACGGCCCAAGGTTTTAAAACACTAAAAACTCGGTCAGCCCCCTTTTGTCCCATTTTGTAAGCGTAAAATACAGAATAGAGAGAGAGAGAGAGAGAGAGAGAGAGAGAGAGAGAGAGAGAGAGAGTGAGAACGAAGCTGGAAAACAGAGAAGAAGAGAGAGAGAGAGAGAGAGAACGAAGAACATCAGATCTGAAAAACGCGAAGCCCGTCGACGAAGAACGGAGAAGAACATCGAAGCCCACCAGGTATCTCTCTCGAATCTCGAACCTCTAACTCGTATCTCTCTCAAATCTCGAATCTCTGACTCGTATCTCTCTCCACCGGACTGACTGTAAATTAGGGTCAGAAACCCAAAAATTAGGGCTTGAAATCAGAGCAGAATATTTAGTTTTTAGAAACCCCAAAATTGAAACCGGAGAGAGATCTATGGATCATTTAATACCTATTTCTGTCGGACTGGATTGGGCAGCCCTACGGGCTGGATTCATACTATATTTAAGGCTTGATTTCAAGCCCCAATTTTTAGAAACCGATAGAAATAGAGGACTGGATTCATACTATATTTACTGCTATGGACTGGGCTTGAAACCGGAGTATTTAGTTTGAACGTAGTAGTTTGGCACAAACCTAGTAGTTTCAGAATATCTCTCTAATCAAACCTGCAACTTTGAACATTCAACATTTTTTTTGAGTCTTGGGATCTCGAGCCCTGGACCATGTTCTCTGTTGTCAACTTCCTGTGGTCACTAATTCTAGTTTTAAAAAAACCTAATTCTAATACTAATTTGATTTGATAGTCTTTGCTATTTCCAGTTACACGTTGTCAAAGAGGAAAAGAGTTTGAATTATACCGAAGAAGGAACGAAGAAGAAGAAATGGATGAGAATGTTGAAACTACCACCGTCAATCCAACCCCCTTGTTTCCACCCCCGTGTGAGGAGTCTGCTAATTCTTGTGAAGGGCTTTACACTCCTCAAGTTAAAAAAGAAGTTATACCAATAATTAGACAACAATTTAAAAGCTTAGAGGAGGCTAAGACATTTTACAATAATTATGCATTCGAAGCTGGTTTTAGTGTACGAATCAATTATAGCAAGACGGATCAGAATGGTCAAACCATTAGAAAAGAGTATGTTTGTTCCAAAGAAGGGGAGAGCAAAAGTTCTGAGGCCAGTCAACGACAGCGAGGTTTAACTAGAGAGAAATGTGGTGTTAACAATCTTAAAAAACCGGGAGGGTGAAGGTTTTGTTGTCACCCAATTTGTGGAGAAGCATAGCCATGCTCTCACAATGCCAAAAAAGGTGCATTTCTTGATATCTCATCGTCAAGTGTCAGTTGCACAAAAAACATTAACACAACAACTAGTAGCTGCAAATGTGTCAACCAACCAACAGATAAGTGTTTTAGAGTTGCAAGCTGGGGGTCTTCAAAATATTGGATGTTTACGACGAGATATTTACAATTCTCGAAGGGATACGAGGAAATATTTAACTGGACATGATGCCAACATGTTGAAAGAGCTTTTTCAGACTGAAAAAGAAAAGAATCAGGGTTTTATGTATACAATCGAGGAAAATGATGAGCACAGGATGACTCATTGTTTTTGGGCCGATGCTACTTCTAGGAAGTCATACCAGTATTTCGGGGACGTGATGGTGTTCGATACAACATACAACGCAAATAAATATTCCTTGATCTTTGCACCTCTATTAGGGGTTAACCACCACAGGTAGACAACGCTTTTTGGGTGTGCTTTTTTAAGTGATGAAAAAAGTGAGTCATTTGAATGACTTTTCAAGGAATTCTTGAAAGCGATGCCTGGACCACCACCCAAAATGATCATAACTAATCAAAATCCAGCAATGACCAATGCAATTGCCAATGCTCTTCCGAATACGTTTCACAGATATTGCATTTGGCATATTGTTAGTAAATTTTCTGAGAAATTAGGTGCATTGGCATATAAACAACATTATGAGGAGTTCAGAAAATGTATTTGGAATTCTGAGAGCCTGGAGGAGTTTGACGCAACATGGGCATATGTTGTAGGAAAATCTATGTAACGCCCCGAATTTTGGGTACGTTAAATAAAACATTTTATCATAAAAACGAAGTGAGTCTGGCTTGTTATTACATTATAAACCTTACAAAAGTGCTTTTATTCAAATAACGGAGAGAACTGGGTTCCTATCTACTGCTCCGCTCCTTCCTCCATCCTGGCTAGCTCCTCGGCTTCGAAGGCCTCCACGGTGAAGATCTCGCCCTATTCATCTATGAGATCTGACACATTATATCGGCGTCGCCACCCATATAATATGCCAGGGTCACCACAAGGTAACACCATGAGCTACGAAAGCTCAGCAGAACAAACCCATACCCGCTAACCCATAACTTACAAACAATAGATCATAGAAATCATACTAACGATGATAACACACCCACATTTCTGTTTTCAATTATCGTTGGTGTCCAAGTTTTCCCGTGTTTTTCCTACGCGACTCATCGTAGACCGTGTCAATCATTTCCATTTACAAAACCATCTTTTAAAATCATTTGCATTGGCTCCGTACCGCGGATAACCAAGCCTTTCAAAATCTTTAGCATTGGCTCCGTACCGCGGATAACCAAGCCATACACACCCAACCTCGGTTCCGCCGTTCCGGGTTCCCGAGTATCCTCACAATGGTTCCGCCGCACCGGGTTCCCATTGGCACACATTTGCATTGGCTCCTCTCCGCGGATAACCAAGCTATACCTCACCATGGTTCCGCCGGTCCGGTTTCCCATGGGAACACACACAACCTCACAATGGTTCCGCTATTCCGGATTCCTATTGGAACACACACACACACTTACGTAATACCCTCGAGATGGTCATTACGTAGTTTCGAAAGTATTTTCCAACCGAGAAAACACAACTTCTTGTTAAACCACACCCTAGGTGCCATGTTTCTACTTTCTCGTTTCTCGTGTTTTGTTACATGCAAAGACTTCCGCGGTAGGACAAAATAAGCATGAAACAATCTAACAAGGTCATCCAATTTATTGTGCATGCTCACAACCATCTTAAAGATACAAATACTTATGTTCAAATGTGAATTTATCTTTCTTTGGAATTAAATCTACTTCCTTTTTGGAAAGTTTAAAAGAACATATGTTTGAAACGATACTAGAGTTAGAAGGGTAAGATTAAACTACCTTGATCCGAAACTAGTCGGGGCCGAATAAGCAAGTTGGAAAAATTCTACGGGCGGTGTATACTCCAAATCTGGACCGAACTTCGGAGGGCAGTAACTCGGTCAATCTTTGGCCGAATAGAATCGTTCTTGGGTCGAGATCGAAGATCTTGAAACCCTCTACAACTTTCGTGAAGGAAGTTGATCCTAGAAACGACTTTAGGTTAGAGTAAAACGGTGAAAAAGGAAGTGACAGTAAGCTGTCAGGAAATGGAAATCCGAGAATTTTACTGAACTTCGGATGACAATATCTTTGTCATTTCTTAACCGATTGGGGTGGTTCTTGGGTCTAACTTGAAGGTTTCGAAGTTCTCTACAACTTTCCCGAAGGAAGTTGGTTTTAAAAACTACTCTAAACAGGAGAAAACTGGGGATTCCGAAGGGACAGTAGGCTGCCCAGAAATGATTTTTAGAGAGAAGGAAGAGCAAATGCTTGAGGTGTGAGTTGAAATGCTTGGAATGGCCTTCTATTTATAGGCAAGGCTTGGCTCCCTCTCCTCTTCTCATTGGCCGGCCCCCCTCTCTCTCTCCTTTCCTCAATTTGACACTTGTCATGAGATCATGAAAGATCAAGGCCTAAACCCTAGGCTTGCATGGCTAGATTGTGATTCTTGCAAGACTTGGTGGGCAAGGAGGTGTGAACAAGATTAAACAATTGGTAGATGTACAAGAGAGGACAATGGAGGTTAATGGAGGGTTAGTTCCTTAGCTAGGAAGAAAGATACACCAAGGACTAGGAAGATGTAAAAGATCATGGAAGGTACAATCAAATCCCTTCTTCTTTCTTCCTTCCTCTCTCTCTCTCTCTCTCTCTCTCTCTCTCTCTCTCTCTCTCCTCTCTCTCTTTGGTCTCTCTCTCGGTTCTCTCTCTCTCGGTTCTCTCTCTCTCTCTCTCTCAAGTACTTATATATATACATATGTATATTACAATGCAAAAAGGACAATTAAAATATAGTACTTTTGGTACTTTGAGATCAAAAGATTTAAGGGCTAAGATTTGCCCAATAAACAAATGAATTGGCACATGGGTACTTAGGCAATTAAATAATCAACCAAATACTAGGGTGGAAGAACAACCTATTACCCAATGGGTAAAAATTTTCCTAACTTCTATTATCCAATGGATAATAGTTATTAGGTCACTTTAATATTAAAATAATAAAAAAGTACTTTAAAGTAAGTATACTTTTTAATATAAACAAATGGGATTCTATTATCCAATGGGTAATACTTTCCCTAACAATTATTGTCCAATGGACAAAGAATAAAACTAAATTGATTAAAAGAAAAAGAATATTAAAATTCTTAGTCTAGGGTTCAAAAGGTTCAAAAGTTTCAATTAGGGGCAAAACGGTCATTTTATGGTGACTAGAAGGCTTCCTTGTTTAGTTTCTCCAACCGGATGGTTAGAAGCCATCTAGGCTTGGTAAATATGACTATAGTGCAAGAAATGAAAATTGAAGGGCTAAAGTGCAATTATAACAATTACCGAAATTTAAAATAAAATTTAAATATTTAACGAAATTTTTTAACCACCAAAAATCAGGGTCGTTACAATCTAACATGTCCAGCAATACATGGTTGCAGTATATGTATGAGATTCATGATAAATGGGTTCCTGCATATACAAAACATATTTTCTCTGTGCACATGACAAGTAGTCAAAGAGCTGAAATTTCTCATTCATTCTTCAAGAGATATGTGTCTGAAGATAATTCAATGTTGGATTTTGTGATACGGTTCGATAGACCACTTGCACGTGTATGACATAACGAATTGAATTTGGACCACAATGATATAAATGAGAAACCAATCTTGAAAACCGCGTGTTTGATGGAAAAAAGAATGAGTGAATTATACACACGTCATGCATTTAAGAAATTTCAGGAAGAACTATTTCAAGTTGGTGCCTATGTGGTTACGAAATTTCATGAGGATGCATATCGTTGTGTGTGGAAGGTTTAGAGGGAAGAAATGGAAGATTCGAGAAGTCGTGAGATTTCGGTAGACAAGTCATCGAACCATATGAGTTGTAGTTGCAAAATGTTTGAATTCGATGGTCGTCCATGTCGGCACATGTTGGCATACTTGTTCATAATGCAAATTAGGGAACTCCTTTCGAAATACATCTTGCAGAGGTGGACTAAAACAGTGAAATCAGGCAGAGTTATGGATGACTTAGGCAGTAATGTTAAAGAAATATGTGGTAGTTCAATTTTTGTGAGGCGACAGAGTCTCTTCCAATTTGCTTCTACAGTTATTGATGACGTTGTGTTAGATGAAGAAGGAACTGAAATTGTGCGAGAAGCTTTGCTATCTAGTCAAAAGAAGATTGCATTGATGAGGAGTTCTCGTCAACATGGTTCGGCGACTTCTGTCCAATTGCCTGTTTCTCTCAGAAGCCGACATGGTTTGAAAGAACCACATAAAGTTATGGCAAAGGGTTGTGGTAAGCGTTTGAAAGGGGGAAAGGAGAAGGCCATCAAGACAAGTAGGAAATGTCATGGTTGTGGGTTAACGGGGCAATTGTATGACAAAAGAAATTGTCCAATGCTTATAAACATGTAAGTGTATGTTAATATGTAATTTGTAATTTGAATTGTTTATACATAGAATATATTTTAATTCATGTCCTTATTTGTTTGATTAGGTCTTCACAAGATGTTAGGTTGGATGAGGACAATGACGATAACGACGAAAACGACGATGACTTTGACGATGAATGTAAGTGTTTTCTAAGTGAAATACGCACTTCAAATATACATTGAATATGACTATGCATGGTTTGAAATATAATTTTATTTGTGTTTCAAGAACAAAATGGTTTTGCGGATATGAAGAGACATAGAGATTGTAATGACTTGGAAGATCTTGGGTTAACTTAACTGGACTTAAATGGTATATGATAGCTGTATTTTGTTTTATGGACTTGGCTTTTGGCACTGTATTTTAGTTGTTTATGGTTTAAATGGTAGTGATGCATGTGGTTGGTAGTGGTTTAAGGACTGTAAATGGTAGATAAAAACTGTTGTGGTCCATTTTATCACTAGATTTGGAGTTTGGAAAAATAGGGAGGAGAGAGGTTGCTCACTGGAATGAAGGTTGTAGTGTCCCAAGTACTTCACTTTTGTATTGATCCTTTTTTTGTTAGTTTATGCGGGGAGATTATATTTTTCTCAATTTTGAACGTAATGGGTATGCTATATTCTTTTTGGTTGCTAAGAAACTAGTACTTGTTTTCGAGATACATGTTGTGGGGATGCATATTTTCAGTTCAGCTTCGTTGTTATCTACAATTTTTTTTAATTGCAAAATGGAAAGCAATTGGAGGTTTGAGTTTCATATGATCTGGTTTGTGGAAACAAAATACTGTACTTGCTTGAGTTAGCAAAGATGGTTTTTGAAAACCCAATTTTGGATCAATGGATTTTCGTTTTCTTTACTCGGTGTTCTTGCTGACCAAGAAGAGGGAGGGTACCTTGTCTGTTTTGATTGAAAGTAAAACCTAAAACCCAAACCTTATTTGGCCATTTGCAAGACAACATTGTCTTGTAGACATAAGACTAGAGTTTGAATTGTTCCACGGAAAAAGAAGTATTGTAACTTTCTGTTGAATCTATGGGAGTCTTGTTATTAAAACAATCATTCATCTTGTTGCTGTAAAATTTGTTGGATGCTTATTAGTGCTTGTGGATTGAAAACACTATCACTGGAATGAAAACTGTTGTGGTCCATTTCAACACCATCGGTGATCTGTTGCTAGTGTCCCATTTCCCCATTTCCTACGGGTGTTGGTAGTGTTAATGCTAATTGGGCAGCCATACTCTTCCTCTATTTTTTCCCTCAAGTTGTCCAGAGAGCACATTGAGATCTATGGATCATTTAATACCTACTCTTATTACTTCCAACTTCCATGGGAAAAAACATAACCAAGCTAAAAACTCCATAATCACACAACAAGCTAAAAACCCCTTGTCTTCTCATAATTATAATAGAAACTAGACAGAGAACATTCTAATTTAACAGACTAATTTAACCCAATTTGCCCTAAATGTACCACATAACACAAAAAAAAACAACCCAAACAAAATTCCAGTTCAATTTCCCCCCATTCCTCACTTGCAGTGCATCAATCTCCTTCTGTGTTGCTTCAATCTTCATCTGCATTGCGATTGTTGTCCTCTGTATTTCTTCACTAATGCTCATCGATATTGAACTCTCACATTGTTCAACAGTCGTCACAACCTTTGTTTTTGTCTGAACCATCATTGGCCCTAAATCAGCCCTTCCTTGCAAATGACATGGCTTATACCAACAAAAAAAACCACAATCCAAGTTTTTTGACTGTCAAAAAAAAAACACAATAACAACTTAGGGTTTCAGCTCCAACGAACAATAAGAGAATAAATTGGGCCAACGCATGCAGCTCATCTTATAGTTTGCACATCCGAAGAACCTTCGACCTGGGTTCTTTTGTGTTCTAGATTTCCTTAATGGTGCTAGTTCTCTACAAAAACAAAAGATCCAAAAATCGGGATCACCACTTCTATTGTTACCCGAACTACTTCCTTCCATAAAATGGGATATGGATAGAGGAAAGGGGATTGAAGAGGAGAAATCTCAACTCCTAAATTCAAAAAATGAATAACCAATAGTCAAAAAAATGGGAACTTCAACATCAACAAATCGACGACAATTCTAATTTTTCTAACATTAACCTCGACGCAATGACTAGAAAGCAAGCATATACCCAGACAAAACAATCGTCCTTTCAAGGCAACCGACAAGAATATTTGAAAAATCGTAAAATTCTTAACACAAACTCGAACAATTTGGTGTCTAGCTCGTTGGATTGCTGTCCCACCTTTTAACAAACAAGGTTTTTTTTGTTCTGCACTAGCGGCATCCCGACAACTTAAAATTACGCTACCTAAGTATTGGTTAACAAGTACCATTAGGCAAATATTCCCCTACTTTGAAAGACCTAAAGGAAAGAAATTGTGAGACTCACACCTCACTGAGTAGTAATTTATTTCTATAATATTTATATTTTTCAAAAGTCAGTAGTCCCTTCATTGGACTGCATCGTGTAGTTGGCCGATTGTGAAACCATGCCGAATTCACTTTCATCATCGAAACCATCTATATTGTATAGCTCGTCAAGAGCATAAACCATATTAAGCATAGACTAATTAATGCGCAAT
>BPLS01000713.1:260933-284235 GCA_019656275.1 Rhododendron kiyosumense
GAGAGAGAGAGAGAGAGAGAGAGAGAGAGAGAGAGAGAGGGGGGGGTTGTGCATGTGTTGGTACACCCCAACAAGCTACCTCTTTTAGCCAACCTCACACTCAACCTAAGTAATACTTTACAACCCATTTTTAGACTACTTTAGACATGAAATCTAGCCCTTAATTATCCTAGAAATTGACTTACAACCTAGCCTAGGGTTGACTAAACATGGAAGACTACACTTTTTACCTAGCCATCATGATCTTCGGACTTGTAAGACTTGCAACATGGGTTGTAATCACCTAGGATTTACTTACAAGCCTTAGATTTGGCATGCTTAAAAGTGTGATTGGACAAAACAATAAAACAATGAGAGGAAGAGAGAGAGAGAGAGAGAGAGATATATATATATATATATATATATAGAGAGAGAGAGAGAGAGAGAGAGAGAGAGAGGGGTGGCCGGCCATGAGAAGTAGAGGGAGAGCCCAACATTTTGCTATAAATAGCACCCCATTCTTGCCATTCAACTCACACCTTTAACCCTTTTAAGTTCTCTCTCTAGAATTCTTGTATTTGTACTTTGTTCTTCCTTTGTTCTTAGTGTTCTTGAGTTCTTCAATATACACATCCATCCAAGGCCGCCTGATGAGTACCCAATGTTGCAGATATTTGGTGTTCTAGTCCCTTAGTTTATAGCTTAGTTATGTTTAAAGTATCGTTTTCTACTCGATATTGCACGTAAGGTGTTTTGTTGAACCTTGTAGGCAAAATGTACAATTGAGGAGCATTTTGATGCCAAGAACGTTTATAAGGGTAACCGAGTACCCAAGGCCACCAGGTGCTGCACTACCAAGTCCCTCGAGTCAAGTGACGATGCCCCGGAAGTTGCCCAAAGGTGCCATGGCAAGGCTGGCAGAATAGAAGCCTGGAATCTGCAGTTTTGTTGATTGTTATCGATAACAATGTGCATGGTATCGATAACATTTACCCCATTTTGGTCCACAAGTTGTCTAGAAGCAAGGGTATCAATAACTCTTGGTTCAAGTTATCGATAACTGTTTTCTCTGTGGAAGATTTTGTATGAAGTTATCGATACCTTTAGCCTAGGGTATCGATAACCTTTGTCTCCAGCAGATATTTTTCTTACTTTTTCAGACTTTCCACTTTTGGAAACTTTCTTTTAATGGGTAGCTTTTTGGGATATTTTTTGACTTTTGAGGAGAGAGGAAACCCTTTGTGTATAAATAGGACCCTCCTCTCACCCCTTTGGTATCTAGCACATTATATCACTTTAAGTCTTTTATTCTCTAGAACTTCATTAATGGCTTTTAAGCTTTCCTAGCAATTTTCTTCAAGAACACTTCAAGGTATTAGTTGTTTGTTAAATTTCCAAGTATTAACGTTATAGCTACTAGTTGGATCTTCATATAAATCAGGTTTATTTCCGTTTTTATCGGTTAATTATGTTTTCATTTCCTAGCATACTTTCTAGTCTTTTCAATATGTGTGAGTAGTATTGTGGGCTAAGTCTCGGGTTAATCCTTCCCGATGATTTAGGTGGTTATTTGGTTCTCGAATCTTCGGGTTTAAAATCATGGTTTTTGGAATTTAACTAACCTAGCCATTTTGGTCTAAACGAGGGGTGTTAACTCCTTAATATGTCGTTTAGTCAAGCAGTCTTGGCAAGCGGCATACCGAGGGCTCGTGGCCTCCTACGTGTTAGATACATTAGCAAAAATAGGTTGGTTTAGTTCCGTTTTATCACATCTTTTGCTAAACGTAGTCATTAAAACTAAATCTTCCGGGCGTGAGCACGCGGTCGTGACTCTCGCTTGAGTTATAATTGAGAACCAGTAACGGCCTTTGTCAAGGGTTAGACAATCCCTAGACTTGCCTCTTTTAAGTTCATTAAGCACATTTCTTGTCTTTTGCTTTAGTAATTTCACTGTTCTAAGGAAAACCAAGTTGGCCGTCTTAAATGCTGAAATCTATCTTACAAAGCCTACAATCCGATTTAAGCTATATTCGATTATCTGTGGGTACGATCCCGGATTTCTGGAAAATATGCTATCGACGATCTAGCCGTAAGCTTGGGGTTTCAAACCTTGTATCTGAGGCAAAGGTCTTTTTAGGTTTAAGCACCGCCACTAAACCACCACTCGACCACAGTCTTGATCTAGAAAGTTTAGTAGTTAGGTCAAGATTTAGTTTCAAGAGAAAAAGGAAGTTCCATCTTTTCTCTTTCGAAGCTACTGTAAGCTTACCGTAGGAGGCTGCCCGTTCGATAGCCGACTTACTTTTTCGTAGCCATCCCTACCGCCAAGAAGAGTGATAGAATATCTCTATTCACTTTCTCTAGTAAAAAGAAAATTATATGGGAGTTATGTTGTAATAATGAGCTAGACTTTATTTAGATTTTCAATAAAAATTGTCTATTTAATGTTCCCAAAATTCAGGGCGCTACAATCCGCCCCATCCCAAACATTACTAATTACCTCATCTTATTGAGTAGATAACAAGAACAATCTGGGAAAATCTTCTTTGCGAGTATGAGGACCTATCCAACTGTGATTCCAAAAAAAAGTATTGTTACTTGTATAGACTTTGATTTTGAAACCCTCTTGCACTATACCTCCAATGCTTGGACTATGATCACCAATCGAGTAAATATCCTTCCAAATAGTTGAGATTGACTATCTCGATGGGCATTCTGGCAGCCAGCTCCTTTGGTCCAGATTGTATTTCTCCCTCACCACCTTCACCCACAGCGATTCATTGTCCTTACTAAATCTCCATCACCATTTAGCAAGCAAGGCTAAGTTTTGTTGCAAAAGCCTCTTCACCCCTAATCCCCCTGCTTCTATCTTCTTTGATACCCTATCCCATTAAACTAGATGCAACTTCTTCTTGTCAACCGTATCTCCCCAGAAGAATTGGCGCTGCAACTTCTCCAATCTCTTTGCCATTATCACCAGCTTCCTAAAGATAGACATAAAGTAAACAGGCAGGTTGTTTATATTGGAATTAATCTAGTTTAGTTTGCCTCCAGTGGACATGCATGAATCTACTTCTCCATATACTCAACTTCTTTTGGGTTCTCTCAATCACTGGATCCCATGTTATAATGTTCCTTGGGTTTGCTCCCAATGGCAGACCAAGGTATTTAATTGGCAGAGTTTTAACTTTCCAACCCATCACTTGTGCAAGGGAGATCACATCTTGATGACCGACATTAATACCACAAAGAGAGCTATTTGAAAAATTTATCTTCAAACCAGACATCAACTGGAAAATTCTTAAAATCCTTTTGATATTACACATCTCATCCTTATCATTATTGCAAAACAAAATCGTATCATCCGCAAACTAAAGATGATATAAAACCAAACCATTGCGACCCATGGGGAACCAAAGATCTAAAAGGGGAGGTGATGACCTTTCGATGCTAGTTGGATAACTTGACAGGAGTTTCGGTACGAATTGCGCTTCCTTTCTTTCCTTCTTATGCTTTAACATTTATTCGTCTCAGTTATTAACATAAAGGCCCTAGACGCAGGTATACTGGGATCGTTGGGCCAGGATGGAGGTTAACTTCCTTTTGAGGAGTCGGGAGGTGATGAGGAGTAGGGTTTTGCTGGAGTGTCCCCTCGGCTGGCAGTCACTTAATTTCTTGGCGTTTGTAGTACCGGGGCCACTCCCGCCTCGAGTGTAGAGGACAAAAAACCTACACTCACGTAGAGCTAGAATAGTTCACAATGCTGGACAGTGACTTGGAGAGGTACTTGCGGTGTATTTTAGACTATGCGGCTAACAAAGATAGGTACTTGGCGACCAGCTTGGGTGTGGAGAGGGAGCTTTAGAAGTAGGTGGATGAGGCCGAGGCCAAGATGGCAGCCTTTGAGCCTAGGATAGAGGTTGGAGGAGAGCATGGCCGTGGCGGCCGCTCTCAGAGGGGTAGAGGTCGAGGTGGTAGACCTCCCATCGGTGGGCGAGGTGCTAGTCCCTCAAGTAGAGGGAGAGAGGGAGTGGAGACTTCAGCGATGCCCGGTTTGCTGATGCTGGAGTGGACGATAGGGGTGACGGGCCCCTTAGGTGCATGAGAGGTTATAGACATCCCACGTCTTCCACAGTCGCTGATGCAGCTTCCTGCTTAGGTTTGTACACAATTCTGCTTTGCTTATGCCTTGAATGCTTCATGTCTGCATTTTTAATCTTGGTATTGTGTAAGTGCCATGAGAGTGGGTGGGGAAGGCCCAAATGCTGATGGTGGGGATGCACCAGTTGCTGAAAGAGTGTGCGAAGGGGAGGAACCTCCAGACAAGGCTCGCCTCAGAGCCAGCTTCACCTGCCGCTCCTCAGGTATAAAATGCACACACGTTTCATGTTTCAACAAGCATACGATTTTTAAACATGTATGAAATGAATGAATGTTCAAGATGTGCAGGAGCAACCATGACGCTCAGCTAGTACGTAGCTACAGGCTACCACGAGCCCTCTAGCTTTTGTCAGCATGCGAGGCCAGGGCACACAGAGAGGACAGCGTCCTAATGCAGAGGCTAGACAATTTGAGGTTTTGCCTAGAGTGGTGCCCTAGTGGAGACTCCCTCTTGAGGAGTCAGATGGGTGAGAGGAGGAGGAGATAGAGGAGCCCTTTGAGTCACGTGTCTTAGGGACTTCGGACTCAAGTACTGCTTCTGGCTCTCCCGACGACTCCAGTGACGACCACGACGGTGACGAGGTGGAGAGCACCGAATCAGAGGGACTATAGCGGAAGAGGCCCCGTTATGTCTGAGCTTTGTGTTATTACTTTGCTAGCCTTTCTTGTTCATGGACCTACGCGCTATTGTAGTCGTAGCTTCCAGGCCTGCGTGCCTTGGTTTTGTTTGGGCCTGCGTGCCCCGGTAGTTAGGATTGGGCGTGTGTTTGCCCCAACTTATGTACTTCCCTCTTTATCCATTGTAAATACCGTGTTATTTATAAAAGTTTGCACTTCCTTCCACTTGATCGCACTTAGACCATATTGTCAAATTGTATTACGTGATACATTCTCGTTTAGCTCAAAAAAGAAGGCAAAGAGTACGCGAATTTATACCGATACCCTTAAAGTAAAAGAAGATTGACAGTATCAACATTTCAAGTATACGCAGACTAAACTCGGCACTTTCACAGTTAACATGACACACAAGACTCGACTTAAAATGACGAGAATGCCCTTAACACAAAATTTGTGGCATTAAGGTAAAGAAGAACAATGGACTTTTGAGTGATTGAGTGTGGAAATGAGAGAACCGAGCACATTTGGTTGTAATGGGTTGCACTTCATAGTCAATAATGCATGTCACGACTCACGAGAGCCGCCAAAATTACCAAAATACCCCATGGTATGGAAGTTAACACGCGCTTGCGAGGTAAAATGACGAATTTTGGGTGCTTGAAGATGGAAACACGACTTATGAGTGCTTGTCGCACGCTTGACTGCACTGTACACTCACTAATACACATTACGACTTGTGTGCCTCATTTGATTCGACCAAATACGCTCGACGTGAATTTTGGTATGTCTCAGGGCAAAAAATATTGGAAATCTTGAGGTTTTTCGCACAACACACTTGAATACTTGAGAAAACAAGAGACTGTCACTATTGTACATCCGCAGAAACTTGTTGGAAATTATCCTGCCTGAGATGACTCAGAGAACAATACGATACAAAGGGCAAAGCCTTAAAACCAAAATCTGCTGCAGATTGCAGCACTCCCGAGCGCTCAGGAACTCCTGAGTGCTGCTGGTTGCAATCTTGTGCTGTTTCTCAATGCCACTCTTTAGCTTCCCCACGCTGTTTTCTTTTGTATACCTGGTTTCAAGGTGCCTTGAGACTTTACTTCAACTGTTTCCCTGGGGCAAGTGACTTCCCAAAGCAAGACTTGTGTTTTTTCAAAATTTTCTTAATGTTTTCAAAGTTTGAATTTTAGAAAATCAAAAGGAAAGGTTTTGAAAATGCAGCATTTGATGAGTTTCAAGGCTAGTGGGAGGGTGAGATTGTCTCCTCCAGACCTCTATAAATACCAAGCCTTGCTTTGGTAAGTCATTCACATTCCAACTTAACATTCTGCTTTCGAATATCCATTCTCCTCATGTTCTCCTAAACCAAGCCTTGTCCGCTCTTGGTTGGATAGCCTTGAAGGCATCGACAAGTTGAACTTTTGAGGGCATCGCTTTTATGTTTTAAGGCATCTTCGGAAAGTTGCAATCCATCCTATTTTGCTACGTGCGGCGGCAGTTTCTAGGACCCTGAGGTGCACGTTTTTTGCTTTGGAGTTCAAGAACTTTGCCCCACTGTTGAAGAATTCCACGCCTACCTTGGAAGTCATGACTCAGTTGAGTTGATCATTCCGATGATCCGGGAAAGCATGAAGAAGATTCTCAAGGCTAAGCTAGGTGTTAGTGGTAATATCGCTGAATTCCTTACTCGTCATGATGCCCTTAACATTGTGCGGCTGTTCGATATGTTCAGCCCATCGGGAAACTTGACAGACTTTGAGTACCAAGGTCACCGCATGATGGCTTATTGCATTTGTCTCTTGGCAGCCTTCCTATTGGTTCCTTCTATTGGTCAGCCTAGTCCTTTACAGGTGGGGATCGCTGCTCAGATTGAGACTCGCAAGGATGTTGCACCTTTGATCCTTATGGAAACTTTGATGGGATTAGATATCATCCATGCTGGTTGCACAAGGGTTTTTGGGGGTAGCCCACTATTGCTGCAGGTTAGGACCTCACTCAGCTTCCCTTTTTTATTTCTCTCTTTCATTTTACCTCGATGCTCGGTTTAGGCTTTATCTGGTTCCTCACTTATTTTCTCTCTTTTCTGACAAATGTGGCTTTGCAACAAACTGAACTTACTAACGCCTCCAACAAATGATTGGTGGTATAAAGCTAGTGGATGGAATTGCCCCTTTCAAGCGATGTATATGAATGAAGATGATTGGGTTGACTTCTTCGCCTCTGTAGGAGATGACAGCATCACTTGGCGATGTCACTGGCTAAGGCTTCCTGCTATGATCGTGAGCAATATGGGCTCGCCCCAAGTGCTCGTGGCTGGCTTGACAACCTTTTTCTTATATTCACCTCTCCGCATTCTTCGCCAATTCAGGCTTAGCCAAGAGATACCACCCTCAGGTTCTAAAGTGCTTCGTTTCCCTCCTTTCACCATTCCAGGCATTCGGAGTTACACACGGTCATGGGAAGCCCGTAGGACTAAGCCGAATGATCCGTTTTACTTAATTGCCTTGACTGGGAGGTATCGAAAGTGGTTAAGAAGAAGGGATGTGGATGCAAAAATGGGTTGATTGCTTACTTTGCCATTCTTTAAAATAAAAAGTGGATTTTGTTATCTGTTTCCCTTCCCATGCTCAGCTTGTAATAAAGAAATGATCTAAATAAAATTGACTGATTAAGGGTTTCCCCCTTTCGGTTTGTTAATCATATGCGCCTCGAGAAAAACATTTTGATTTGTCAATTTGGAATTGATTTTGATGATTTATGGCCGAACCTCAGATTGAGGTTGCCTACGTATCTCTTGTGAAAGAGAATCAAGTCAATATGTAGTTCCAGCTAGGGTTCACTCAGGTATTAACGCTTTCCTTTTGCGCTCTAAATTTTTCCTAGTGCTGCCCTTCGGGATTTTCAATCTAGCGAGCTCCTTTCGACTTTTTGCCTTAACTTTTGCCTAGGCCCCCTTTCAGGTTTTCAACATAGTAGGCTTTTTGCTTTAATTTTTGCTTGGGACTGCCCACCCTTGTGATTTTTGGCCTAGTGAGCTCTTTTGGGGGTAATAGCATTTGAGTTGGTCCAAATTGACAAGATTCAAGAATTCGTTGCCATCGAGATCGATGATCGATGCAGCTCCTCCAGAGAGAATGGTTGTGATGATGTACAGCCTAGCCCATTTCGGTCAAAACTTCCCCCATGGACCAAAAACCGGTGCACAGATCTCTTTGACTACCATATCCCCTTCTTGTAGGTCCCTCAACTTCACCTTCTTGTTGAATGCCCAAGCAATCCTTCGCTGGTAGCCCTGAATGTGGTACAACACACGTAGTCTTCTTTCGTCAAATAGCATAAGCTCCTCGAACCTCCCACTGACCCATTCTGCTTCATCTATCCCTCACTCAGCCATGACCTTTAGCGATGGCACCTCCTGTTCAATGGGGAAAATGACTTCCATACCGTACACCAAAGAATAGGGTGTTGCCTCTGTTGGTGTTCGGATAGAAGTTCGGTATCCCCATAAAGCTAACGGTAGTTGTTCATGGCAATTCCTAACCAATTGAGTAGTTCTTTCGAGAATCGACTTGATGGTCTTATTTGCTACTTCTACCACCCCATTTGTTTATGGACGATAAACAGTAGAACGGTGCACTTGAATCTTGAATTCGTCAAAGAGCTCTTGGACTTTCCCTTTGAAATGAACACCATTATAGGATACGAAGGCTTGAGGGACCCCATACGGATAGGTGATATTGTGTCTGATAAAGTGAGCCATTTGAACTATCGTCAAAGTCTTGTACGAGGTCGCTTCCGCCCACTTAGTGAAGTAATCAACTACTACCAAAATGAATCTGTGACCATTAGAAGCTGCAGGAGTGATCTTCCCAATAACATCGATGCCCTAGGCTGAGAATGGCCACGGAGTTGCCATTGAGTGTAATTCTGAGGGCAACACATGGATAAGATTGGCGTGAGTCTGGCACTTGTGGCAGTGGCACACATACTGAATACAATCCGTCTCCATGGTTGTCCAATAGTATCCCAATCTCAAGACTTTCTTGGCGAGCATCATCCCATTCATGTGGGGTCGGCAAACTCCCTCGTTAACTTCTTCCATTACTGACCTCGCGTCATTTCCATGAATGCATAACTTGTGAGTCCTGCAAGGAGATTGCCGATATAGCAGCCCCCCACAGATGATGTATTAAGACGCAAGCCATTGCAAAGCCATTCGATCCTTCTTGGTTGCTTCCGCGGGATACTCCCATGTTTCAACAAAATTCCAAATGTCATGAAACCAAGGGAGTCCATTGTCCAATTCGTCGATGTTCATGACATAGTCATACACGTGCTTTCCTCTTTGCTCGATCATGACGGGCCTCAGTTTTACTCCAATCGGAAGTTCCAACATGGATGTTAATGTTGCGAGGGCATCAACAAAGTGGTTCTTTATTCTTGGCACATGCGTGAAGGTCACCTTCTTAAAATTTGGAATGAGATCGTCAAGTTCTTGGTGGTATTGCTTCATTTTTTCGTCTTTGACCCTCCATTCTTCGATTGCTTGTGATACTACCAAGTTGGAATCTCCCACAATTCTAACACTTTGACCCCAATTTCCAGTGTGGCTCCCATTCCTTCAATGCATGCCTCATATTCCGCCTAGTTGTTAGTGACTTCAAAGTTTAACTTGAATGCAAGGGGAATGTGTGATCCCTCGGGTGAAACAAGCAGTACGCCAATTTCAAATCCCTTTTCATTAGCTACCCCGTCGAAGTACAAAGTCCATGTCTCATCATTCGTTGACATCACATCTTCATCAGGAAACTGAAATTCTATGTGCTTCGGTCCCTCAATCGGATGATCTGCCAAGAACTCCATGACAGCCCTGGCTTTTATTGACTTTCGAGTAACGTATTTGATTTCGAATTCCGCTAATAAGAGCAACCAATGTGCTAGCGTTCCAGTAAGTGTTGGCTTCTGGAATAGATATTTGAGGGGATTCATTCAAGAAATCAGTTCACCGAATAAGCGAGCATGTAGCGTCTCAATTTCTTTGTGGCCTAAACCAGCGCCTAACATGTTTTCTCCAATGGAGTGTATCGTTCTTCGGACCCCACCATCTTTTTGCTTAAGTAGTAGATTGCCCTTTCAACCCCATCTTCTCCTTCTTGTGCCAACATGCACCCCATTGATGAGGGCGTGACAGACAAGTATAGGATTAAAGGTTTTCCCGGGATAGGCGGCATCAAAATTGGGGGATTCTGGAGATAACCCCGGACCGACTCTAAGGCTTTCTGGCATTTGTCATTCCACACGAACTTTACATTCTTCTTGAGTAATCGAAACATCGGCTCGCAAGTTTCTGAGGCATGTGCAACTCGATGAGATTGCTTGGAGATGCACTTGGTTGGATTTGCCCGACATGGCCACTCATTCGGACGGGTTCGACAGGATGGTAGTTGCTGGATTGACAAGGTTCACATTCTATATCCTCGGCCGCATACTTCGCCAGCTTGGTATTTCCCAGAAGAATAATCGTATTATCATCAGCAACTTCTGTCTTCCCAACTTCAATGCTCAGACACTCAATGGATACCAAAGGCATTGGGTCCTTAGATACATTCAAGCAGCAGATCCAGATTTTAGCCCAACGTTAACGAGTCGGTATAAAAGATGGTTGCGAGCAGAGATAAGCGGAAGGCAAAACATCGATTGACTTCGAAGCTGACTTTGCTATATTTAGAATAAGCTATGAGCCGTTAGGCTTTTCTAGCATTTTGTTTTGTTTTTCATGCTTCAAATGTTTTAAGGTTTTTATGCTCAGCTTGTGTATTAGAAATAGTAATTTGCAATAAAGTTGAAAGACGAAGGGTTTCCTCCTTTTGACTCTCCGATGAAACTCGTCGTGCTTTCGACTTTCTCGACCTTTGATGTGACCATGGATTGAATTGAAAGATTATGACCGAATCTCGAGGAGAGATTGCCTACGTATCCCTTTTCAAGGAATCAGGTCAGAACGTAGTTCATGTTAAGGTTCACTCGTGTGTTTTACCTCTCTTTTTACGCTTTAACTTTTGCCTAGAACCGTCTTTTCAGGTCTTCGGTCTAGCGAGCTTTCGACTTCTTGCCTATTTATTTTTTCCTAGACCGCCTCCTTAAGTTTTTAGTCTAGCAGGCAGCTCTAATTTTTGCTTGGCACCATCTACCCTTGTGGTTTTCAATCCAATAAGCATCTCTCAGGGATAGTAACGCTTGAGTTGATCCAGGATGACCAAAGTATTGAATTCATTGCCGTTGAGATCGATGAGCTTAGCAACACCCCCAGATAGGATGGTCTTGATAATGAACGGGCCAGAACGCTTCGGTCAAAACTTACTGCGAGGATCGAACCCCGGAGCTTGAATTTCCTTTGTAACCATATCCCCTTTAATCAAGTACCTGGACTTCACCTTCTTGTTGAATGCACGAGCTATTCGCCATTGATACCCTTGAACATGATACAAGGCATGGAGCTCTCAACAAACAGCATCAAGTCGACAAACCTCCTGCTAAGCCACTCAGATTCTATGAGACCACACTCTGCCATGACTTTCAGTGATGGTACCTCAAGCTCGATGGGGAGTACTGCTTCCATCCCATAAACTAGGGAATACGGAGTTGCACCAATTGAAGTTTGGATCGACGTTCGGTACCCCCAAAGTGCTAAAGGCAGTTGCTCGTGCCAACCCCTTGTAGACTCAGCAGTTTTCTTAATGATCACCTTGATGTTCTTGTTTGCAGCCTCAACTGCTCTATTTGTTTGTGGATGATAGACCGTTGAATGATGGACTTGGATCTTGAATTCCTCGAAGAGTTCCAAAACCCTGCCCTTGAAATGAGTCCCATTGTTAAATACAATTGCTTGTGGGACATTGTATCGATAAATGATGTTCTTCCGAATGAAATGAGCAACTTGAACCGTTGTAAGGGTCTTGTAAGATTCATCTTCGACCTATTTGGTGAAGTAATCTATCGCCACTAGTATGAACTTATGGCCATTTGAAGCAGAAGGTCTAACCATTCCGATGACATCGATGCCCCAAACAGAGAAGGGCCAAGGCGAAGTCATACCATATAGAGTAGACAGAAGAAGATGCTGCAAGTTGGCATGGATTGAAACTTATGACACTGTCGCATGTCTTCGATGCATTGATGTAGGGAGGTATTCCTGAACAAGCCCAATTAGGACCTGAGCAAGTGGTACATGAGACCACGGTGTAAGTAAGATAAGGAAAACCGCCGTGCAAGGCAATGAACGGCGATGCAGGATCAATAACATGAGAAGTTATTGGTCCATGTAGTTGAAAAGGACCAGTGACATGTAAAGTCACTGGACCAGATGGACTGCTTGGGTCGAATAGGGAAAGAACTCATGGTACAAAGGACCACGGTATAGGTACAGTCGCCGTGCCATACGGTGGTCAGCGGTATGGATCAGTAACATGAGAAGTTATTGGTCCAAGGGTTAGATAAAGATCCAGTGACACATGATGTCACTGGTCCAAGTAGCCTGTTCGATAACGAGAAGGCCGAACATGAGGAGAAAATTGGGGAAAGCCGCCTCAGGTGCAAGGAACATTTTGGAAGGTTCCAGAAACAACAATATTCCGTTAAGGAATGAGATCCCGAGAATGTACGATCTAGGAAAGATACCCAACGGGAAAGGGATGTTCGGCCAGTTATGGAAAAGAGTCCTAAAAGGACTAAGGTAATAACTGATAAGGGAACGAGAATTCAAGATATCATGGGTTCCTATATGGGATAGGAATCGTAGGGCAATAGGGATGCTTGGGTAGCAAACATCTATGAATCTATAAATACGAGGTAAACCTAGAGATAAGAGGTACGCAATACGTTGCACTCATGTTGTTCTCCTACTGATAATTAGGGTTTTCGGCTAGTACGTGATACTAACTTTGGCATTGGAGGGCCTTTGCTACGAGAAGTAAAGGTGCGCTCACTCTTTGTCTGTTTTGCAGATTAGGGTTCCAACGACGAACTAGGGTTCCGGAGAAGAGGCACGAGTAGCCGTTACATTCTAGTGCCATCCTAAAAGCACCAATTGTTTTCATCCCCCTACAATTGGCCCCGTCTGTGGGAAACGTATGAATTCCTTGTGAATAACGACCACGATGGAAGGAGATCCATTGATGCCGCTTGAAGCAAAGAGCCAGCTAGGTGGGGGAGAAAATAAATCCCCACCAAAGGCTTCGAGGAAGCCCGATGGCAGGCATACCAAGAAAACCACAAGCAAGAACCCCCCCTGACTCTCCATGATGACTCCAAGATTAAGGAGGGCAGGACAGCCACGGAATCCACGAGACGGAGTAAGTCCTATCGTGGGAGAGAGCTGGTCACACACTCGAGGATTATGCACAACAACGAAGACATCCTCGATAAAAAGAGGCAAGAAATCGAGGAGTATGCTCGTTTGATCAAAAAATGAGAATACGAGATTCGTGAGTTACAACAAGTATGAGAACACCCAGAGGATTCTAGACTTTCACAAAGGAATTCCAAGGGAGACAGGCTGGCTCTAGTAGTCCACAAGAAGGCTCCTTCACGAGGAAGAAGGAGCAGGAGCAAGAGCCCCACCCCAAGGCGACATAAAGCTTCTCCGCGAAAAGGAGGAGTAGAAGTAAAAGCCAAATACCAAAGAGGTGAAAGGCTTCTTCACGAAAAAAGAGGAGCAGAAGTCGCAGTCCCACCCTCGGGGAGGAGGGGACCAGAAAACATCATAGGGATAGGTACGAGAGACTTGATTCTGATTGGGAAAGACAAATGGACTAGAATACAAGACCATGACTGCACGAGAAGCAGCACGAAAGGCACTTAGCAATATTGCATGCTCCCCTTTTGCAAGAAAGTTATAGGAGGCAAGACTGCCGAGAAGGGTGAAGCACGGAACGTTTGTCCTTTACGAGACAAATGCAGATCCCGTGGCACACATACAACACTACTAGCAGGCGATGTTTATGCATGAGGGGGATGATGCAATTATGTGCATGATGTTCCCATCGAGTTTGGGTAAGGTAGCTTTGTCTTAGTTCCATAAGTTGGGTACGTGCTCCATCCGATGATGGAGGCAATTGGCTGAGGAATTCACTGCTCGATTCCTGAGGAGCAGGAAAGCACCGAAAACGTTTGAGAGCCTTTCCGTTATGAAGCAAGGAGAGGACGAGCTGATCAGGGACTATGCAAAAAAGTACTGGGAGGCTTTTAATGAGATTGAAAGTTGCAATAAGGAGTATGCAATAGCCACGTTCAAGATTGGGTTGCCTGTTCGGGGGGAGCTGTGAAAATCATTGAACATGAGTCCAGTAGGAACACTGCCAAAGCTAATGGAACGGATTGAGCAGCATGCCAAGAACGAGGATGACATACTCTGGGAAGACGGCAAGGTGGTTGCCGAGCAAGCCAAGGGGCTTGCAAAAAAGTTAGATAAATCAGCGCCTAAGACCCACAAGAAAGGAAAGATTGTGGGCAGGCTAAGAAAGAGCTGTATATGGAAAAACAAGCTCCTGACCCCCAAGTCCTTCATTTCAATAAATACGGTTTGGAAAGAACCAATCTATAGGGTTCTTTATCGAATAAAGAATTAGCCTTACTTCAAATGGCCCCCAAGCCTGGGAGGAAATAAAGATGCAAAGCGGGCTACGAATCAGCACTACAATTACCACAAGGACTGCGGTCACATGACGGAGGACCGCGAAACATTTAAGCAGCACCTTGATGACTTAGTTTCTCGAGGGTATTTGAAAGAATTTATCCAAGAAAACCCCAGGGATAAAAAGAACGTAATGGAGTTGGATTATGAACAGAATTCAAGGAGCATAATCCATATGATACATGGATTGGCCGAACTTTATACGAGAAATGAGGTGAGATTGCTCCAGAGGCAGATTAAGCACGACCAACATGTGATGCAGTTGGTGAAGAAAAGAGGACGTGACGAAGAACTATGCAACGAGGGCATAGTCTTCACGGATGAGGACCTGGGTGGAGTCCAGGTACCCCATAACGATGCTTTGGTCATAACCCTACGAATTGGAGAGTACGACATAGAGAGGATCCTGGTGGATTCAGGAAGTTCCATAGAGGTGCTGTACTATGATGCATTTAAGAAGTTAGGACTGACACGGGCAAACTTGGTGCAGTTAATGACTCCTATGGTCGGGTTCAGTGCAGGAGCAGTTTGGCCATTAGACAAAGTAACGTTGCCTATTTTGATAGGAACAGTGGTACTGTGAACTAACTTCCTAGTGGTAGGTTTGCCGTCTTCTTATAACGTGATTATATGAAGAATGTGGTTGCATAAGATGAGGGCAGTTTTCTCCACTTACCATCAAATGGTTAAGTTTCTTGGATCTAATGGTATTGAAAGAATTAGTGGGAACCAGAAGGTTGCCCACCAGTGCTTGATTTCTATAATCAAGAAGGTACCCAAAGCAAAATTGGTCCAAGCCATCGAGGTTCCAGACCAGCTGACCATTGAGGATGTTGGAGGGAACCTCGCCGAGAAAGTGGTGGAAGGCTTGAAAAAGATTCAGATCAACAAGACTGATCCAGAAAGGTATTTCCTGATTGGGGAAAACCTGAATAAAGAAGAAGAAAAAGAGTTGGTGGGATTCCTCAAAGAACATGTTGACGTGTTTGCCTGGGTACCCGAAGAGATGCCTGGGGTGGATGCAAACGTGATTTGCCACCACTTGAATGTGGATCCACAACATAAGCCTGTGATACAGAAAAAGAAAAGGTCAGTCGTACAACACGTAGACGCTGTCATCGAGGAGGTTGACCGTTTGCTAGAAGCAAAGGCCATACGAGAGGTCTACTACCCTTAGTGGTTATCTAACACTGTGGTGGTTAAAAAGAAGAATGGGAAGTGACGTGTTTGGGCGGACTTCACGGATTTGAACAAAGCCTGTCCCAAGGGCAATTTCCCCCTCCCAAGGATAGATCAACTTGTGGATGCAACAGCCAGGTATGGGCGGATGAGTTTCCTCGACACATATCGGGGGTATCATCAGATTGCCATGTATGGGCCCGATCAAGAGAAGACTTCCTTTATCACACCGAGAGGGCTGTATTGTTACAGTGTCATGCCTTTTGGTTTGAGGAATGCCGGTGCAACATATCAGAGGTTGGCAACGATAATGCTAAATAAATTGCTCAGCAAAACTATGGAGGTCTACATAGATGATACAGTGGTCAAAAGCAAAGTGAGGCAGGACCACATATCTGATTTGAAGGAAGCCTTCGAAATTCTGAGAGAATACAAACTAAAGCTCAGCACCTCGAAGTGTCCATTTGGAGTCAGCTCAGGGAAGTTCTTGGATCACTTTGTGACCATAAGAGGCATAGAGGCAAATCCTGATCAAATAACAGCTTTGCAAATGCTCCAAAATCCAAGGATCACGAAGGAGGTCCAAAGACTAACTGGAATGGCAGCAGCCCTTAATAGATTCATCAGCTGGTCCAGTGATAAGTGTAGGCCCCTCTTTCAATTGCTGAAAAAGAGAGAAGGATATGAATGGGGAGCCGAATGCGAACAGGCGTTCCAAGACCTAAAGAAGTACTTGGCAGCGGCCCCGCTTTTGTCTACTTTTGAACTAGGCGAGTCTTTAATTTTGTACTTAGCAGTTTTTGAGCATGCTGTAAGTGCAGTATTATTAGGGAACCAAAGGTCTGAGCAAACCCCCATTTACTATGTGATTAAGATATTGCTAGACGTAGAAACGAGATATCTGCCCCTTGAGAAATTGGTCCTGGCATTAAGTATAGTAGCAAGGAAGTTGACCCATTATTTCCAAAGTCATAGAATTGTGGTTTACATAGAGTTTCTGTTGAAATCATTGCTACAAAAAGTAGATTTCTCGGGACGAATATCGATTTGGTCGGTGGAACTTAGTTAGTTTGATATTGACTATCAGCCGCGCACAGCAATGAAAGGGCAGGTGTTAGTAGACTTTGTGGTAGAGTTTTCTCCTGCAGTGGCTCCACAGCCTCCTACGAGAATGGAGTAGCCAATTGTGCCATCAACTAGGAAGGGTAAGGCACCTGCCGAACAGGATCCCCTAGAATGGAAATTGTTCGTTGACGGATCAGCATGAAATACTAGTTCAGGGATTGGAGTTGTGCTCTTTCCTCTTGAGGGAGTAATGTTGGAGATATCTGTTCGACTGGGTTTCAGTGCTTCCAATAATGTGGTAGAGTACGAGGCACTCTTGGCAGGACTATGAACTGCGAAAACCCTGATGGTAAAAAGAATACGAGTGTACTATGATTCACAACTCATGGTGAACCAGTTGTCCGGTGAATACGAAGCCCGAAATGAAAAGATGGCAGCCTACATGGAAGCTGCCAAAGATTTGCTAGACACTTTTGAGAGGGTGTACTTAGAGCAAATAAGTTCTAGGCAGAATGCCCATGCAGATTCACTTGCTTGGTTGGCCGCAACTGTGCCAACTGAATTCAAGAGGAGGGTGGCGGTAGATTATCTTGCTGAGCTGAGCATTGGAAGGAGCATGGATTTGGTCTTGGACGTGAACCAAGGGCCAAGTTTGATGAATCCAATAGTGGAGTTCTTACGAGATGGGACACACCCCACGGATAAAAAAGAGGCTCAGAAAATCAAGATAAAATTTGCACGATTTTGGCTGTCACCCGAAGGAAAGCTGTACAGAAAGTCCTTCACTGGACCATACTTGTTTTGCGTGCACCCCGAGGTGGTGCAGAAGTTCCTCCATGAGATTCATGAGGGAACATGGGGAAGTCATGCTGGGGGCAAGTCCATTGCTCACCGAGCAATCACCCAAGGATATTGGTGGCCACACATGTAAGAAGATGCAAAGGTGTATGTGAAAAAATGTGAGAAATGTCAGAAATTCTCACCAATGATCCGAAGATCTGGTGCCGTTGACAAGTCCTTGGCCATTCGCACAATGGGGGATGGACATCGTGGGTCCACTTCAAAAGGCAACTGGAAATAGGAAGTTTATGTTGGTAGCAACAGATTATTTCACAATGTGGATTGAGGCAAAGCCATTGGCCAATATCACTGAACCTATGATAGAAAGGTTCATGTGGAAAAGCATCATTACTCAATTTGGGGTCCCTTATTCATTGATTATGGATAATGGGTCCCAATTTCAGAAGAAATTCAAAACATTCTGTCCCCAGTACGAAATAAGGAACTACTACTTAACCCCAGCCTACCCTCAGAGTAATGGGCAGACAGAAGCGTCCAACAAAACTATACTTGATAGGATAAAAAAGAGGTTGGACAAAGCAAAGGAGAAATGGCCCAATGAATTGCCACTGGTCCTGTGGGCGCACTGAACAACTCCTAGGAGGTCTACGGGAGAGACCCCCTATTCGTTAGCATATGGAATAGAGGCTATTATTCCATTAGAGGTGGGTTTGCCGACCAACAGGACCACTTTGGTTGAAAGTGGAGGCAATGACAGAGCCTTAAAGATTGAATTGGATCTGGTCGAAGAACGAAGAGAAATGGCTCTAGTGCGTTTGGCCTCATATCAAGAGCAGTTGATGAAAAGCTACAACAAAAATGTCCACCATGAGAGTTTGGTGTTGGAGACCTTGGGCATTGTAAGGCACTCGGTAACACTAAGGTGGCCAACAAGGGTAAGTTGGGGGCCAATTGGGAAGGCCCATATCAAGTTACTGAAATTGTGGGCATATGGGCTTATAGATTGGCAAACCTGGACGGGAACCTGGTGCCAAGGCCCTGGAATGTCCATAATCTCAGGAAGTTGTTTCTTTAAAAGACTTCAGTGTGATTTTTGATTTTGTTTTAGGATGCACATCGTGATTGTGTGGAAATTACGAATAAAATTCTTTACTAGTTGCACGGGGTACGCGTAATGCCCCATTGAGTTTTGAATCATAAATAAAATTCGCAGAGTTTTGAATTATGGATAAAATTCGCAGAGTTTTGATGAAACACTCTGTTTTTGCAATTTTTTACCCTAGAATACAAAGCCAGACCTTGTTCTTTCTCCTCCCTTCGTATTGGGGAGCAAAGTATGGGTCCGGGGAGCAAAGTATGGGTCCATATGAAATTTTTTCCGTGTACAAAATTACTTGGATCTAAATACGAACAATCTTAGACCGTTTCCCAGGAACGTGCAATCTTAGGGAGCATGTGTATGCAAATATGAATACACTTGGTCATTTGGACGGGTATGAATAAACTTGGGATGCATACATGAATATGCACACTTATACCAATTATGAACACGTTTGGGTAACCTAAGTATGAATACACTTAGGAATATCCCCAAGTACGAGACACTTGGGTTGCATTCGAAGAAATGCAAGGAATATTTTTAGGCACGTGAAACCTTGGAATGCATCCGAGAACGTGCACAATTTTGCCAAATATGAATACATTTGGGCATTTGTCCAAGTACGAGAAACTTACGAGTACAACCTAAGTATGAATAAACTTAGGAATATTACCAAAGTACGTGAAACCTTGGGGAGCATACGAGAATATGTAGATTTATCTAAGTATGAATACACTTAGAAATTTTTCGAATACGAAATACTTGGGTTGCATACGTGAACATGCAACATTATCTAAGTACGCATATACTTAGAAGTTGATCCAAGAACATGACCACTTGGTATGCATACAACAAACAGTTAAGTATGAGCAATACTTAGATGGTTATTGAAGTACGAACACAATTGAAGAGCAATCGAACAAGTTAAGTAATAAATTACTTAACTGTGTACGAAAAAACACACAAGTTTGCCAAGTACAAAAGACTTGGGCGATTAAGCACGGTAAAAAGAGTGTGTATGAATAAATGCACGAAATTGGCCAAGCACGAAGGGCCTAGGACTATAAATAAATCTGGTAAGGATTGAGTACGGTTAAGGTGTACGAAAACACACACAAACCCAACTAAGTACAAATGCTTAGATATGTATGAATAAACACACGAAACTAGGGTGTGTGCATGTAAGCATAACAATACTAAGTATGAGAAACTTAAGAAGCACATTTATTGCATGAGTTTCGTCCTAGCAAGAACAAGCTATGGATATTTGTTTTCCATGCTGGGGAGCAAAGAGCATTCATCAGAAATATGCGTTGGGTCCGAACAAACTTCGAATTTGGCTAAGTATGAATAACCTTAGGCCATGACCATGAACAGTGCCGAAATTTGATTGAGTATGATCAAACTCGAACATGCCCAAGTACGGATAAACTTGGGCAGTCTGCCGAGAATGGTTGAGCTTGGGCAATACCAAGCACAAAAACTTAGGTGACTACAAGCTAAATTAAACAGGTACTACTAAACCTGAACTATGACAACAAGGAATGTCAAAAGTAGACCCCAGTATGAAGAAGTTTGAGGCCTGAGCAGCGAACATTACTTGAAACATGACAAGCGAAGATTGTTAGACAAAGGCCTAAACATGAAAAAGTTTGGGGCCCGAGCAACAAACATTGCTCTGATGGCAGCAATGGATGAGATCTAAATCAAATCCTCATGCACTTAGATCTTGGCATTGAATAGATGCCTAAAATAGCCATGTTTGGCCCAAACTTGGGATGAGTATGAGCACTCCTAAAAACATTGCTACAAATTTGCTAAAGTATGGGAAAACTTTGGGCCAAAGCAATGATTGAATATCGAGCAACTGCGAAAGTATGAAATAAACTGGGGTCATTGCTAAGTATGAACAAACTTAGCAAGAGTGCAGGCAATACGAAGAGTGCCACGTGTAAAAGTAAGGGCAAGAAAAGCCTGTCTAGCCTAAACGATGAGACGTTTTGCCTGGATTAGATGATGAAAGTTGCACCAATTTTGTGAAAAAAGGCACAGGAGCAAAATGAACTTGCTCAAATTTTGAGAGCTTTGCTTGTCATTTAAGAGAAAATAACGAGAAAAGCTAGGAGCAATTGTAGGGAGGTATTCCTGAACAAGCCCAATTAGTGCCCGAGCAAGTGGTACATGGGACCACGGTATAAGTAAGATAAGATAAACACCGTGCAAGGCGGTGGACAGCAATACAGGATCAGTAACATGAGAAGTTATTGGTCCTATTGGTCCACGTAATTGAAAAGGACCAGTGACATGTGAAGTCATTGGACTAGATGTACTACTTAGGCCGAACAGGGAAATAACTCATGGTACAAAGGACCACGGTATAGGAATAGTCGCCGTGCAATACGGTGGTCGGCGGTGTGGATCATTAACATGAGAAGTTATTGGTCCAAGGGTTAGATAAAGAACCAGTGACACGTGAGGTCACTGGTCCAAGTAGCCTGTTCGGCAACGAGAAGGCCAAACAAGAGGAGAAAACTAGGGAAAGCTGCCTCAATTGCAAGGAACATTCTGGAAGGGTCTAGAAACAATGATATTCCATTAAGGAATGAGATCTCTGGAATGTATGATCTGGGAAAGATACCCAACGGGAATGGGATGTTCTGCCAGTTATGGAAAAGAGTCCTAAAAGGACTAAGGTAATGAACTGATAAGGGAACGAGAATCCAAGATATCTTGGGCTCCTAAATGAGATAGGAATCGTAGGGCAATAGGGATGCTTGGGTAGCAAGCATCTATGAATCTATAAATACGAGGTAAACCTAGAGGTAAGAGGTACACAATACATTGCACTCATATTGTTCTCCAACTAAGAATTAGGGTTTTTGGATAGTACGTGATACTCATTTTGGCATCGGAGGGCCTTTGCTACGAGAAGCAAATGTGCGCTCACCCCTTGTCTGTTTTGCAGATTAGGGTTCCGACGACGAACTAGGGCTTCGGAGAAGAGGCATGAGTAGCCATTACAATCTAGTGCTATTCTAAACGCACCAATTGTTTTCATCCCCCTTACAATTAAGACTCCATAGTAGGCCAATGGTAGCCCTGCCTTAAGATCTTCCTAGCTAGCATGACACCACTCATATGAGGACCACGGACTCATTCATTAATCTCCTCCATTATCCTTATTGCTTCGACACCGTTGACACACAGTTTGTGCATTCCACAATGAGACCTCCAGTACAGCTTCCCTCCGCAAATGATGTGCTGAGCAGCTAATCATTGCAAAGTGACTCGATCCTTCCTAGTGGCTTTAGCGGGAAACTCCCCATGCTCCACAAAGTTCCAAATGTCTGGTACTAGGGTAGGCCATCCTCGACATCATCGATGGCATTGATGTACTCGTATATAGGCAGATCCCTTTGTTCAATCACGATCGGCCGTAGCCTAACACCACTGGAAGTTAGATCATTGAAGCCAAAGTCGCCAAAGCATTGGCGAACAGATTCTTCAAGCGTGGAATATGAGTGAAAGTCACCTTATTGAAGCGAGGAATCAGTTCTTCCAAATCTTGGTGATAAGGCTTCAGCTTTTCCTCATAAATATTCCAATCTCCATTGGCCTAAAAGACTACCAAGTTCAAATCTCCGATTACTTCGAGCTTTTCGACTCTAAGAGCAATTGCAGCTTCCATTCCAATATGAGCACCGACACCAATATGAGCACCGACAGGCGTGATCAGTAAGACCTCAATTCTAAATCCTTTCTGGTTAGCGACCCCATCAAAATAGAGCGTTGTACGGGGAAAAAAATCCTCTTATTATTCTTTCAACATCTCTTGAGATCAACATGCATGCCTTCTTGCTGGAACCCTAGTTCTGCAAAACAAGACACTGTGAGTGCACCTTCGCCTCTCGTTGGCAAAGGCCTTCCGATGCCAAAATAAGTATTTCATACTCATAAAACCCTAATTCACAATAGGTAAAAATAATGTATATCAACATACCTCCCTTCGTGGGTGTTACTTCTTGTTTATAGATGTAGATTTATTTGTTCTCCAAGTGTCCTTCTCTGCCTAGGGTTCCAACCTCATTAGGAATCCTAGCCCATATGGAAACTTAGTTTTAATCACTTATTCATGGGACACTTGCCTATCACGTAGGATTTCCTTTCTAGAACCTTTTGGAACTGTAACAACCCTGATTTTCGGTCAATGAAAATTTCGTTAAATTCCTGTAATTGTTGTAATTGCACTTTAGCCCTTCAACTTTCATTTCTTGCACTTTAGTCCTATTTAGCTAGCATAGTTAGCTTCTAACCCTCCGGTTGAAGAAACTAAACTAGGAGGCCATCTAGTCACCGTAAAATTACCGTTTTGCCCCTCACTGGAACTTTTGAACCTTTTGAACCCTAGACTTAGAATTTTAATATTCTTTTTCTTTTAATCAAATTGGTTTTATTCTTTGTCCATTGGACAATAATGGTTAGGGAAACTATTACCCATTGGATAATAGAATCCCATTTGTTTATATTAAAAGTATACTTACTTTATAGTACTTTTTATTATTTTAATATTAAAAGTGACCTAATAGCTATTATCCATTGGATAATAGAAATTAGGGGAATTTTTACCCATTGGACAATAGGGTGAATCTTTCAAAGTACCATATGCCTAATTATGGAAAATCCTAGCCTTTTTAGTCTATATT
>BPLS01000713.1:284635-366179 GCA_019656275.1 Rhododendron kiyosumense
TGTTTTTATAATAAAATGTTTTATTTAACGTACCCAAAATTCGGGGCATTACAGGAACATTATACCGCCACACCACATCAGTGATCCAGGTAGAGTTGGTCCAATGTACATCGGCGGTGCACATGTTACTACAGTGCACCTGTACCATGTGTTAGGCAAGCTCATTGAACAATATCATGTGTTCGGCCCATACCAACGAGCACCTTTATGTGGTGCAGGCAACACTGTTCGACATCACTACTGAGCAACCTCAAGTGTTGTGCACCTGTTCGGCATCATGTCCTAGCACCCTCTGCTTACCAGCTTACCTGTTAGGCATCATCGCCGAACACACTCTCATGGTGCCGCTTACTAATGCACATGTTAGGCATTATCACCTAGCACCTTCACATGCCTACCAGCACACCTGCTTGGCATCATTGCCGAACACCTTCACATGGGGCCACCTACCAGTGCACCAGCTAGGCATTATCACCTTGCACTTTCACATGCCTACCAGCACACCTGTTTGGCATCATTGTCGAACACCTTCATATGGGGCCGCATACCAGTGCACCTACTAGGCATTATAACCTAGCACCTTCACGCTGCCAACCAGTGCACCTGCTAGGCATTATCACTTAGCACCTTCACGCTGCATACCAGTGCACTTGCTAGGCATTATCACCTAGCACCTTCACAAGGGGCCGCCTACCAGTGCACTTGTTAGGCATGTGTTATGCACGTGCTTAGGCTATGTTTCCTCTATTCGGGAAAACCTCCCTACAATTGCTCCCCAGTTTTGCCCCTTGCCATTGTTAAGTGGCAATGGGTAAAGCTTCATTCAGTAATCCTACCCCGCGCGGCGCATACTTTTAATTCATTACTTTCAGCGCTTCATGGCAAATAATCTTTGTCTTTCGCGTCTCTCATGGCATTATTTGGTACCTCTACTCAGGATGCCCAAACGACAACTTGTGTATACGCATTGTTGTACTCCTTACTAGCCTTATGAGTTCGTTCGTTCAGGCTTTCAATGCCTTAGAAGTTTCTTACTGCTATATTTGCTTCATTCCATTTATGCTTAGCAAAAGGTACGTTGGCCTAATCTGCACATGCTTAGGAATTCTCTAGCAATACACATTGCCATCTGCTAAGTTCATTCATTTTTTGCAATTTCTCGATGTTAAATCATTGCTTTGGCCCAAAATTTTCTTGTGCTCAGCAAATTCCCAGCAATGTTCACTACTCTAGGAGTACTCATACTCATCCCAATTCTTGGCCAAACATGGCCATTTCGGTTATTACTCAATGCCAAGACCTAAGCATACTCATTTTCAACCATTCCACTGTTGTGCCTAGGTTTATGTCGTACCTAGCTTATCTCGGGCTTTGCTTGTATCACAGCAATGTGCATTGCTCGGGCCCCAAACTTCTTCGTGCTTGGACCTTTATCTAACATTCTTCGCTTGTCATGATTCAACCAATGTTTCATGCTCGGGCCTCAAATCTCTCACGATGCCCCCATATATCCTAAGTTTTTCGTACTTAGTTATATTCTGGCTTTCTTCACTAATCAACACCAAGTTTATTTACACCCAGCCATTTTCAAAGCAATATTCACTGCTCGGGGCCTAAACGCATACATGATTAGACCCACTTGTGTATACCAACGGCGTTATTCACTTAGAGCAATGTTCACTACTTAGACCCAAGCTTCTCCATACTAGGGTTTAGCTTTGACATTCTTCGTTGTCATAGTTCAGGTTTATTCGTACCTATTTTTAATTTTACTCGTAGTCACCCCAGTTTTCGTGCTTGGTTACTTTTTCAATTCTAGGCACTAAACTTTGCCATTGTTTATGCTCAACACAACCAAATACAATGAAGTTTTTCGTACTTGTGCTACTTGAGCCTATCCATGTCGGCGAATCATCTAAGTTCATTCATACTTAGGTAGCATCCTAAGTGCATTCATACTTGGCTTTTCTCAGCATTATTCGGTGCTGTCAGATTGAGTGTATTCGCACTTAGCTGAATCTCAACATTGTTTATTGCTTTTTGCGAGGCAAATTTCCTTTAATCGCCTTTTGCTAGCCCTATTCGTGGCCAAGTCCTTTCACACTCAGCAGATACTTAGCAATCTTTATTGCTCTAGCATAACAGTTTTAGTCATTATCCAAGCTTATTCACACTTGATATGCCTAAGTATATGCATATTTAGGTTTTGCTCATACTTGTTCAAACTCAGTGAACTATCTAAGTTTGTCTATACTTAGCTTCTTTTTAGTATTATTCATTTCTTCTGGCCTAAGTGTTTTCCTACTTAGCCAATTGTTGCTGTCGAACTAAGTGTATTCATACTTAGCAAGTCTTCAGCAATATTCGTTGCTATAACCTAAGTTTTCTCGCACTTAGCAATATTCCGAGTTCAATCATACTCGATTGGATTTCGGCACCCTACATGGTCTTGGCCAAAGTTTATATGCACTCAGCTGGATTCTAAGTTTGATCGTACTCAACGAATATTTCTAATGAATGCTCTTTACTCCCCGGCATGGAGGCAAAGTGTCTTTAGCATGTTCTTGCCAGGACCGAACAAGCACAATATTCGTGCTCTTACTAAGTAATCCCATTACTTGATGTTATTTTGATTGATGGCCCTTCGTGGCTAAAGTATACCGTGCTCGGACGCCGATCGCAGCTACCCAAATTTCATGTGAGCTTCTTAAGTTTTTCATACTAATCAATCTTATGTATCTCATACATAAGCTAAAGTTTTTCATTCTTAGCTACCTCTGTGCCTAAGCATTTCATACTTGACAACTCTCAAGCATAGTCCTCGTTCGCACATGACTCGATCTCACGCTTGTTCATGCACGGATAACTAAGTGTTATTAATAAACCATTCTATGCGCATTCAAGCATAAACTTAAGTGTTTCATACTTAGCAACTTCAAAAGTTTCTCATACTTAATATTGTTGTGCTTACATGCACACACCCTAATTTCGTGTCTTTATTCATACACATCTAAGCATTCGTATTTAGTTGGGTTTGTGAGTTTCTTCGTACACCTCAACCATACTTAATCCTTAGTAGATTTATTTATGGACCTAGGCCCTTCGTGCCTAGCCAATTTTGTGTGTTCATTCATATACACTTTTTTGTACAGTGCTTGGTCGCCGAAGCGTTTGGCAAACTTGTGTGTTTATTTGTACACAGTTAAGTAATTCATACTTTAACAAATTTGCGTGTTTGCTCATACACGTCTAAGTGTTTCAGACTTAGCGGATTTGTGCGCCTATTCCTATGCACCTAAGTTTCTCAGACTTGGCAAATTTGTGCGTTTGTTCATACGCACCTAAGTTTTTTCTAACTTAGCAATTATTTCGTATATAGTATGGTATACCGAACCACTACTCCCCAATATGGGAGCAAAAAGTTCTTTTCTTTTTGGAACCATATTCATAGTTAACACAATCAAACTCAATCTTCATTATCAGAAAAGAGAATTTTATTCATAACTCAAACTCAAAGGAATGTTATTCATAACCCTTTGCAACTAACTTGTAGTTTAAAAACATAACAAATGAATTTTATTCATAACTCCCCATAATCACGTAATGTTTATTAGTTAAGCCTGAGTGTCTTCGTACTTAGCCATACTCTAAGTTTGTTCGTACCCAATCAATCTTTGGCACTACTCATCGACATGAACAAAGATTATTCACACCTAGCCAAATTTTGAGATTGATCGTACTCAATCGGACTTGGGCATTACTCATTGCCATGGCCAAAGCTTATTCACACTTAGCCAAATTTTGAGTTTGATCGTACTCAATCGAATTTTGGCATTATTCATTGCCATGGCCTAAGTTTTTTCACACTTAGCCAAATTCTGAGTTTGATCGTACTCAATTAAATTTCAGCATTATCGATTGCCATGGCCTAAGTTTCTTCACACTTAGCAAAATTCTGAGTTTGATCGTACTCAATCAAATTTCGGCATTATCCATTGCCATGGCCTAAGTTTGTTCACACTTAGCCAAATTCTGAGTTTGATCGTACTCAATCGAATTTCGGCATTATTCATTGCCATGGCCTAAGTTTGTTCATACCTGGCCAAATTCTGAGTTTGATCGTACTCAATCGAATTTCGGCATTATTCATTGCCATTGCCTAAGTTTGTTCATACTTGGCCAAATTCTGAGTTTGATCGTACTCAATCGAATCTCGGCATTATTCATTGTCATGGCCTAAGTTTATTCACACTTAGCCAAATTCTGAGTTTGATCGTACTTAATCAAATTTCGGCATTATTCATTGCCATGGCCTAAGTTTGTTCACACTTAGCCAAATTCTGAGTTTGATCGTACTTAATCAAATTTCGGCATTATTCATTGGCATGGCCAAAGTTTGTTCATGCACTTAGCCAAATTCTAAGTTTGATCGGACTCAATCAAATTTCGGCATTATTTATTGCCATAGCCTAAGTTTTTTCACTCTTAGCCAAATTCTGAGTTTTTTCGTACTCATTTGTATCGTAAGCTTCTCATACTTCGTTCAGTTCTCAAGTTTCTTTCTTAAGTCATATTCATGCCTAAACTTGAAAACAATAACAATTTTTCAAATTTCATTTTATCGCTTAATTCCAAGTTTATTCATATTTGGACGCACACTCTCCCTGCTCCCCAGTATGGAGGCAAAATTAAATGACTTTTGGTCCGTACTTAGCTTATTTGCGCTAGGACCGAACACAAATAAGATTTTCATAATTCTTTCACAAAGCCACTCGTAGCTAAATACTTTCTATGGAATTCTGATCATAATTTCTATAGTGGGCCGAACCCAACTGTGATATTGCCAGGGGCTCGGCTCAAGCCGAGGCTCGACGGTTGCTGGATTTGTCTTTGAAATATATCCGGTGATAAGAGGATTTATATCAAGCTCGGCCACCACCCAGGAGGTGGCTCCGTCAATGGGTTTTTACTGGATCTAAACTCCTCGCGGGCTCGGCGACCACCACGTATCTTCTGGGCTCGGCCACGTGCGGAAACGGTTACGCCAGGAGGATAATCACGAGTTCACGCAGAACGTGCCAACTCACACCAAAAATGGTTACCAGATCTGTTCAGTGACGTCACAACGACGTCGCCTGGCTTGTGCGAGGCGCATGCCCGTGCTTGGAGAGCAAGTCAAGGAGACTCTATAAATATCAAAGGATGGCAACCCCAAGAGGTACACACCCGAATACCCACTGAAAACCCTAGTCTTTTTCGTCTCTCTCTCTGCACATACTTTTCCTCTCGCTGGAGGGCCTTGTCGAACAACCCCCGGCCGGGACTTAGCCATGCGTTCATTGTGTAGGCTAGGTGGAGAAGGCTAGGAAACCACTGAACCAGCGGAGGAAGAAACCAGATCGAAGATCACGGGCCACATAATTGGTGAACCCAACGTGAAACCTTCCCAGCTTCTGATTCAAATGGCTCAAACCCTCCTCCAAACCACCTTCATTTTCCAAAGACAGTTGAAAATTCAACCGCAATGGGCGGAGATCCACCAGACGTTACCGCTTCAGAGGCCAAAGACACCAGTGGAAACACAATCCTTCCACCGTTCCTCGAAAGACACATGTCCATCTCCGTCCTACCAAGTTCCAGCCTATCCCCGGCAACAGATGACATAACGACGGCCTACATTCGCCTGCTGGAGTGTCATGACAACGAGAGGGATAATGAACTGGCGGCGCCAAGGGCGGAGGTGGCTCAGATGAAGCAGCATCTGCAAGATGCAGCGCTAGCTACCTTCAGATCTGCTGGAGGCGGAAGGTGAGGACGAAGAAACTCCCCTCCTCCAGCTCCACCTCCACCACAAGAGCAACCCAACGAGGCGGGCCACCGCGGCTCCGTCAAAGACTGCCTTGGGTTCACACCAGAGAAGGGCGACGTCAAAGAACTTATCCTCTACAAATGACCTACGACTTCTGGAACGCATCGCTCAAGGTCCCACCATGAGCGAACCCACACAAGGGATATCGAGTCGTTCACGAGCACGTACTCGACTGGTCGTGCGGAGTTCTCTCGCGCAACGGTCTCACGCCGTAACCGAGACTCCATAAGGACCAGGTGCCACGTCTCTGAACGCCTAGGGGAGATCCCATTAGAGAACTTCGGTAACGAAAACCAGGTTTGGTGGAATGGGAAAGGAGTGCGGATGGAAGGGACGAAAAATGACAACAAAGCACGTTGCGACAAGGAGAGGTTAGTTGACCACCCCCACCGGACCACAACGGACCTGTGGGACAAGCTTTGCAGCTGAATCCGCAAGAAACCCTCAGAAAGGGAGCTCAAGGAAAGGGACCCGAAGCGGATGCGGACGGACGACCTCGGCAAACCACCGCATCCAGGGTTCGAGCGTCAGCTGAAAGACCTCGGCGTCTCGCCCTTCACATCCCACATCAACAATGTCGTAGCCGAACCCAACTTCCATTTGCCAAAAGTTTACAAAGTTTGACCCAGCCACTTGCGAGGCATACACCCACCTGATCCACTTCCGTCAGACAATCGAACCGTGCAGCACGAAGGATGAAATCAAATGCAAGGCATTCCCTTCTAGCCTCGGTCCCCTTGGACTCCAGTGGTTCAACAAGTTGCCCGCTGGATCCATATGGAACCTAGCTGACCTTGAACGTGCCTTCAATACTCGTTTTATCACAAGCAATAGGACGGCAAAAGAACTCGAATCCTTGTCCCAAATGAGGAAACTACCGAATGAGACACTCAGACAGTATGCTGAGCGTTATTGACAACTTTTTAATGAGATCCCTAGAATTGATGAGTACTTGGCCGCACAAACCTTCAAGAATGGATTGGAGTCTGGGAGCAAGATACTAGACGAACTGGCTATTCGACCTCCACACGGCATGGGAGAGTTGATGCCCGTAGTGGAGCAATTCTGTGCCCTTGAAGAATTCTACGCTGACCAAGCCGCTCAAGGGATCCCAAACTCGACAACCTCCATGCCGACGGTAGCCACACAGCTGTCAACACCAATCGTAACCCAGTAGTTTCAGTCGAAGAAACATGTCAACAACATCAAAGAGGGGAAGAAACGCCAGCCATGGTTCAAGTGGCCGAAACCACCCACTTCAAAGAATCCATCTGGTCTTTTCTAAAGGAGATCATGAGGCAACCATGGTTCGAGTGGCCGCAGGCTAACCTTGACATAGACATTTGCCAAGCAGATCAGCCAAGGAAGAAATGCTCATATCATAATGAGCTCGGCCATTACACGATGGCGTGCACCCCGTATAAGGCCCTACTAGAGCGTTTGGCGACCCAAGGACATCTTGATCAGTACATTGACCGAGCAAAAACACCCACCCTTCAACCTGTTGGAAACCCCAACCCCAATGAGACAAGACCGACGATACACGTTATCCACGGCCCGGTGATAAAGGAGTCCGAAACACGCCTTCGAGGCGTGATCGGCCTCGATCACACCTCCACTTCCAAACAAGTACTTGCAATAGGACCCAAACTCAAGCGGCCACGCCCACAAGAGCTGCCTAAGTGGTCAATCACTTTCACCGAGCGCGACCTCGAGCACGTGCAGACCCTCACTCCGATGCCCTCGTTCTAACAGTGCAGATCGGAATCCACGATGTCAAGCAAGTCCTCATTGATCAAGGCAGCTCAGCAGAAGTGATGTACTACGATTTGTTCAAAAAGATTGATCTATCAGAATCGGCTTTACAACCAACCGAAGTACCCCTCATCGAATTCAACGGAGCGCCCGGTTGGCCACTCGGTCACATATTCCTTCCAGTCACTGTCGGCTAAAAAACGTTGAGTGTTGAGTTTATCGTCGTCAATGTGCCGAGCCCATATAACGCGATCCTTGGCCAAACCTGGCACACGGCATGCAGGCCATCGCTTCAACCTACCATCAGGTCGTCTGCTTCATCGGCACCAACAAGAGACAGGAAGATCTACTAGGTGACCAAGTCGCCTCAAAGAAATGCTACATCTCAGTTGTCCATAACTCCTCAAAGGCCAAGCAAGTACATTGGGTTGAAGTGCCACACATAGCCGTGATTGAAGACGTCGGTCAGAAAGCTGAGGACAAAACGGAAGAGGACTTAATCCCGTGCCAGTCAATAAGGATGGCTCACGTTTCTTCTTAATCGCATCCTCACTCAGCGACAACGACCGGGAAGAAACGTTCCAATACCTAAGGGACAACATGGAAGTCTTCGCATGGACCCCCAACGAGATGCCAGGGGTCGACCCAGATTTCATCTGCCACTCTCTCAACGTCAAAAAAGATGCGAAGCCAGTAGTCCAAAAAGAGCGACGGTCGGCCACCGAGGTAAAGCGGCTACTGGAAGCTAACGCCACTCTCTCCGTAGTAGAAGAAGTAAAGCGGCTACTGGAAGCTAACGCCATCCAAGAGGTGCAGTACCCAACTTGGCTTTCAAACACGGTGGTCGTTAAGAAGAAAAATGGCAAATGGCGAGTTTGCATTGACTACACCAACCTTAACGACGCTTGTCCAAAAGATTGGTCCCCACTTCCCAAGATCGATCAACTGGTTGACGCAACGGCGGGACATGCTCGGCTAAGCTTCCTCGACGCCTACCGCGGCTACCATCAGATAGCCATGGACCCATATGACATGGAAAAAATGGCCTTCATCACACCTTATGGCATTTTTTGTTACCACGTTATGCCATTCGGCCTCAAAAACTCATGCGCTACATTCAACCGTGCCATATTCAAGATGATGCACGCCCAAATTGGCCACACTTTGGAAGCCTATGTTGACGACCATGTCGTCAAAAGCCAGAAGAAGAGCTACCACCTCCAAGAGTTGAAAGAAATATTCGACATCCTCAAATTCTACAAGCTCCGCTTAAACCCTAAATAGTATGCGTTCGGCGTGAGTGCCGAAAAATTTCTAGGGCAGTTGGTTACTAGGCACAGTATTTAGGCCGACCCCAACCAAATCAAAGCCATTGCAAATTTGCGGCCACCAAGAATAATCAAAGAAGTACAAAGTCTCATTGGAATGGCAACCACTTTGAGCCGGTTCATCAGCATGTCCTCCGACAAATGCCATTCCTTCTTCCATGCATTAAAAGGCAAGAGCCAATGCAACTTTGAATGGACCCTAGAGTGCGACTCCTCTTTGGTTGAACTCAAAGAGTACCTAAGCTCGGCCCCATTACTGGTAAAACCAAAAGAGTTCGATACCCTATATTTGTATCTTGCTGTCTCTGCCCACGCAGTCAGTTCTGCCCTCGTACGCTGAGAAGGGACCGTTGACCAGCCGATATACTTCACAAGCAAAACACTCCTCCCGGCACAAACACGCTATCTTCCTCTAGAGAAACTTGCTCTCGCTCTCGTCTCGACGGTAAGAAAACTACTGCATTACTTCCAGTCTCACCCCAATTACCGTCTTAACAGAACACCCCCTCAAAGCTCTTTTTCGAAAGGCAGATCTTTGCAATCGGGTATCTAAATGGGTTGTCAAACTTGCAAACTTTAACATCAGCTTTGAGTCATGAACGGCAATCAAGGGCCAGGTGTTGGCCGACTTCATAGCGGAACAAACTCCTAAGGATGTAGCAATACTCAACGCTCCAACTCCACCCACTTTTGCAGAACAAAACGCTGCGGTTAAGCCATGGCATCTTTTTCAAGGAAAGACTTGGCGCTTAAATGTTGACGGGGCTTCCAACAGCAACGGAGCCGGGGCAGGCGTAGTCTTAGTCTCACCTTGTGGGACACTTCACAAAAGCTCTCTCAACATCGCCTTCCCCGCCACCAACAACAAAGCTGAATATGAAGCCCTCCTCACTGGCTTACGCTCCGCCTAGCAATGAAAGTCACCAACCTCGTCATTTGTTATGACTCCCAACTCATCGTTAACCAAGTACTCGGGGACTATGAGGCCCGAGACCCTCGAATGTCAAAATATCAAGCCACGGTAGTCGAGCTCATTTCTCACTTCAGTAACTTCAGCATCGAACAGATCAATCGCGAGCACAACGCACATGCCGACGCACTTGCTGGCCTTGCCTCGGCATCTACAGTCTCAGAGTTCAGGACAATCAACTTCGGCATTATTGTCCTACCGTCCTTCGAAAAAACTTTGGAAGTACTCAACGTCGAACTCAACCCAAGCCGGATGGACGAGATCATCGCGTTCCTCAAGCACGATACCCTACCCACAAACAAGAAGGAGGCTTATAATGTCAGAAACAGGGCCGCTTGCTATTGGCTTTCGAGAGTGGTCAACTCTACAAGAAATCCATTTTTGGACCGTATCTCCTCGTCATCCACCCCATGCACGTACCTAAAATTTTGGCGGAACTCCACTTAGGTAGCTACGGTTGCCATTCTGGCAGCCGCTCCCTTTGCCAGCATGCAATGAGCCAAGGTTACTTTTGGAAAAACATGAAGAAAAACTGTGAAGAAGTCGTCCACAATGCCAACTGTGCCAACTTTTTTCACCTATCCCAAAACAACCTCCCCAGGATCTCTCCCCCATCACAAGTCCTTGGCCCTTTGCACAATGGGGGCTTGATATCGTGGGGAAGCTGCCGACGGCTCCTGGAGGCTTCAAGTTCTTGATTACGACAACGGATTACTTCTCCAAATGGGTTGAGGCTGAACCCATCGTGACAACAACTGAAGCTGATGTTCGGAGATTCGTCTAGCGTAACATTGTTACCAGGTTCAGCGTTCCTTATGCCATTGTCTCAGACAACGGAACTCAATTCGTCGACAAAGACCTCACCAACCTTTGTGCCAAATTCGGGATACGTTTTTTCAACTCTACACCAGCATACCCCCAAGGAAATGGACAAGCTGAAGCAACGAACAAGATAGTCTGTGCAGGGATCAAGCGTCAACTAAACTCCAAAAGAGGAAAGTGGGCTGAAGAATTGCTCCGTGTCCTATGGGCCTACCGCTCTACAGCAAGGCGTTCCACCGGCCATACACCATTTTCAATGGCATTTGGCATGGAAGCCGTTATCCCTTTAGAATCGAAGTTTCCAACTCTCAGAACATAAACATTTGACCCCAAAACAAACGACGAAACTGTGGAGCAACAGCTAATTTTGGCAGAAGAAAAGCGTGATGACGCCCGCCTGAAACTCGCTGAGTTCCAGCAGCAGTTGGCCAAAAGGATACAACTGAAGTGTGCAAACCTTGAACCTTCAAGCCAGATGACTTTGTCTGGCGGAAAGTTGTTCAAGCCAACAAGAAAACAAAATTCAAACCCAACTGGGAGGGGCCTTTTCGGGTTGTTAAGATTGTTGGCGAAGGCGCTTACATTCTGGAGGACATGAATGGGAAGGTTCTTACCAACCCATGGAATGCACAAAATCTAAAGAAGGCCTACATGTGATCAATCTCTCCAAGTTTCACTTAATGCTCGGCAATATACCGTCCTTAGCTTATCTTATCATTTAGCAACTTTACTTTTGTTGAAGTTTTTGCTTTAGCAACGTTATCTATCAAGAACGGCTTCGCTCCTTTGTTTTCATTTTTCTCATGTACTCCACCGTTTCTTAAAAGCTATAAATGGAATCATGTTCGGCAGATTGATGTCTTCTGCACTTATTAGCTTATTTTCAACTATGTTTTTTATTTTGCAAATATTCAACCTCAGCAACTTTGCCACCACAAACGTCGACTTCAGTCACACCCACAAACGGCTTTTACGCCATTGCTTCGGCCAAATTTGCTGCCCAAAGAAGCAAACACTGGACATATGGTCCACCGAGCCTAAAGACACACATTACGGCTGGAATCTAGGCTCCGATTTGGCTTAGCAAGACATTAAGGTCAGCTACAGCCCACTTACACTCACGCTTTGGTGAGCAAACCACTCATAAACGTTCAACATCCAAAGCCTTCAATACCTTGGCCAAGGGCTGGCAACTTAGCCGAGCCCCAGCCACAGGAAGGGCCACCCATCCAACTTTTGGTTGCTTACATAATATCAACTACATTAGCACAATGGCCGAGGATAATGTTAAGCTCGGCGGCAAATAAAATTCTAATCGATTATCATCCTTTGGTCAAGGCTCGTCCATTATTCAACTACTTTGCCGAACCCAGACCAAAGTAGAGGCTACGGATAACTACCATTTCAAAACAAGCATGTCAAAATTTTCCAAAGATGAGAACACTACAAACAAAAAACAGAAGGAGAGAAAACATTATGCATTCAAGTTTGGCGAACCGTTCAAAGCCAACACCCACAAAAAAATTACATCTGGAACGACAAAATCCAAGTGAGGATCCGTCCAGTCCAACAAAAAGTTCAAGTGCTAGAAAAACAAATATTAACAAGTACGGGAAATAAAGGGTAGTTAACTACGGTAACCGGCCAGCCTGAGTCTAGCACCTGCGGGCGTGTCTCTCTCAACCTTGGGCAGCTCCTTCAGTATCAACATTAGCTCCAGCAACAACATTAGCCTCGGCCTTGGCTTCAGCGTTCGTATCAGTGTTCATCGTCTCTTGCTCAACGTACTCAGTAGCCTTCTCACCATCCTCACCGTCTCCCTTCCCTCCAGAGCCATCTTCAGCATTGGTGTCGGCATTGGCGTCAGTAAGGTTTTCAACATCATCCTCACTCTCGGGAAACTCCTCGAGAGGAAGGGGTGCACACTCCTCTTCAGTGTACGGAAGGACGAGCTCAGGGGTTATTGGGGCTGGAGTTGATTTTGTTAGATTCATATCGGCCTCCGGCTGCATAACTCCACAAGCAGCCTTCACTCTATTCTTATATCCCGTTCGGTAGGAGATGGCGACCCTCATCCTGATGGCATCGTTTACCATCGACCGAGCATCCCTCATGTACTCGGCCCCGCCTAGGTCGAAACCAGCATGATACGCCGCCCCATCTACCTCCTTCATTTTTCTTTTCTCCTTCCTCATCACCCTGACCACTTCACCCTCAGCCTTCTTCAGCTTCTCCGCCATCTCTTCTTTCTCCTTTTCCATCTCGACAACCTGAGCCTTCACCATTTTCAAGCTGCCTTTGTAACTCCTCAATTTCTCGCGTTTGACCTTCAAGTCCTCATGAAAACGAGCGTGTTCGGCCAGAACGAGCTCGGCATTTTTGGACACGCCAAGCAAAGCCTATCTGGCCTGTTAAACAGAAAGAACCTCAGTTCGAAAATACTCAAGCAATAAAATGATGGTCATTAGAGGAGAAGGACCGAGTTCGGGCAATACCTGAACGAGGTAAGCGCTTGCATGAACCAAGCCCGGCTAGAGGCCCTCATGAATTTTTTGCATGTCATTTGGCAAAGCCAAACCTTGGAGCATTGTCGTGGCTAGCCCCGGTTCAACCTTGACAGAATCCTCCACTATAACGACCCTGCCTTCGACCAAGGCATAAGATGGAGCAAATTCCTGAATGGCGACAGCGCCAGCTGAGCCCAAAGATTTTTGGACTGCCGTTGAGCCACCCGTGGCCGATGATTCGGTCCTCTCCTTCTCGCTCGGACGGGGAGTTGGCGGCTTGGTCGGGAAAAAGTTGTGAGTGACCTTTGCCTCTTTTCAGCGGGCTCGACGAAGCCAAACTCTTTCTGACGGACAGCAGCGCCGTCTTTGATGATTTACGCGGACTACATTCCATCGGCCCATCTCGCCGGTGGACTCGGGTACGAGGGTTTGAAGTGGAACGTTAATACCTGGGAGCTCAGCTTGCCGGCTCTCTTGGAACCAAAACTCTGCGGGCTTTCTAAACGTCGGCAATTTTACCCTCGGCTGCTTACCACCTCTTGGCAGCCCCACCTTTTGCCCTCAGCTTCTGCCCTTTTTGGTCGGCCCCGCTTCTTTTCCCCTCCTTTTGAGCTTCCCTTTGTAAGATGGCTCGTAACCAAGTAGCATCGGCACGTCTCTGCAAGCTTGTGACAGAAAGGTATCAACGTGTGCCTTGACGGAATAAGATTGTTGAGTCTTTGTTATGGCTCGGTGATCTGCAAGGAGGAGTAATAGTCAATAAATTGAAAATTGGAAGACAACCATGTTCGGCGTAAACAGAGGTGGTCAAGCTACCTCTAAAGTCTTTGATTTTTGGAACACTGAATCTACGGTTGGATTGATTGCCGAACTCAAAGTTGCCACTCAATTCAATGTAAAAATTGGCCCATTTATCAGTGTCGGGCAACCCGTCCACCAAAGGCTATTTTTTTCCCTGAGTCGACAAATATCGGCGCTCGGTCTGGCCATGCCTAAACATGATGTAAGTATGGAAGAGGTCGAAAACAGTGAATTCTAGGTGATGGAGCTCCTTCAGCTTAATCACAGACATTACTATTCGATAACTGTTGATGGCAAAATAATAGGGGACAATACTGAACCGAGCCAAGAGTTCCCTCAAAACGGGTGGAGAGAGAACTGCAGTCCGGCCTCACATATTGCCATTAAAGGCATATTGATGTGCTCGAGATGGTGTTCTCTCTTGTCCCTTATCCTGTTGCTCGCTACTCGCTAATCACGACGTCATCGGGGATACTGTACTCTTGGCAAAAAATTTGATATTCCCTAGGCTCTTTGCTAAAAAAGTGAGTGTGGGAGCAAACCTAACCCCTCTCATAAAGGTCATCAACCTCATTGTTCTCGGACTGAGCTTCGTTGAGCCAAGAGGAAGTGGCGTCAGCTTGAGCCTGGAGTCTGGATTTAGCCTCTGGCCCAAGATAGAGCTCAGCCTCGGATCGAGTTAACGGCGTCAACGAGATCTCGGGTTCGGTATTGAACCCGTCCGCTCTATACTCGTAGTCGCGCTCGGCGTTTGAATCACTCATATCAGCTGACATGTTTGAAGCAATGGAAGTTGTCTGGCGTTGGCTTCTATGCCTTTCCAGATATTCTCGGACTATAGAGTCTACAGAGTTGTCCCCTGAACTTTTAGAGTCGGAAGAGATGACTATAACCGGGTGAGCCAGACCTATCAACACAAGAAAATAATGAGAAACCTTATCATCGGTGATAGATGAGGATCTCCCTATGCTCGGCTACCCTACTGGCCCACCATGTTTTTATCCTATGGAGATTCAAGTTCGGGAAAGTCTGAGACTCGAATCGTGGGGCTCGGCCTAACTCGGCGTCGACCAAATACAACCAACAACGAAGTTGGGGCTCAGAAAAACAGGATGAACATCACTGTTCATGCCCAGGGACGTGTTGTGTTGTTTATATGGAACGGAAAACCCCCTAAAAGGCCCAGAATCACAAGGGGAAAAGGCATAAAAATTGCGGAAAAGTAAAGAGAAGACAGAGTTGAATGAGTACCTGGAACTTTTGCAAGGATTGGTGTTGAATCTTCTGGAAATCTGGTAGGGAAGACGAACAGACGTAGAATAGAGCTTTGGCGATGGAGGTCTAGAGAGAGAAAGGATCTGTAACTTCTCTTTCTTCTCTCGCAATCCTTTATATAGAGGTAGGGTTTGGGGATTCGAAGTTCCCACCCAACATGACAACGTCGAACCAATGGCAGTAGCTGCGCGACATGTGGCAATGATAGGACAGCCGTGCAGAAGTTTAGGCGTGCCAGCCGTGCTTTCCATCAGCCGTGCTCAACCAAGGATGGGCACCTGGCACCTTCTCATTGGTCCCGGTAGGACAGTAGCAGAAAAACGACTCGTGCTCGGTAATCAAAAGGTTCGGCCTCCGCTTTCTGTCAATCTCTACCACGCACTCGGCGACAGGAAAGATTGAGGGGCTATTGTAGCGGGCCGAACCCAACTGTGATATTGCCATGGGCTCGGCTCAAGCCGAGGCTCGACAGTTGCGGGATTTGTCTTTGAAATATATCTGGCGATAAGAGGATTTATATCAAGCTCGGCCACCACCCAGGAGGTGGCTCTGTCGATGGGTTTTTATTGGGTCTAAACTTCTCGCGGGCTCGGCAACCATCATGGATCTTTTGGGCTCGGCCACCTGCGCGGCCACGTGCCCACCCACGTGCGAAGACGGTTACGCCAGGAGGATAATCATGAGTTCACACAGAACGTGCCAGTTCACACCAAAAACGGTTACCAGATCTGTTCGGTGACGCCACGACGATGTCGCCTTGCTCGTGCGAGGCGGATGCCTGTGCTTGGAGACCAAGTCAAGTAGACTCTATAAATATCAAAGGATGGCAACCCCAAGAGGTACACACCTGAATACCCACTGAAAACCCTAGTCTCTTTCCTCTCTCTCTCTGCACATACTTATCCTCTCGCCGGAGGGCCTTGCCGAGCAACTAGCTGGGTCTTAGCTGTGCGTTCATTGTGCAGGCTAGGTGGAGAAGGCTAGGAAACCACTGAACCAGCAGAGTAAGAAACCAGATCGAGGATCACGGGCCACACAATTTCCCTATAGCAACTCGTGGCTAATAAATCACAACAAGCTTATCTGTATATTCCATGGCATTGGCATTATATTCCCATCCGAGACTTTGAGGCGATAAGCTTCAATCTTAGCTATCTCAGTAACCTTGTATGGTCTCTCTTAGTTCAGATCAAGCTTCCCATTCTTGAGATCTCATGCAAAAACTTCTTTAGTTTCTTAGCCTTTAGTACTTTGGGCACTTCGTAGCCCGATCAACAAGGCTTCGTATTCTACCACATTATTCGAAGCACTAAGCTTTAGCTGAAAAACTAGCTCTAGCATCAGACCCTTAGGAGCGCATATCATAATTCATGCTCCTGAATCTTGAATTGTAGACATATAATTTTCACTCCTCTTAATCCTACTTGGTGGATTCCTTCTTACATCGTAATCTTTCCCTCGTGGATTTATTCTGAGAGCATCATTGTGCAACAACTATATGCTTTCCAGGTTTCTATTTGTAAATGGCTCGGATCTTCGGTTCGTCGCCTATTCAAGCACTACCTGAATTCTCCACCTTTCGTAGGCATCTCTATAACTCTTTGATTTCTTGCTCCTATTTTTTCATACGCAAAACAAAGTCTTCAATATCACATTCAACAGATTCAGATAGGCCTCTGTGAGCACTTAACGAATGTGTACTGCTCTGCCTGATTGCCTAAAAAACTTAGACTACTCCGTGAAGTTGCATAGCAGCTTTGAATTGCTTTGCATGGTTGCCTAGCAGATTCAGATTGCTCCACCCAACCGACTAGCACACATTTAGACAGCACTGTGCTGCTGCCGAGTACATTCAGACTACTCCTTACAATCGCATGGCAGATTTGAACTGCTCTGCGCGATCACCTAGCAGGTTCAGTCTGCGCAGATGCCGAGCACATTCAAACTGCTCCTTAAGATTGCCTAGCAGATTCAGACTGCGCTGCTGCCTAGCAGATTCAAACTGTGTTGCACTGATGCCGAACAGATTCAGATTGCTCCATAAGATCACCTAGCAGGTTCAGATTGCGCTGCTGCCTAGCATATTCAAACTGCATTGCGCTGATGCCGAACATATACAGACTGCTCCTTAAGATTGCCTAGCAAGTTCAGATTGCGCTGCTGCGTAGCAGATTCAAACTGGTCTTTAAGATTGCCTAGCACGTTTAGACTGCGCTGTTGCCTAGCAGATTCAAACTGCACTGCGCTGATGCCAAGCAGATTCAGACTGCTCCTTAAGATCGCCTAGTAGGTTCAGACTGCGGTGCTGTGTAGCAGATTCAAACTACACTGCGCTAATGTCGAGCAGATTCAAACTACTATTTAAGATTGCCTAGCAGATTTGGATTGCTTTACGCTTACGCCTAGCAGATTCAGACTGCACTTCGAGAACACGTAGCAAATTCACACTGCACTTCGGGAACACGTAGCAAATTCATACTGCTTTACACAAATGCCTAGCAAATTCAAATACGCCTTCGTGGTCGACTAAGGGGCACAGGTTGCTCTTTGCTACTATCTAGCAAATTTGAATTGCTCTGCACAATTGCCTAGCAGAGTCGAACTGCTTTGATTTCCAATTCAGCATGTTGATTTTCTCCCCAATCCTAGGAGCATACAATACTCAAAGACTTGCACATAGCAGCCCTACTCAGTGCTTTCACCGAAGCACCAAAAAAATAAGGTGTCCTCTTCTTTTCCCTCTTAGATCATCCTACATTCGTGGAGTATTTACGCTTCTAGAAAACATTATTGATCTCAGAGAATTACTCTGTTTCCCACAGACGGCGCCAATTGTAAGGGGAAAAAATCCACTTATTATTCTTTCAACATCTCTTGAGATCAACGTGCATGCCTTCTTGCCGGAACCCTAGTTCTGCAAAACAAGACACCGTGAGTGCACTTTCGCCTCTCGTTGACAAAGGCCCTCCGATGCCAAAATCAGTATTTCATACTCATAAAACCCTAATTCACAGTAGGTAAAAATAATGTATATCAACATACCTCCCTTCGTGGGTGTTACTTCTTAATAATAGATGTAGACTTATTTGTTCTCCAAGTCTCCTTCTCTGCCTAGGGTTCCAACCTCATTAGGAACCCTAGCCCATATGGAATTCCTCCCATATGGTAACTTAGTTATAATCACTTTATTCATGGGACACTTGCCTATCACGTAGGATTTCCTTTCTAGAACCTTCTGGAACATTATACCACCACACCACATCAGCAATCCAGGTAGAGTTCGTCCAATGTACATCGGCGGTGCACAGTTACTACAGTGCACCTATACCATGTGTTAGGCAAGCTCATTGAACAATATCATGTGTTTGGCCCAAACTAATGAACACCTTTATGTGGTGCAGCCAACACTATTCGGCATCACTGCCGAGCAACCTCAAGTGTTGCGCACTTGTTCGGCATCATGTCCTAACACCTTCTACCTACAAGCGCACCTGTTAGGCATCATCGCCGAACATCCTCTCATGGTGCCGCCTACCAACGCACATCTTAGGCATTATCACCTAGCTCCTTCACATGCTTACCAGCACACCTGCTAGACATCATTACCGAACACCTTCGCATGGGGCCACCTACCAGTGCACCTGCTAGGCATTATCACCTTGCACCTTCACATGGGGCCGCATACTAGTGCTCCTGCTAGGCATTATCACCTAGCACCTTCATGCTGCTTACCAGTGCACCTGCTAGGCATTATCACCTAGGACCTTCACATGGGGCCACCTACCAGCGCACTTGTTAGGCTGTGCCGTGCACCCTCACTTAGTGCTCCAATGTGGTCATGTGTTATGCATGTGCTTAGGCTGTGTTTCCTCTATTTGGGAAAACCACCCTACAAGCGTCCAAACCTCTTCAACCACCATTAAAACTTTCTCATCGGGGAAAGAAAAATTCTGCCACAGCACGTCCTTTCACTGATTTCCTCGTGACGTATTGGAGATCAAACTCCGCCAGCAAAAGTAACCAACGCGCTAGTTTATGAGTGAGCACAGGTTTCTCGAATAGATACTTGATAGGATCCATCTGAGAAATCTGTCTTACTGGATAAGCCAACATGTAGTGCCTCAACTTTTTGGAAGCCCAAACAAGCACCCAACACGTCTTTTCCAAAGGAGTATAGCGCTCCTCACATCCCATCATCTTCTTGCTAAGATAGTAGATAGCTTTCTCGACTCCATTAGCCTCTTCTTGTGCTAGCAAACATCCCATCAGCTTGGCGATAAATCTGCTTATGAACTTAGCCTTCCCCAGAAAACTTCGTACTCCTTTTGCAGTCCGTGGTGGCTCCATCTCGAGAATCGCCTTGATTTTAGACGGATCTACCTCGATTCCTCTTGCAGTGATTAGGAATCCCAATATCTTGCCTGCTGTAACTCCAAATGTGCACTTCTGCGGGTTGAGATGTATTCTCTACTTGCGAAGTCTTTTGAGCAACTGCCTGAGTGTTAGAATGAAGTCCTTTCGCTCCTTTGCCTTCACAATCACGTCGTCAACATAGACCTCAATTGTTTTATGGATCAAGTCATGTAACAAGGTTGTTTGGGCCCGTTGGAAGGTGCAGCCAGCATTCTTTAATCCAAACGGCATCGTTACGTAGAGTAGGTACCCCATTCAGTGATGAACGTTGTCTTTTCTTGGTCCTCCGGTGCCAAAAAGATTTGGTTGTATCTAGAGAACCTGTCAATGAACAAAAAGAAAGCATGCCCTCCCATATTATCCACAAGCACATCAATGTGTGGCAAGGGAAAATTGTCTTTGGGGCTTGCTTTGTTCAAGTCTCTAAAATCGACACAAACTCAAATTTTTCCATCCTTCTTAGGAATAGGCACAATGTTGGCAACCCATTTAGGGTACTCTGGGACCCTCAAGAAACCTGCGTCAATCCGTTAGGGGACTTCTTCCTTGATCTTCTGTACCCAATCTGGCCTCATTTTGCAGGGCTTTTGCTTGACAGGTGTAGCTCCAGGTAACAGAGGAATCCGATGCTCCACTATTTCAAGATCGATGCCAAGCGTATCATTGTGAGACCACGTAAAGACTTTGAAAAATTCCTTGAGTAATTCGATTAACGCGACGCGATCCTCCGGGGATAGGGTTGAACCAATTTGCATCATATGGGGGTCATCCTTGTCTTTCAAATTTACAGAAATTACTTCTTCTTTTAGTGGCTGAGCATGCCTTTCGTCTTCCCTTTCGATGAGGGAGTGCAATTCAGCGGGGATATTCCCATCAAAATATGTTCATCGTTAGGGTCGACACAGTTTATATAGAAATTAGCAAAGTAGTCGGAAGCAGGATCATGCATTTCATAAAATCCCTTAGGCTTGCCAAGTACAGTCGACTCAAACTCAAAGTTAAAGCTACGCGTGGAGGGCCAAGAGGCACAAACTCCGACTCTAAGCTAGACTTAGACTTGACTGACTCTTTGTCAGATTCAGACGTATGGTCAATGCAAGTTAGACGCAGTGTGAAAATGCAATTTTTAATACTACTCTTGGCCTCCACGATGAGAGAGGTAGGATCCTCAACAGTGTCGGGCCCAAGCATCAGCACTTCAGCCTCCTCAGCATTGCCAACCAAACCTACTTGGGAGAAAAACAGCTCCAAGCTCCCCTGATCGAATGTCTTCAGCCAGTCGGTCTTCACTTTGATATGAGCCAACTGCTTCTTAAACTCCTCTCTAGCCAACTCCCCATCCTCACTATCAGACCATGTGTCAACAATGAAGACCTCAAAACCAGGCAGCCAAGTACGAGTTTTCGGATCCCAAAACGGCTTGACTTGTCCCATGTAAGCAATGCCTCCTCCTTCATGTACAAAGTAACTATCCGTGTTACATTGAAGGGTTCGAGGCTTTCCTATACCTTTCCTTTTCTTGGCATCTTTGGCAAGGGGAACATATCTCAAACCAAAGCGGCCTTCGGTGAAAGGAAAGATAAGGAATTCACCTTGCTCGTTGATTCCGAGTCCTAAGCCAAGCATGTAAGACATTCTCATTATTTCGAGGGCGCCTAAACTTACTACAAAATCATCATCCATGGTGATGGCTAAGACTGAACCAAACGTGTCAAAAGAGAAATCTCCAAAATCGGCATCCTCATCCACATGCTGAATTCCTAAGATCGGTGCTCCATCTTCAGTGTGTAGATGGATTCCAGAGTCCCCGCAGACTGTCAAAGTCCCAGAAGTGAGTCCTAGCATGACCTTCTAGTGAAGAGTAGAGGGTACGGCCATAATGTCCGCTCTATGAAGCCATGGCCTGCCTAGCAGGAGGTGAAAAGTAGCAGGGATGTCGACATGAAATTCGACATCCATCTCAAAGCCCTTAACATCAAGTTTGAGCATTAGCGTCCCTTCCACTAAACAGCAAGCGATATCGTAGGCTTTGACCGCAAAGTTAGATGGTGTAAGATCCTTCTTGGTGAGACCCAGGTGGTAAGCAAACCTCAAAGGGCAAACATTGATTGCGGAGCCAATATCAATGAGGACAGTCGGCACCCAATTTCCTCTACACTTGATTGTTATGTGCAACAAGCGATTATGAGTAGCTTCGTCAATAGGGAGATCCCTCTCAGTAAAAGTGACAGAGTGTTTTTCTATGAGCGGCAACATGAGGGCGATCATGGCCTTCGGAGTAATATCGATAGGCACCGTGAGATGAGCAAGAGCTGAAGACAACTACTCACCATGCTCTTTGGAAGAACATATCAGTCCCCAGACAGAGATTGCAGCGGGGATCTGCTCGAGCTGCTTTTTAATGATATTGTCCTCCGATGCACCACTTGGAACTATAGGAATGGAAGGAGGAGCATTCCTTTGAGCAGCAGGAACACTGGGCCTTTAAGCAAGTGGATTGGACGAACTTCCATCCTGAACGTTAGGAGGTTAAAAACTCAGCCGTTCCTTGTGACATTGGCAATGTCCAACAGAGAAGACATACCATCGAAATCCCATAGGTCGGCAGGAACTTCTTCCAGCTTGCACTTTCCCCTTGTCAACTGAAGCTACTATTGATGACGCATTTTGCCCCAGAGCTAAATCCATTGCCAAATCCTCCATAACCAACCCTTCCTAAAAGTAGGGTCCTAAGCAACAGCATCCTCAAAAGGTATTCCCGGATTGGTAACAAATGGAACATCCTAGAGACCTTCATCTACCAAAGCTGAGTTGACAATCTAGACTTCATCACCGACCAAAACGTCCACAACTGTATCGACATCCCAGAGATTAGTAGGTGGTGAAGCTTTACCCACATCGACAATTTCATCCACCTCGCGAAGATCATCGAGCGGTGCTCCTTGTAAGACCATGATACTGCAGTCATCACCGAGAACAGTAACAATAGGGCGCAGTTGCTGCACAGAGATGATATCAAGAAAAGGGTCAAATTCATGGATACGACCATCGACTGTGTTTGAGATTGAGTTTACTAAGGGAAGCATGGGTCCAAATGGGCGATGTACATCAGGAATAATCTCCCCTTCACCATAGTCATCCTAGTACTTTTCATTGACATCGCTCTGGTCTAAGTCAGCTTTAAGACCTAATGCTATTTGCCCTGCATCTGGCTGTGGGTCTCATATGTACTCTTTGACTTCTTCCTCGAGTTGGTGTAGTTTAGGTTGATGCTAAAGCATGAACAAAGATAGACCATCCAAAGGATTAGCTTGTGCCGCATTCTATTCACTTTCCCACTGGTCTAACCATATTTGATTGACATGAGGGTATGCAGGGAAACCCATTTTGTATTGCTCAATCCAGTCCTCGGAGAGCTCTTTCCATTCTTCGGCCTTGTCTTCCATGTCCCACCATGCTGTCATCATGTTGATGCTAAGTTTAGATGGGATTGTTACAATCGGCTTTGGGTGGCTTTCTGGGACAATGTAATGGGTAGGATTGAATATGGTGGAGCTTGGGTCGTTTTGAGTGGAGCTTAGGGATATCTGGTTGATTTGTAGGTTAGAGTTATGTTTGGGCATGGAATTGGAGATGACATTTGGCTTTGATGGAGGTGGGGTTTGAACAGTGCTGTTATCGATCAAATTTTGAATCGCATGACGAAGGCGATAATAAGAATCGGTGAGATGGTTGGGCATCTAGTGATAGGCGCCGAAAGCAATAATAAGAATCGGTGAGATGGTTGGGCATCTAGTGATAGGCGCCGAAAGCATTAGGACTATGCCTATGAGGTGGATTTTAAGGAAGAGGGGTTGGAGTCAGGGGCCTGAGATGTTCGGATTTAACTAACTTTTACATCACCGAGGACAGTGGTGCCTCAAAGGTAGGGGGTTGTTGGTTTTGGTTTCGACTTTTCTGTGGAGCTTGGACCAGATTGACATTAACAACACGGTTGGAATTCTGAGCAGGGGCATTGTTTCCACTGGAGGCCATATTGGTGTAGTTGTTGCTACAAAATAAAGCAGTGTTGCTTCCTGTGTAAGCACGGGGTTTAGCCTTTTGAACTGAAGTAGAAGAGGCAGCCTCACTTCTTGGTACAACCCTAGTTTGTAGTGCTTCGATGGCGAGGCCAGACTCAAAGAAAGTCTCAAAGTTAGCTGCTTAAACCAATACAAGGTTCTTAGCATAGTCGGGCCGCAAGTTACGGGAGATGATGCGGATCTGATTCCATTCACTTGTGCGATCAGTCATGAGGGCAGCCTTGCTTCTCCACCTCTTGATAAAGTCTGCAAAGGACTCCTTTGCATTAATTTAGTTGACTCCAACTCTCAAGTGGTCATCTTGAGCTGAGAGTTGTAGCTATATTGAGCGTTGAAGGTTGGTCCTGAGGAGCATCGGCCATGATAAGTGCTTTGGTAAACTTCAGTGATGATGTTGAAGAAGGAGAGGTTAGAGGTGTCTCGTGCGGTGTTGTCGGCGGTGAATCTCTCACTGATGGTGAACCAACCAGAGCTTCCGTTGTGACTAACCGAGTATCCAATCTAGCAAGTCTTCTTTTGTAAAGACCCGGTGGACGTTCCCAAGCAGGTTTGGCTCTTCTTTTCGGAACTTTCTGTGACGGTGCAATGGCTCACGCCTAGACAGTAAAGCAAATGAGAACTCAGTAGTACTCCTACAGAATTTATTTGAAAGAATGAAAAGAATGCGCAAGTCATCATCGTCGGTGTGCTCCTAGACTATACAACTAAAGAAGAGTCCGTCTAATGACATTTAGGCACTACCAAAAATCCTCGGATATTCTTTTCAGAGCTGTATCCTTGTTTGAATCAACTAACACTAAGAGATATCAGAATAGGCTAAGTCTTTGACTATTCCGTTCCCGATGTTTCAACTTTTGGAGCCGGAACAACTCGGTGTAGATGATGTGATACTTTTAACCAGAGCGGCGTAAGCAGCACTGTGCCGTAGCCTGAGCGGTGTAAGTGATGAGCACTTAACCTGGGTGGTATGAGTATCATGGCATTCTCTCCGTTGTTCCAAGTTTTTCTATTTGAAACCTTGACCGGGCATTAGAAAATGACTTAGAAAGTCCTGATTTCCCAAAGTCTCGTTGATACAAGGACTTTGAAATTTGATAACGTAAAACATCAAGATGCATGACTCGTCATCAGGACATGACAGTTTCCTAATAGGCATGAGACAGACTCGACAAGAGACAACCTAAAAGCAACCCTAGCATACTCCTACGCAAAACGGTATGTATGTACAATGCATGCGATAGAGAAAATGGTAACACATAAACAGTATATAGGGGTTAGATGCAAGTAGATCTTACCCTATGGGTACCTGTCCTAGTTTAGAAAGTATTAGTGCTTTGTACATGAAGAGGCTGGTTTTGGTTTAAAGGGGTTCCTCTTATTAGAACCAAGATATACCATCCACTGCCCGCGTATTGCAGTGCAACGGTCGAACGGCAAAATGACTTTTCATTGTCCAAGGTTGTTGGGCGTTCGAGGACCCTGGGCTCCACTAAACTGTGTCGGTTACCTAAAGCACCTCAACGGGGCTAGTCAACATTGATGCACATGAAGAATGCTAAAAGATTGAGTAATGAGAGAGAATCGCAATGTTTTGCAAAAATGCCTTTTAAAATGTGGCTCACTTTTATTCATCGATACTTGGAGAAAACTACTCAAGTGAACAATCGGAAAAAACCCCAGTTTGGATTGATCGGATGCGGAAATCCTGTTAAGTCACCGTTCTGTTCTTTGGCAATGCGGACCGTACCTTTTTGATAGGCTTTTGAAGGATTGTTCTCTAGAGTATTAATTTCCAAATATAGACTAACGCAATAAGTCCTTAGCAGAGTTGCCACTGCGGACACACGCCCCTGAAAAATCTGTATAGAAATCGGGTGCGCCCTTTTTGGAAAGCGTAGCAAAACGCTTCAATTCAGAGTCGCCACTTTGGTTTTGTGGTAAAACACCCAAGGAACCGAACTTGAAACACTTGCTACGTTTTGATTGAAAAAGGTTTTGTAGATTGGTCCATCATCACCTTTGATATCTGAGGTTCGAGAGCCAGGTTACGAGAGGGGAATGGTTTTAAGGGACCCCTCTCGCCTAATCCGGATATCGGTCTCTACTCGGGCATTTTTTAAAACATTTGCTATTCTCTCTTATTAATTATATTTTAGCCAGTTAGGGCGGGGGAACAGTTTAAGGGGATTAAAACTGTAACATATTGGTAGGATGTGATAAAATGGTATGCTTGCTTATTGAAACAATTAGTATAGGATGAAAACAGACTCCTGTAAGAGTTTTAAATAGATTGGAATACACTGTTCAAGAGTAATGAGAGCAAGATGAGACCAACATGTACTGATCAAGTCACTGCATGTTGATCCAACCTACGTATGCCACAATTGAACTCACGTACGCTAGTAAATTTAAACCCACATTTCTTATTTTCAACCCTTTGGGCTCTGGAAATGATCAGTGCACACCCAGGACAAACCAAGCAGTTTTATATACAGTTATATACAGTTCTAAGCAGGCTAAATGGGCTCAGAGGCCTACAAAAGAATAGAACACCCCAATAAACAGTATGAGAATAAAATAAAGGCTGAGGCCTAGTTGCCATGCAATGGCAAGCCACTAGACTGAGATGTACTGGCGCACGCGAGTAGTAGACTACCGTACGCCAGTTGTAATCTCTTGTCTAGTGCTGGGCTTTGCACTTTCTGGGTTATGAGACATGTTCAAAAAGACTCCAAAGGCATTCCGAAGCAACAGATATAAATATTTGAAAAATAAAACTAGTAGATTTAACTATGGAAAGCAATAAACTAGTTTTAACATGCTTAAAGGTGATAGAAATGAAAAGAAAGAGATAAAATAGCTAGACACTGATCCCCACGCCAGTACTGCATGTACAGCCATGACTAGTGTACGCGTAATTGAAATTGGTGTGCGCTAGTTCTAGCCATGCACGGTTTTGAAACCTTGCTAGCTTTAAGGCCAGGACTGATATTGATTACCAGCTTTGACCCTGCCAACCCCCCTCAACGATTAGAACAAAGTATTAACACAAGGTGGTATACCTTTGGTTTTGAGTTTGCTGGAGTGATTGAGCTTAGAGCTTGGAATGGAAGGGGTATGTGCGTGGATGTATGAGTGAAGCTTGTTGATCACTTCCCTTAGTGAGGAAATAATGAACAAAAGGTTGGAATGTGACTAATGCTCTTCAAGGTGGTAACCCCTTGCACATGAATACAAAGGGGGTATTTATAGAAGGAGTGGGAAGAGTAACCAACTGAAGTAGGGCTGGTTGGGGTGGAGTGTAGGCCTCCCATGCATTAAATGAATGGGACATGGTGATGGGGTGGTTGTGTGAAAGAGGGGAACATCCCATTGTCTGAAGCCTCTCGTCAGATGGCTGCATAGTGTTCTGGGGTGGCCCAACAGTCATGTGCACGTGGCTGAACAAAGGTGATGGGACTACCTTTCACAAACGTATGCCCATGTATGACTGGCGTACGCGAGTAAATGCCCGATGACTGATATGTGGCAAAATACTAGCGCACGCTGGTGTCGGACTAGTGTACTCAGGTAGGGTTTTGCTAAGGCTTTTTGGCTCTGGCTTGAAGGGTATGAAAGGGGTTTAAAAGGGCTTTTATGAACGTTTAAAGCTCAAATGCACTAACATTCTTCGGGTGTTCTTGATCTTATTCATCATCAGGGAATCAAAGACCGCAAGTAAACTAAATTGGACAATCCATAATAGAGTGTCTACATGAAAGTTGGCAGGTTGATAGACCCTGCCGCTCCTGGTAAGGTTACTAACCGTCTTTGGGAAAGGCTCCCACCAAAGATCTTCCCATAGGTTGGAGAGATTAGTGTTAGCCTTTCGTTTCCTTTGTCTAGCCTTGTTTTCTCGAGAGTATTGTTGATGAGCTCCATCTGTAATGTGTTGCACAAATTCTCCTCTTCCAAGGACTCCCAAAAGTTGTTGCCTTTGATTAATCCTTCATCAACCATAACCTTATTGACAGTTAATTCTTCGTCGTCCACTCATACACTAACCAAATCAGCCTTGCCCTACAAGTCCTCAGCATTTAGTACACAGACATGAGACTCATCGGGGATCCTCACAATTGGTTGTGGAAGGGATTCATCAATGATGCTATTCTATGGACAGAACGCATATTCCAAAGTGGAATCGAGGATATCAAAATCTCTTGCGAAAGCGTCGATAGTATGAGGGGGAGTTCGGAGAACATGCGCAAGTTCATCAGATCTGGTCCCTACTCTATTTCTTCCTCTTGGAACAGATAAGCCAAAGATGTCTCGTCCAAAGGGTCTGTGTCATCTATCCAATGCCACCCGTTGGGCTCGGGTTCCCAGTCCCATTCGTCTTCATCTACAATCAGCTCTGACTCTATGAACAGAGCAAATAGTGAGTAACCATCCAATGGGTCTACCATCATTTCTTCCCAATCTTGTCTCTAGGCACCATGCTCCAATTCCTCCATAAGATGGGGGTCGTGTGCGATCGGCCATACTCCGGTGACGAAAGCTCAATTTTCTATTGTAAGGAAGTCCTTTGCTAGCTCTTCCAATCTTGTTTGGAAGTCCCATTTTGTGGTTTCAAGTGCATAAACGGTATCTTCGGCCGGTATCTCGACAGTCGACTTCGTGGGTTTCGAGAATGATGTAAAAGGCTTGGGTTGAAAGGGTGGCTAAGGGAAATGTGGTTGGTGTGAGGGTTTGAATGTTTCGGTAGCGGGTTGGAGACAATGTTGGGTTTTTGCGGAGGAGTGGGAATGGTTTTGTTGTCGATGAGGTCCTCAATGGCATGGCAGAGGCAGAAACAGTTATTGGTAGGATGGCCTACATTTTGGTGGTAGGCCTATAGGCATTGGGGTTGTGGGAAGCAAGAAGTTTTTGAGGGAGTGAGGTAGGAGCAAGTGGCTTGAGGACATCGCTCTCAACCAATTTCTCAACCACCATAGAGAGTGGTGCAGAGAATTGGGAGAAAACATGAGGTTGGGATCAAGGTTGGTTGGTTTGAGTGACAATTTGGTCAACAGGCTTGGTTTTGAATGGTGTTTGTGGAAGTGGTGGGGAGGTTGGTGCAGTGAGAGTTACCAAACAGCGTGTTGCTGTTGCCGGAGTAGACTTTTTTGGTTTTGGGTGCGGGTTCGGGTTTGTTGAGAATACCAAGTTGGATTGCCTTTTCGACGACCAAGCCTGTGCTTGGCAAGGGTTGGCTGAAGGTTTCGGACGATCATTCGGATCTAATCCTTGTCTGTCGGTCTATCCTTCATTTGGGCCATTTTTGCCCTCCATCTCTTCACAAAGTCCGCGAAGGACTCCTTAATCTCCATCTTGGTGGACTCCAACTCGTGAGTAGTTACCTCGAGTTGGATGTTGTAGTCATATTGCGCTATGAAAGCCACACAGATGTTTTCCCAGGATTGCTTCTTTGTATGATCAAGTGATGTGAACCAATAAAAAGCATGGCCCATGAGAGTTTGGGAGGACATTTGGGCCATGACATCCTTTTCCACGCCCCACATAGAGAGAGCCCCTATGTAACCAGTCAACTGAACTTTTGGGTCTCTGGTTCCATCGAACTTCACAAAGTCAAGGGGTCTAAACTTCTTCAGAAGCTTAGCATTGGGGAGGAGGCAGAGTTTATTGATGTCGAAGCCCGTCGTGGCAATCTTCTCGCTTCTTGCCATGGATTGCTCCAAGTGGTTGATCTTGGCAAGGATGGTAGCTGTTTTCGGATTCTGAGGGTTTCCATCTCCATGAGGTTGATGCTCTGGATTAGGAGGTGGAAGTCGACGAGCAACCCCGGTTATCATGAGCATCAACTGAGCAATTTGGTTATCAGTACGCTCCCCCATTTTCCTGATAGCTTCCTTGATCTATCCCATTTCGTTCAAATCTTTTGGGTTCATATTTCCACCATCGCCTCAGCCTGCCCCATTCAAGTCTTAAAGGTTCAAATTTGCACCGCCCTTGCTCACATTTGGATTCGGGTTCCTTGCACCATTAAGGTTTTCTGGTTTCGGATTTCCACCATCACCACCTGCATTCGGATTTGAATTTTGCATCTCTACCCACAGATCAAAAACATTGACATGATCAGCCTAAGAGTCTAAGACTCGAGCTAAACCAATCTCTATTCAAGGGGTCTGGTTTAAAAGGGTATGATGTTCTTCTGTTTCAGCCCAATCGTTCAGAACTGACAGCAAAGTAAAACCGTGCTTAAACGTGCTCCTGTTTACATTTTATGAAACATGTGCATAATTTTCAAAAATTTAGAAAATGTGCGCATCATCGTCACTGTCATCGTCTCATTCTCCTAAAGACCTTCCTCAAGTTAGTGAATGCATCCAATGGGAGGTTGCCTCAATCCTTGGATTTCTTTTTTAATGGTGTATCCTCTGTTTAGAACCTTTGATCCCAAAAGATGCCAAAACAAACTAAGTATTCGACTAATGCTTTATCGAAACCTTAACCTTAATTTGGAATGACTTGGAGTGGACGATGTGACACCATAACTGAAGTGGCGTGAGCGATACGGCACTTTTTAGCCGGGGTGGTGTTGGCGTCACGGCGTGTGTTTCTTCATCATTCCTCATTTTAGTTAAGACTTTGATTTAAACCTTAGTCACGGCATTTGTTTCTTCATCATTCCTCACTTTGGGATTCCTTATCACCGGCAAGCCGGGTAGGATTGCCGAAACACAACAGCAAGGTTGAACAAGATATATATACAAGAAGATAGAAAATGAAACAAAATGTTTTGAAAAATCCCACAAACATTTTTCAAGCTTGGCTCTCTTAATTAATCCATATTTTTTGAAAAATTACACAAGTAAAATGAATCTACAAGTGTAAAAACTCTAAAAATATGGATTAACTTTTTTTCCCTAATGGAGTTGCCACTATGGGCTACCACAACCCCGGGTGGATCGAGGCGACCTGAATAACATAGTTTTGAGTCGAAAATTTTGAAGAGTCACCTCCCTGATTTATGGCTTGCCACCCGAGAAACCGTTTTAATTCCAAAAATGAAATTTGACATTGAAAAACAGAGATTTGTTAAGGGTTCAGAAGTCATGTTACGAGGGGAGAAGGGTTTTACGGCACCCCCCTCGCCCGATACGAAATCGGTCTCTACTAAACGTTTGCGAGATTTTTCAAAAGTATTTTTCGTTTCATTAAACAACTTAGCAAGTATTCACAGGTACATCGAGTGAGAAGTGTATGTTGGTGCCAGTGTACAAGATATAATGGAATGCTAATGAAAAATGGACAATGACAGAAAGATGGAAAACTGCTACTGGAATCACTCCCGAGCACTCGGGATCGGTCTTGAGCGCTTAGGAGTACTGCTAGACCACCCTGCAAAGTTTGTTAGCAAAGATATAACATGATATTCTAAACAAGAACACAAAAATTATTTAAACATGAATAGGCTCAGCAGAGGGTTTAAATTGCTAGGAACAGGTTCTAACCATCCAAACCATGCCTCCTTGCTGCTGGAAAATGAATACAATTGGGCTCTAGAAGAACCAGTGTACACCCAGTGCTCAAGAGATTACAGAAAAGGCAATATGCAAGAGGATATGAGATGCTGTCACAGTAGCACTCCTGAACGCTTAGGAGCATTCCCGAGCGCTCGAGAGTGAGCCATACAACAGATTGGATTTAAAGCAGCAACAAATTGGATTCTATTTTCTGAAGACATGTGGGCAACGTGCCCTAAACATATAAGGCATGATTGAGGGAGCGCAAGCGGGACGAGCACTCAATTCAGAGTCGCCACTTGGGTTTGAAGATACGACACCCAAGGAAACGAACTAGAAACGCCTTATACGCTATTTGATTTGAAAAAGTGAAAGCACCAGTCCATCATAACCATATCTGGGTTCAGGAGCCAAGTTACGAGAGGGAAAGGGTTTTAAGGCACTCATCTCGACCAATCTGGAGATCGGTCTCTACTTAGGCATTTTGTGAAAATATTGAGATTCTTCTTTCGTTAATCGATTTTTAGCCAATTAGAGCGGGAAAACAATTAGAATGGGGATTAAAACTGTAACAATTTGCAGGATGTGATAATATAGCATGGATGGCATGCTATATTATTAGAATACTGCTGAATAAATGAGATAAAAAAACTAGAATACTGTTGAATAACTAAAATAGTACATCAATTGGAAGTTGACTCGAATAGTGACAAACTTGCATGCAATGATTTACGTGCATGCAAACAGACCTGTGCGCGTCAATGTACGATCCGCGCGCATGAGTTAGCTTGCCTTAACAGGATTGACTTTTATCCCCCTTTGGGCTCTGGAATGACCAGTGCTCACCCAGAACCAAACCAAGCAGTTTATATGCATAGATAATGAATATAATTTACAAACAGAGTGAATATTAATTAAAATGCAACCCATAAACATGTCGGTATATAAACAGTGGGCAATGTCACACCCTCGATTTTCAACATAAATAATAATTGTTTATAATAAATAAAATCATTACTGAAGTACCGATAATACCCAAAAGACATATCTTTACCCATTCTCAAATAGATTCAAAAGTTACAGTCCTGACTCCAGGCCCCAAGTTATACAAAGTACCAAAATAATATTACAGTTTACTTCAGCTATTCTTTCCAAACACTTCTTAAAAAAAATGCAGGAGATCTCCTCTTTTTATACCTTCAAGGGAAAACATGATCAACATACACGCCATGCCAACTTCCTTGCTTTGTACCTGAAAATGATAGGTTGAGCTACACTAGCCCAGTAGAGAAATCTATACTCAAGCTATATGTAAATGCGATGAAATATGCAATAAGAGTGAACGAGTTTCAATAAAAGGACATGAGATACAAGAGACGTTACCTAAATGAACAGACAATTAGACTTCGGGATTTCAGACATCTTAGTGATAACCCTACCCATCAACGCATTGACTAGAAGCAGCATTTAAACTCACATCAACCAAATAAATAACAACAGTAGTTTAACCATCTCATAACTTTTCGAATGAATACCACAAATCACTTCCTCATTTCATACCATTCACCATAGGGCTTTATTTCATAAAACTTTCCTTTTTGATTTATAGCTTAGAGAAAACTCAAGACCATCACAGGTGATAGAAAAGAAGGACTTGGGATCAGGGGCTTGCTTTTCCTTGTACGGATCCTTCTTAGCCTGCCCGTACTCCTTTCATTCATTGTACGTTTTGGGCTTAGGTTTATCCACCTTCTTGGCAAGCGTTTTAGGCTGTTCGGCAGCAATCCTGCCGTCCTCGCGGAGTATGTCATCCTCCATCCTGGCGTGCTGCTCTATTCACTCCATCAGTTTGGCCAACGTAGCCACCGGATGTATATTCAATGAGCGGCGCAGCTCTCCCCGAACAGGCAAACCAGTTTTGAAGGTTGCTATGGCATATTCTTCACTGCAACTTTCAATCTCGTTGAAAGTTTCCCAGTACTTCTTTGCGTAATCTCTGATCGGCTCGCTTTCCGCCTGTTTCATGGTGGATAGACTCTCAAAAGTCTTTGGGGCCTTTCTGCTTGTCAAAAACCAAGCAGTGAATTCTTCGGCCAACTGCCTCCATCCCCTTATGGATCGTGGTGCTAGTTTATGATACCAACTCAAGGCCACCTTGCCAAGACTTGACGGGAACATTTTGCACAGAATGGCATCATCACCATTGTGCATGAACATGGCCTGCTGGTAATGCTGTATATGAGCCACAGGATCCGTGTTTGTCTCGTGAAGCACGAACGCTCCGCGCTTCACTCTGCTCGGCAACCTGGCCTCCTGCAGCCTCCTCGTAAACGGGGAGGCTGCGATGTTACTCAGGGCTTTACGTGCCGCTTCTCGTGCGGACTCTGTCCCTTCCTCCTTTTCAATCATCTTGTGAGCCGTGGCTTTGGCCCAGTCAGCATCAGGTCTTTCGTACCTGTCACGGTGATGCTTCCTCGTCTTTTCCTCAGATGAGGAACTTCGTTCTCTGCTCCTTCTTCTTCGTGAAGAAGCCCTTCGCCTCTCTAGTGTACGGTCTTTACTTCTGCTTCTCCTTCTTCGTGGGGAAGCTTCACACCGTCTCGTGGTAGGACTATTGCTCCTACTCCTTCTTCCTCGTGAATGAGGCTCTTTATGGACTAGTAGAGCCCTCCTATTTTCTCCAGAATTCCTTCGTGAAAGTCCGGAATCCTCCGGGTGATCTCGTACCCGCTGCAGCTCTCGTATCTCGTGCTCTCGTCTTTTAATCAAACGAGCGTATTCCTCGATCTCCTTCCTCTTCTTGTCGAGGATATCCTCGCTATTATGGACACTTTTTGAACGGTCCACCGATGCCTCTCTTCGGTAGGACTTGCTCCTTCTCGTGGAGCCAGTAGTTGCTCTGTCTTCTCTTCCAGTGGGCTTTTTCGGAGCCCCTGGTGGGGATTTGTCCCCCCCACCACTTAACTGGTTCTTTGGATTGAACGGCGTGGTTGGATCTTCTTCCATCGTGGTTATCTTTTTCACGAAATTCTTTCGTTTCCCGCAGACGGCGCCAATTGTAGGGGATGAAAACAGTTAGTGTTCTGAACAACACCAAATTGCAGCGGCTTCACGTGCCTCTACACCGGAACCCTAGTTCTCCGTCGGAACCCTAATCTGCAAAACAGACAAGGGGTGAGTGCACCTTTGCCTCTCGTGGCAAAGGCCCTCCAATGCCTAAGTTAGTATCTCGTACTAATAAATACTAATAAACAACCCTAATTATCAGTAGGAAAGCAATAAGAGATGGCCAAATATTGCGTACCTTTTACCTCCAGGTTTACCTCATATTTATAGATTCGCGGATGCTTACTACCCAAGCATCCTTATTACCCTAGGATTCCTACCTCGTATAGGAAACCTAGTATCTTATGGATTCTCGTTCCCTTATCTGTATAATAGCTCAACCTTTATGGGACTCATAGTCCTTTTGGGACTCTTTCCCATAATTATCCGAACACCCCACTTACGTTGGGTCTCTTGTATCGCTCCTATATACTCAGGATCTCATTCTTTTACAGAATATTACCGTTCTGGAGCATTCTTGCCACGTCATGATTTAGGGCAACTTCTTCCACTGTTCGGCATTCTCTTTGCCGAACAGTCCTCCTGGACTGATGAACTTACATACAACTGGTCCATGTCGTTATATCTGGACAAATGACTTCACATGTCCTTGTCCTTATCAGCCGAACAGACTGTCTGGACCAACGACTTTACGCGTCACCGGTCCACATCGCTGCTCATCGCACTGCCCGGCGATAGACTCATCATGCCTTACACGTGCCCTTAATACATCACGTGTTCGGCGGCTAATCTTTCTGTTCGGGAATACCTCCTACAATTACCTTAAGTTCATATTATTTCTCTAAGTGTATCACAACGTCCTTCTCTACGTATCAAAACTACAATTGGCTTCTCAACACACCACCCGCTAGGTTCTAAACGAGAATCTTATAGAACGAGTGTTAAAGGAACCTAGGGAACTTAACAAGACAATGCACAAGGATACTGTAACGACCCTGATTTTTTGTCGTTAAAAATTTCGTTAAATATTCGAAATTTATTTTAATTTCCTTAATTTCCTTGTGGTTTGTCAAAATTACGTTGTTGCCCCTTCAAATTTGATTTCTTGCACTTTAGCCCATTTAGCAAGCCTAGTTAGTTTCTAACCGGCTAGTTGGAGTAACTAAGCTAGGAAGTTATCTAATTACTTTTCCCTAACCGCAAAATGACCGTTTTGCCCCTCGTGAAACTTTTGAACCTTTTTAACCCTAGACTAAGAATTTAATATTCTTTTTCATTTAACTTTTTTGGTTTTATTCTTTGTCCATTGGACAATAAATGTTAGGGAAACTATTATCCATTGGATAATAGAACCCCAATTATTTATATTAAATGTATACTTGGTTAAAGTACTAGTCTTTATTAAAAAGTAACTTTTTGATTACTTTAAAGTACCTTTTTGGATTATTTTAATATATAATCTCCCTAGCAACTATTATCCATTGGATAATAAAAGTTAGGGTGGTTATTATCCTTTGGGTAATAAGTTTACTCTTCAACATAGTACATGGGATTATTACTTTAATCTTTCTTTTTTAACCCCATGTGCCAAAGTACCAACTATTTTAAAATAAAAGTTGCCAAATCACTATTGTCCATTGGACAATAGAAGTTAGGGGATTTATTACCCAATGGATAAAAGGGTTAGTCTTTCACCAAGTACAAGGATTTTATTAAATAATCAAGTCTTGGATTTTCCCATGTGATTTTGTGCATTAAATTATTGGGGTAAATCAAAACCCTAGATTTCAAAAAGTACTTAGATTTTATTGTTTGCATTGTGTGTATATATATATATGTACTTGAGAGAGAGAGAGAGAGAGAGAGAGAGAGAGAGAGAGAGAGGAGAGAGGCGCCGGAGAGAGAGAGAGAGAGAGAGAGAGAGAGAGAGAGAGAGAGAGAGAGGCCGGAGAGAGAGAGAGAGAGAGAGGAAGGAAGGAGGGAAGAAAGGAGGAAGGAGATTTGATGTATATCTTGGCCTTGATTTTTGTTGTACTTCAAATCTTTAGGATTTCTTCTCTTCCAAACCAAATCCTAACTCCATTGTACTCTTGTATACACCTTGCAATTGTTAGACCCTTGGATCTTGTACAATTCCCATCTCCACCATTCAATTGATTCAAGAATCTTGTACCAATATCTTTCTTGTCCACCAAGATCAAATCCTAGCCATGCAAGCCTAGGATTGCCTTCGATCTTCCAAGATTCATGCCAAGTGTCAAGGTGAGACTTAGAGAGAGAGAGAGGAGAGGGCCAAGCTCTTGCCTATAAATAGAAGGTCATTCCAAGCCTTTAAACTCACACCTCAAAGCATTTGCTCTTCCTTCTCTCTAAAAACCATTTCTGGGCAGCCACTGTCCCTTCGGAAATCCTCCGTTTTCTCCTGTTTAGAGTAGTTTTTAGGATCAACTTCCTTCTGGAAAGTTGTAGAGCACTTCGAAACCTTGAAGTTAGGCTCAAGAATCACCCCAATCGGTTAAGAAATGACCAAGATATTGGCATCCGAAGTTCAGTGAAAATTCTGGATTTTCATTTCCTGACAGCTTACTGTCACTTCCTTTATCCTTATTTTTCTCCAACCTAAAGTCATTTCTAGGATTAACTTCCTTCACGAAAGTTGTAGAGAATTTCTTGAGCTTCATTCTCGACCCAAGAACGGCTCTATTCGGCCAAAGATTGACCGAGTTACTGCCGTCCGAAGTTCGGTCCAGATTTGGGAGAAATTCCACCTAGCTTTTTCGGCCCCGACTAGTTTCGGATCAAGGTAGTTTAATCTTACCCTTCTAACTCTAGTATCGTTTCAAAAACATATGTTCTTTTAAACTTTCCAAAAAGAAAGAAGATTGAATTTCAAAGAAAGATAAATTCACATTTGAACGTAAGTATTTGTATTTTGATCTTTAAGATGAATTGCTTGTATTACTTGTGACGTTATGCTTTAAGCATTGATTCGAGCATGCTAAATATAGAGTTGGATGATCTTGTTGGATTACGATGAATGATGTTTACTTTTGTCCTACCACGGAGTCTTTGCATGTAAATGAGACACGAGAACCGAGAAAGTAGAAACATAACACCTAGGGTGTGGAAAATGATGAGATGTGTTTTGAAACCGCGATGTGGCCGGACTTAGTAGCCCATCGTGTGGATTGTGAAAACCGCAACGTGGCCGGACTTGGTAGCCCGTTGTGTGAATGAAAACTCGTAATGTGGCCGGACTTGGTAGCCCATTGCGTGGGTTGTGAAAACCACAACGTGGCCGGACTTGGTAGCCCTTTGTGAAGATTGCCAATAGGGCCGGACGTGGTAGCCTTATTGGTAATATGGCTTGGTTATCCGTGGAGAGGAGTCAATGCAAGTTTTGTGTGTGCCAATGGGAACCTGGTGCGGCGGAACCATTGTGAGGATACTCGGGAACCCGGAACAGCGGAACCGAGGTTGGGTGTGTATGGCTTGGTTATCCGCGGTACGAAGCCAATGCAAATGATTTCGAAAGATTGTTTTGTAAATGGAAAATGATTGACAAGGTCTATGATGAGTCGTGTAGGAGAAACACGGGAAAACTTGGACACCAACGAGAATGTGGATGTGTTATCGTTATTAGTTTGATTCCTATGATCGTTTGTTTGTAAGTTGTGGGTTAGCGGGTATGGGGTTACTCTATTGAGCTTTCGTAGCTCACGGTGTTGCCTTTTGGTGACCCTGGCATATTATATTGGTGGCGACGCCGGTATAATGTGTCAGACCTCTTAGATGAACAGGGCGAGATGTATACCTTGGAGGCCTTCGGAGCTGAGGAGCTTGCCAGGAGGGAAAAGCCAGTGGAGCAGTAGTTAGGAGCCTAGTTTCTCCTTTGTTGAATAAATGTACCCCTTTGAAGTATTTATAATGTAATAAACTCTCTTTATTATGTAATAAATGCTTCTTTAACGTACCCTAATTTTGGGGGCGTTACAGATACGAATCACAATACTACCTATCGGCTCACTAGACAAGTTCATGTCTACTCACAATACACATTACTTTATCACTTATAGCCCATGGTACTCCTATCGACCTTACGGTATATTTTCCTAACCAACGTCGTTGATATTATGCTCTAATGAGCGCTAAAAGACAAGATCAAACATCGAGTCATTAGGACACAAGTAATCATGCTCAATAGTGACTTAAACATATCCTAATCATATAAGGAATCATAATATGGGTCAAGAACAACCTTTAGGAATAGTCACAGACATCGGCAGATTGATACATTTCTACTCAAATGATCATAACTTTTTGTATACTAATCGGTTTAAGGTGATTCCGGTGGCAAATGAAATCTGAGTTCAAGACTTCGAATCGATATAAAGTTTGCGTGAATCAGACCTCCGATGAGGAAGTTACGGCTTTTTGAAGTTGGGCTGAAACCCAGAAAGCAAGCAGAATGTTCCAGAGAGGGGAGAGATCGATCCCTCCTCCAATGGGGATCGATCCCCAAGGCAAAAACTCGGGTTTTGTCCAGATTTGAATGAGGGATGGATCCCTCATTCTTGGGGATCGATCTTTAGGCGATTTTTTGGGTGATTTTCTGCAGATTTCAACAGCTTTTCGAAGAGGCAATGGTTGATGATCTAAACTTGATTAAAGCATGAATTCAACTCATAAACACAGAATGAGTAAGAAATCCCTACCCCAATGATCAAAGATCGAAGTTCACGCGATTCGAGCAAGCCCTAGCTCCAAAGACTTCAAAACCAAGCGACATACACCCCCTCCGAGCTTGAACGACCACAACCCAAGGCCTAGAACACTTGAGGAAGATGATTTGGTGGAAGATCTTGGTGGGTTTTGAGTTGGGAGTGGGTTTGATGGTGGAGGAGTAGAGAGAGAGAGCCGAAGGAGAGAGAGAGAGTCGGCTGGAGAGAGAGAAATAAGCGAGACTTTTTATCTCCTATCACACACACACACCCCTTTTATACTAACACCCAACTAAATCACACTCATACTCCCTCAAATAACAATCCTATCATTTAAGCCCCAAATCAAATAAACTCACAAATTTCTCTTTTATTCGATATTCTAGTATTTATAAAACCTTTAAACTATTTTCAAAAAAAATACGGGTCTCTACATGCAAAGGCCAAGTTACCCGTGTAAAGCCATTCACTGGAAGTTAGATTACACCTACGCGCGCATATCAAGGACAAGCGCGTTCTGACTGGACTTTCAGTAATTGGTGTTGCATGCTTGGGCACTGAGACAAGTTCAGAAACCACCCGAGGGTATTCCAAAACTACAGAAACACATATTGAAATACAACTAACAATTTTAACATGAAAAAGAGTAGGCAAGTTTTAAATATGTATCAAAATGATTTAAATAACAATAAAACATAAAAGAACCAACAACCCTATCCCCACGCAGTTTTGCGCGCGCAACCAAGGATTGGAGTGCGCGTATAGAGGATCGATGCACGCAGGTGTGAAGGCTAACATGGTTCTTATAACCCTGCCAACATTAGGACTAGGACTAGTATAGAATACCAGCCTTGGCCCTGCTAGCCCCTCTCAGGGATCAAAACAGTAAGACAGTAAGGTTTTATACCTTTGCTTAATGTTTGAAAAGGATTTGAATCTAGTGTTTGGTGACTAAAAATGGATGTATTTGTGAATGTTTGAATGGTGGTGAGGAGTGTATGCTTGGATATAAGAGAATTAGGGTTTGATTGTGATGAGTTTGCTTGAAAAATTGTTAACCCTTTCAAAGGAAGATGAATGGGGGTATTTATAGGAGAAGGGGAGGTGGAAATGGTGGAGATGCAACTAGCCAACAAGGCTGGTTGTGGTTGCTTGGTGGAAAAGACTCCCCAAAAGGTGATGGGAGTGGTTGAGAGGGGAGGCACCCCAGATCTGCTGGAATACTGTTCATGCAACGAAATCAAGGCTTTAAGGGTGTAATAGACCCTTGATGATTACAAAATCCGACTAGCAAAAAGGTGATAGGGACAGGTATTGATTGGTGCGTGTGCATCCCAAAGCAGCGTGTGCGTGTCAGACCAACCACCACGCTGGTCAACGGTCAAAGTTTGACCTTTGACCAACACCTGGCAAGTTGACTAGCGCGCACAGGTTCCAAAGAGATGCATGCAATAGAAACCTTCGACTTGAGTTTAGGGTTTAAGGTTTAAGGTTCAAAAGGGGTTCCAAACACTTAAAGTTCAAAACCTTTTCATACTCAAGATTGTTTTTGATCCGATTCATCATTAGGGAAACAAGAAACCGAAAAATGAAGTAAATCAATTAAGAGACCTAGATTGAGGTGTCTATAGTAGTCCCTCTTTGACGACACGTGGAGCACCATTGAATTGGTATAGATAAAGTCAAAGATTTCTAGACACTCATCGAGTCTGTCCAAGAGAAATTAAATAGAAAAAGGCAGACATGTATATATAAAAAATACCGTGCACCGAGGGATCAATAGACGGGCGGACCATCACAAGGTCATTGCAAGAGAGTTTGTACTCTGTTGGGGGAAATAAATAGTCCTGGATGAGCAGATCAACATCTCATATTGAGGTAAACTCTCCTGGGGAATAAAAGAACTTGGACGGGCGAACCATCGTTGATTAACTTGGATAGATAGACCGTTGTTGACAAGGATTGGATGGATAGATCTTTGTTGCTTGTTTGAAGTTGGATGGGCAGATCAGTTTCCAGAATGATTGTATCGTTGAAAAGAAAGGACAAGCTGATCATTATACAAAATGATCGTGTCCTTTGAAAATTGGATAGGACTGGTTGTCTTAGATAGTAATCGGACAAATAGATTGTTGTTGATTATAATCATTCATTGAAATCGAACAGATGGATCGCTGTTGATTGTAATCGTTGATTGAAATCAGATAGATGGATCGTCGTTGATTGATTGAAATCAGACAGATGAAATCAGACGGATGGATCGTCGTTGTAACGCCCCGAATTTTGGGTACGTTAAATAAGACATTTTTATTGAAATTTCAAAACAGAGTCTGGCTCTTATTACAACAAAACTCCCACAGGAGTTCAATATTACAAAAGAGAGGGATAACTAGGGTTTCCTATCTACAGCTTCTCTTGCTTTTCCATCCTGGCCAGCTCCTCGGCTCTGAACGCTCCCAAGGTGAAGATCTCGCCCTGTTCATCTATGAGATCTGACACATTATATCGGCGTCGCCACCCATATAATATGCCAGGGTCACCACAAGGTAACACCATGAGCTACGAAAGCTCAGCAGAACAATCCCATACCCGCTAACCCATAACTTAAAACAAAACAATCAATAACATATCCACATTCGCTATTCAACTATCGTAGGTGTCCATGATTCTCCTTGTTTCTCCTACGCGACTCATCATAGACCGTGTCAACATTTTCACATTTCAAATCAACCTTTCAAAAATATTTGCATTGGCTCCGTACCACGGATAACCAAGCTACACACCCAGCCTCGGTTCCGCGGTTCCGGGTTCCCGAGTATCCTCACAATGGTTCCGCCGCACCGGGTTCCCATTGGCACACACAAAACTTGCATTGGCTCCTCTCCACGGATAACCAAGCCATATTACCAATAAAGCTACCACGTCCGGCCCTATTGGCAATCTTCACAAAGGGCTACCAAGTCCGGCCACATTACGAGTTTTCATTCACACAACGGGCTACCAAGTCCGGCCACGTTGCGGTTTTCACAATCCACACGATGGGCTACCAAGTCCGGCCACATCGCGGTTTCAAAACACATCTCATCATTATCCACACCCTAGGTGTTATGTTTCTACTTTCTCAGTTATCGTGTCTCGTTTACATGCAAAGACTCCGTGGTAGGACATATCACATACTTAAACAACAAATCATTCAACAAGATTGTCCAACTCTATTCTATACCACAAGCAATACAAGCAATTCATATATGCATGCTCATATTCATCTTAAATACAAATACTTGAGAAGAAAAGTAATTCAAGATAACCTACTTAAACATAGGGATGGAAGTAAGGGTATCCTACCTTGATCCGAAACTAGTCGGGGCCGAATAAGCTAGCTGGAAAATTCTACGGGTGGTGAATCTGGACCGAATTTCGGATGGCAGTAACTCAGTCAATCCTTGGCCGAATACGATCGTTATTGGGTCGAAATCAAAGTTCTTGAAGTGCTCTACAACTTCCGTGAAGGAAGTTAATCCTAGAAACGACTTTAGGTTGGAGAAAAATGGGGGTAAAGCAAAAGACAGTAAGCTGTCTGGAATTTGGAAATCCGAGATTTTACTGAATTTCGGATGCCAATATCTTGGTCATTTCTTCACCGATTGGGGTGGTTCTTGGGTCTAACTTGAAGGTTTCGAAGTGCTCTACAACTTTCCCGAAGGAAGTTGATTCTAAAAACTATCCTAAGCAGGAGAAAACGGAGGACTTCCGAAGGGACAGTAGGCTGCCCAGAAATGGTTTCTAGAGAGAAGGAAGAGCAAATGCTTGAGGTGTGAGTTGAAAGGCTTGAAATGGCCTTCTATTTATAGGCAAGGCTTGGCTCCCTCTCCTCTTCTCATTGGCCGGCCCCCCTCTCTCTCTCCTTTCCTCAATTTTGACACTTGGCAAGCAATCTTGGAAGATCAAGGAATAACCCTAGGCTTGCATGGCTATTTTGTACCAAAGATTTGATCTTGGAACTAATTTGTGGTGGAGATGAGATTGGTACAAGATCCAAGGGTCTAACAATTGCAAGGAGTACAATGGAGTTAAGATTTGGCTTGGAAGAGAATAAATCCCAAAGATTGGAAGTACATAGGTGGTTCAATGGAAGTACATAGGTGGTTCAAATTTCTCTGAACGAAGATCCAGATTTTTTGTACTTTTTCGAGAGAGAGACAGAGAGAACGGGGTACCTCGGTGGATCTTCGTTTGTCTTCATTCGTCGGGCTTCAATCGCTAGGCTTCAATCGTCGAGTTCGTCGGGCTTCGTTCCTGTCTCCTGTCTCCTTCTCTCGCCCTCTCTGTCTATTGAGCGTGAAATGAACGAAGAGGGGGGGAACTGTGAGGCTTTAGGGGGGCAAGTGTAATTATTTCCGTTTTTAAAGCCATCTTTTATCCGAACCGTTCGATTTCGATCCAATGGCCATCAAAAAAGTCCCGCACCAACCACAAATCCGGGATCCCTCAAGGGATCCGGATTGTGTATATATATATATACACACACACACACACACACACACAATTGAAAAAAAAAAAACTTAAAGGTGTGGGGGCACGTGACCCCACGTGCCCCAAGGTGGGTTCACCCCTGCATAGGAACGAGGCGGCCCTGAGGTGGTTTCTGGGTGAGGTACCAGAACTGGATGAGGAGATGATCAAGTATGAGCAATTCAAGGAGTACTTGAAAAAGGACCTGACTACTGAGCAGGAGGTGGAGCAAATGGCGAAGGCATACCTGCTGTACTTGTTCGGTGCTTCTCTGTACCCAAGCAGGTGTAGCATGGTGCATTTGTCATACTTGTCGGGGCTGAGTGATTTGAGGACAACTTCTCGCTTTGACTGGGGTGGTGCAGTACTTGGCATAGTCTACGCCTTTATGCGAGACGCGTCGAGGACCGAGTAAGCAGTAGCCAACTACTGGAGAGTGTGGGAGGTATGATTTCAAACTTGCAAAGTTCGACTTCAAAATATTATTGTACCATTTCAATTGCATAGCCTGCTTGATTGCATAACAATGTAAACTGTGACTGATGCCTTGAATGTTAGAAAACTGTGCAACTCTGGGCCTACGAGGTTCTAAATATGTGTCGTCCACAGACCAGGTGTCAGAACCTAAGGATTCTCCCCCATGCTTATGTTTGGAGCAAGGGCAATGTGGGGAGAAGAAAGGAAGAGGGGATCTCAATGGATTCCGGATATACTTAGACGAGCTCAGAGCCTCACAGGTATAACATAAAACCCCATTAATTTATCTTGCCCCCTTGTATTGCTTTAATGCTGATCAATATTTGCACTGGTCGCTTGTCTTGATTATAGGTAACGTGGAATCCCTGGGGCGGAATAGAGCCATAGCCTGAGTACTTGGCTAGGAGCAGGGCTGTCACGGTGAGCAGGGTGTTGCTAGAGTCGGCTTTTGGTTGGCAGTGTTACTTAGGCAGCCGAGTGACACGACAGTCGCGGGGTTTGTTTGAGTTCCAGGTGCCAGGGCCACTTCCACCCCGTGCTTCACACACAGGCAAGTACATGCGGGCTGAGCTAGAGGAGTTCATGAGGCTAGAGGAGTTTGAGCTTACAGAGAGGTTCAGAGTCAAGCTTGGGGAGCTGCTGAGCAAAGGAGGGTAGCCACAGAGAGGCAAAGGGTAGTCGAGACCCATGTCAGATGGGGTCTTGGTGGACCGGTGGTGGGTGGACCACCTGAGCTATCTTGGAAGCTAGCGGTGATAGACGTCCAAGGTGAGGCAGCAGAGGTGCATTTTATACCAGCTAGGGCAGAGCCTGCACCTATAATTGCCCCGCTAAGACTTAGCTTCAATTCATGCCTTTTTATAAACTTGGATGACTGTTGGATTATTTGACAACACCACATCGTGCTTACAGATACCAACCGAGTAGGCTAATGAGGTCGTTCGCCTGATGTTGGCCATGAAGAAAGTGATAAAATGATTGGTGAGCAGCCTACCTGCAGAGTTGCACTACCCAGCTCCAATTCCACCCTCGATTCAGCCACCAGTTGTGCAGAGGTCTCAGGGATACATTCCAAAAAACTATTCATTTCTACTTTCGATACTTGTAATATGCACCTGCTTCCAATACATATATGCTTTGATAGCTCTTGAATTGATAGCTGATAAATTGTACTTGTTTTCAATATTGAAATATACAATATGCACAATGTATACTAATGCTTAAATGTATTAACAATGCAGGCACAAAGCAGGGCGACTCCTAGGCGAAAGAGCACGCGAGGTCCTCCTCCAAAGAAGACAACAATGCCAGAAGTTTATAGTGCCCAGGCCACTACACAGAGGCAGACAAGCGTCGGGCAACCGATAGCTGAAAACTTTCAGAAAGCCCAAGAGGGTTTGGCACGCGAGGTGGCATGCGCGGAGGAGAGGTACCAGATGAGAAAATGCGATAGGCCATGGAGCCGGTTCACAAAAAGAGGCAACACGTAATGCTTGAGGCCTCTAAGGAAGAGGAAGAAGAAGAGGAGGAAGGAGAAGAGGAAGAGGAGGAAGAGGGCGAGGAGCGCTTGTCCACCAGCAACAGCCTTGACGACTCCGCCGACTATCCTGGATACAAGAGGGATCCAAGAGAAGAGGAGGACGAGGAGGAGGAGGAGGAAGACGATGACGTCGATTGGTTCAACGACTGAGGACTACCACAGAGCCTTATTTACTTTACTGCATTCTGCTTTTTGATTCAGGCCTACATGCCCACGTAGATAGCTTTAGCAGCGGGCCACCATGCCGAAGTTGACATTGGTAGCATGAGTAGTATTGGGCCTGCGTACCCCTTATGACTTGGTATTCCACAGTTGCATATACGAATATGGATTAGTAGTTATAAAAGTTGCATTTTCTAGTTTATTAATCTTCTTAGAGGAAAATTGATAAAAGGAACGTATAAACCAACCACTAATAACTCACTTGCATTGACAATGCGCACTAAATTGACACACAGACTCACGCATATGTACGGACATGACTAGCTCGAAAAAGAACGGAAAATGAGTCCTTGGATGGGACACAAACCCTCGGACACACGAAAAATAATGAAATTTTGGGCATTCAAAGGCCAAAACTTCAAAACATACCACTAAAAGGTGAAACTGACACTTCTACCAGGCCAAATAGGTGCGTAATGACCTGTACAAACCGACAAAACCACGAATCGCATCCCGATGTAAGGAAAAGATCAAAAAATGCTAAAAATGTCATGAAAATGGACATAAGACGCAAAAGACAATTCAAATATGCCCCGGAGTGAAACTGACACCCCCGCACAGTCACATTTAGTCAATATGACGTGTATGGTATAGCAAAACCCACTAAAACGGATTTTGACTCCCCGAAACCTTGATTTTAACTTGAAACGGGCCGCCATGGGTCTAAAATCCTCGTTGAGTGTGACATTCTGAATCCGATACTTGGATACAATCACAAATACCCATAGTGACTTGTTTGAACCATCAAAAGTACAAGAAAACCTCTGGAACCAAAAATGACATGACGGAGGCAGTAGCATCCTGTTACTGTCAATTGGTATATTGCAGATGCGCGCTTGGATTTGAGATTGGCGCGCGTAGGTGACGTCACACGCGCATGGATCCTCTAACGACGCGCATAAGTCAGACCCTACACATGTGCCTTTATTTGACTAGACCTTCTTTTTGAGGGATAACAAGCCCTGTCACTCTTCTAGACGGCTTGCAAATAGCTTTGATCTGTAGGGAGGGGTGTCCTTGCATGCAAGGTGGTAGGACACCTATGCATTGAGCTTATCCTTCAACACGCAAACCGAGGCCAATATTTTGAAAAGTTTGCTTATAAAAGAAGGGAGCTAGCAACATTGTAATCACTCCACTTCTACTAAACACAAATTTCTCTTATCATTCACAAATGGAAAGTCCATTGCCAGGCTTGCTCGAACCTTGTTTAGCGAGGTTCGAAACCACCGATTAGGCGAGTTCTCGATCACGAGGGGCCTCCATCAGAGACCTTCAACACGTGAGGCCATGCCCTGAACTCCTTAGAGTCGCTCTTTCATACTAGGATCCAGTCATGCATGTTTTCCGGTTCAATGACGACGAGTTATGCCCGACAATCGAGGAATTTTAGACTTATCTCAGAGGTTTTGCCAACTCTCATGTACTTGCTATTCCCTCACTTCAAGAAAACATGAACCACCTTTTTGCAGATGACACTCAACATTTCCGAAGATCTGACAGAAACCATAGTCCATAACAGCGAGTTGGATATTGTACGTCTCATCAAGTTGTACAGTCCGGACAGAGTCTTGGAAAATTACGTCGAACAGGCTCACCAAAGGTTTGCCTCTTTCAATCTGTACACTGGCGGCCTACATGCTAGTTCCTACTGATGGCAAGGTTAGCCCTAGCTTGGTCAGCATTGCTTCACAGATGGGGGCTCGCAAGAACATAATCCCCATAGTCCTAGCAGAAACTTTAATGGGCTTGGATTGTTCCGTGCGGGCCAAGCAAATGCATTCAGCAGCAGCCCAATCTTACTCTAGGTAGGTTCTCACTCAGCTCACCTTTTTCTAGTTTTCGCACTTTCTTATTTTATCTCGACTCTCGGGTAAGGCTTTCTCTAGATCCTTACTTGTCTTTTCAGTCAGCCTTTATCTGGTTTCTTGCTTGTCTTTTCACTCATGCAAACATGGCTTTCAAACAAGGTTGGCTTGCTCGAAACACCTCAAGCGGGTTGGAAACACTTTCCAAGGTGCATATTCGATAGATCGATGCAATATCTAGAAATGGAAATGGTGGAGTGGTTCACTTTTTTGAATGTATGCAGTCTAACGATATTGTTTGGAGATGCCCCTGGCTAGATTTGCCCGACATGGCGGTCAATTCTGCTAGTTTTGAAAGAATGGTAATCGCCGGCTTAGCAGGCTTTACCTTCTACGACCCGAGCTGCATACTCCGCCAACTTGGTATGAGCCAGGGTCTGCACCGAGCTGGAATTGAGAACTTCCAACATCCCAACTTTGACATTCGAATGTTGCATGATTACCGGTAAAGTTGGAGTGATCGAGTACTTAAGCGACCCCTTTCGAGTTTCACGACATGGCTGGAGAGCCGCTACGTGAAATGGCTTCACAGAGAAGTCGAAGCAAGATCAGGGGGCTACTACTGAACTCAATAATCTTGTTGTACTTAGAATAAGCTGAGGGCAGTTGGGCTTCTCGAGCATTTTGCTTTGCTTTTTCACGCTTGTTTTAACTGTTGTAAGGCATTTATCCTTGGCTTGTCTTAATAAAGAACGGTTTGTATAGCACAAAAACCCTGCAAAATCCATTCTGATACAACAAAACCTTGAGTGTAGCTTGAAATTCTCTCCCGAGGATCCAAAATCTTCATTAGGCACAATGCTACAGATTTGACGCTTCGACGCAGTCACATATACCCAATATGACCTGATGGAAATGTTAAAAGTCCAAAACCAGACCCAGAATTGAAAGTGAAAAAATCAATGCACGAAGAAAATAGGATGCTTTTCTGTTGGTGAAATTGAAGCAATGCGCGTGGTTAAGAAACAATCACGCGTGTGACATAATACGCGCGCGCAAATCGAATACCAATGTGTGTTGATGTAGTTCTACTTTAGTTGCCACTTTTGACCAGACTTGAAAATTGGGGACCAAATGCCTTGTCATTGCCCTTAGCTGTCTTGTGTAACTTTCAAGACAGAGTATAGGTATACCCTTGTATTGAAGAGAGTGTGCCACCTTTGCCTTGATATTTTACCTTGGGTTAATATTTTCATGTGTTTTGGCTATAAAAGAGGATGGTTTATAGCAAACCAAAATAAACCTCCAATAACCAAAGCCTCCACAACATCCATAATGGCAAATAATCTGACAACCCTGATCGGTCCATGGTTAGAAACATTTGTCACAGGAGATTGGCTATCTTTCCGGTCCCACAGCCTGACCGCCTTCCACTACCTTCGGCGCGTGAGGCTTCAACCCGAAATCTTGAAGGCAGTCTTACGATTCTGGGATCCTGATGTCCACGTGTTTAGATTTGGAGATGATGAGCTATGTCCCACGGTGGAATAATTCCAAGCATACCTCCAGAGTTTTGCCTCTCATGTACTCGTAGTTTCGTCGTACCGACAAAGCATGCCCAAGTTACTGAAGTCCTATCTCAACATTTCCCAAGGGGCAGCAGAGAGCTTGCTAAGCGGTGGTCAACTCAATATCATACAATTAATGGAATGGTACAGCCTGGAAGGTGACACAGAGAATACTACCGTGCAGGCCCGACTGCGGTTCGCCTTAGCAATCTGCTAGCTGGCGGCCTTTTTGCTGGTGTCCCTAGACGGATAAGTTAGTTCCTTGCTGGTGAGCATTACTGCTCAAATGGGGACTCAGAGGAACGTGGTGCCTATGGTTCTCGCGGAGACGCTCTTGGGTTTGGATTTCGTTTATACCAGCCAAACCAACACATTTAGCGGTAGTCCTCTCCTGCTTCAGGAAAACCCTCATTCAGCTCACCTTTTTTTGGCTTTCGCACATTTTCTTTTTACCTCAACACTCGGCTAAAGCTTTACATGGAGCTCCTCACTTGTTTTTCTCGCTCAAGTTTTATATGGCTCCTTACCTGTCTTTTCATTCATGTAGGCTATCAGACAAACTAGGACTGCTTGCGGCTCCTGAACAAAACTGGAACATGCTGCCAGGCTTAATCCACCAACAGGGAATGATATATCTGGAGATGTCAATGAATGAATGATATATGTTCATGAATGAGATGTCGCCAAACGAGATCATTTCGAGACACGAATGGCTAAACCTTCTGGACAAGGCCACCAACACTGCATGCTTTGAGAGAATGGTGATTACTGGGCTAATCGGTTTCACATTTTACATTCCAGAGCATATCCTTCGCCAACTAGTCATAAGTTAAAGATTGCACTGAGCCGGGGTTGAAACCTTCCACATTCTCGCATTCAAACGCCTAAAACCTCATCGGGTACCAACACAACTGAGGTCCAAGATAACTTGGGGGAGCGGATCTAGATTTCAACACGAAGGTCCAACGTCGCTACAAATCCTGGCAAAGAAAAGAAATTGAAGAAAGGCAAAACATAGACTGACTCCTGACAGACTATGCTAACCTAGAATAAACTGTGATCCCGTTGGGGCCTCTAGCATTGTATTCTATTTTTATGATTAATCGTTTTAACACTTTGCTCAGCCGTGAAATAGTAGTAGTTTTGCAATAAAATTGAAAAATGAAGGGTTTCCCCCTTTTGATTCAAACGTTGAACACTACCTTGCTTCGAACTCCGAGATACACCCCGAAACGGCAAACCATGGATCAAGTCGATTGATTGTGACAAAATCGCACAGAGAGATTTCCTACATATCCCTTTTCAAGGAATCAGGTCACACGTAGTTCAGGCAAAGGTTCGCTTAAGTATTTTACCTCTCTTTTTCTGCTTTAAATTTTGCATAGTACCGCCTTTTCAGATTTTCAATCTAGCGAGCTTTTTGATTATTGTCTATTTGTTTTTACCTAGACCGCCTCCTTAGGTTTTGGGTCTAGCAAACTTGCTTTAAATTTTGCTTGGAACTGCCCACTCTTGTGGTTTTCTGCCCAACGAGCTTCTCTTAGGGATAGTAACGCTTGAGTTGATCCACGTTAACTAGCGTGGCGAATTCATTGCCGTCGAGGTCTATGAGCTGAGCCGCTCTCCCAGATAGGATAGTCTTGATGATGTAAGGCCCGGAATGCTTCGGTCAAAACTTCCCACGAGGATCGAACACAAGTGCCCGAATTTCCTTCGTAACCATATCCCCCTTAGCCAAGTCCCGAAACTTTACTTTCTTGTTGAAGGCACGGGCGATTCTTTGCTAATATCCTTGAACATGATACAAGGTGTGGAGCCTCCTCTCATCGAAAAGCATCAGTTCAACAAACCTCCCGCTGAGCCACTTGTATTCCGTGAGTCCACATTCTGCCATGACTCTCAATGACGGTACCTTAAGCTCGAAAGGGAGTACCGTTTCCATTCCATAGACAAGGGGGAAAAGAGTTTCTCCTATTGATGTTCGATACCCCCAAAGTGCTAGAGGTAGTTGCTCATGCCAGTCCCTGGCAGATTAAGCAGACTTCTTGATGATTGTCTCGATATTCTTGTTTGCCACTTCGATGGCTCCATTTGTTTGTAGACGATAGACTATTGAATGATGGATCTGAATCTTGAATTCCTCAAAGAGTTCCAAAACCCTTCCTTTGAAATGAGTTCCATTATTTGACACGAATTGTAACGACCCTGATTTTTAGTCGGTAAAAATTTCGTTAAGTTTTTGAATTTTATTGCTTTTAATTTTCTTGTGATTTGTCAAAATTATACTTTAGCCCCTTGAAATTCATTTCTTGTCTTTTATCCCCACTTGGCAAGCCTAGTTAGCTTCTAACCGATCAGTTGGAGAAACCGAGCTAGCAAGTCACCAAGTTACACTTCCCTAACCCTAGATGGACCGTTTTGCCCATCCTTAAACCTTGTGAACCTTTCCAATCCTAGACTAAGAATTGTTTATTTATTTTCTTTTATTATTTTGGTTTTATTCTTTATCCATTGGATAATACAAGTTAGGGGAACTATTATCCATTGGATAATAGAAACCCAATTCTTTATATTAAAAGGATTCAATGGGGATTTGAGCAAGTACTAATATTTATAAAAAAAATAGACTTTTTTTTTTAATTACTTAAAAGGACTTTTTGAATTATTTTATTATATAAGTTCCCTAATAATTATTGTCCATTGGATAATAGAAGTTAGGAGATTTATTACCCATTGGGTAATAGTATTAGTCTTCCAACAAAGTACAAAGTGTTATTTTTATATTCAAGTATGAGATTCTTATGTACTTTTGTGCATTTAAATATTGGGGTATATCTAAACCCTAGATTTGTTTAGTACTAATGTCTTTATAAAAATTAGATTTTCACACATGCTTTAAAGGACAACTTTGGTTATTTTAATATAAAAGTTCCCTAGTAACTATTGTCCATTGGATAATAAAAGTTAGGGGATTTATTATCCAATGGGTAATAGGTTGGTCTTCTAACCAAGTACCAAGGTTTATTAAACTAGTCATTTTCCTAATTGCCCATGTGACATGGTACCTAATTTTTTTATTGTGTAAGTACATGGTAGACTTAAGACCTAAGATTCTCCTAAGTACTCCTATATTATTTTAAAGTGGGGTTTTGTACCCAATTAAATTAGTTTAATGGGGAAGCTTCCTTCCTAGCTAAGAAACTTAACTTCCATTGTCCTTTTTTGATTTGTTTAACCAAAGAATCTTGTACAATTTATTCTTTCTCTTCCAAAATCTTCCAAGATCAAATCCAAGGTACAAATCTAGTCATTCAAAGTCTTTTACCCATTGGACAATAATTGTTAGGGAAACTTTTATCCATTGGGTAATAACCAAGACTTTGGCTATAAATAGAGCCATTCCCATGCCATTCAACTCACACCTTCAAGCTTTGCTCTTCCTTCTCTCTAGAATTCTTAAGCCTTGTTCTTTCTTTGTTCTTCTTTATTCTTGAGTTCTTCAAGAAACTCATCCAAGGCCGCCACTAAGCCGCCACTTGACCACCCTTCGATCCATAAAGTAGAGTAGTTTTAGTCAAGAATTAGTTTCAAGAGAAACATTTCTCTTTCAAAGCTACCGGGAGCATTCCGTAGGAAGTTACTCCGCCCAATTCCCGACGTACCTTTCGTAGTCGTCACTACCGCCAAGAAGAACGGTAGATTCTCCCTATCTACTACCTCAAATTATATGTAGTGTGTCTTTACCTATTTACTTTAAGTATTTGTATTTTGATCTTTAAGATAATTGTGAGCATGCATATATGAATTGCTTGTATTTCTTGTAGGCGTGATAAAGCATAAGTGATATTCACTCCAAGGGCGTCCGTACATGTGGCGTTATGCTTTATGTTGTGATTAGAGCATGTTGAATGATTGATTTATGTTTACGTATGTGAAAAGTCCTACCACGGAGTCTTTGCATGTAACGAGACACGAGAATCGAGAAAGTAGAAACATGGCACCTAGGGTGTGGTTAAATGGGAAAAATGTTCCGAGGACGGAAATATTTTTAAAACTACATGATGACCGTTTTTGGTGGCATTATGTGTGTGCGTGTGTTCCAATGGAAATCCGGAATTGCGGAACCATTGTGAGGTTGTGTGCATTCCCATGGGATCCCGGACCGGCAGAACCATGGTGAGGTATAGCTTGGTTATCCGCGGAGAGGAGCCAATGCAAATGTGTGCCAATGGGAACCCGGTGCGGCGGAAGCATTGTAAGGATACTCGGGAACCCGGAACGGCGGAACCGAGGTTGGGTGTGTAGCTTGGTTATCCACGGTACGGAGCCAATGTCAAATGATTTTGAAAGGATGGGTGTGTAGCTTAGTTATCCGCGGTACGGAGCCAATGCAAATGATTTTGAAAGATTGTTTTGAAAGTGAAAATGATTGACACGGTCTACGATGAGTCGCGTAGGAGAAACAAAGAGAATCATGGACACCAACGATAATTGAATACGGAATGTGGATGTGTTATCGTCGTTAGTATGATTTCTATGATCTTTTGTTTGTAAGTTATGGGTTAGCGGGTATGAGATTATTCTATTGAGCTCCTGTAGCTCATGGTGTTACCTTTGGTGACCCTGACATATTATATCGGTGGCGATGCTGGTATAATGTGTTAAACCTCGTAAACGAACATGGTGAACTCTACACCTTGGAAGCTTTTAGAGCTGAAGAGCTGGCTAGGAGGGAGGAGCAGGCGGAGCTGTAGATAGGAATCATAGTTTCCCTTCCTTTTGTTATAAAAGTACTCTTGCGAGAGTTATGTTGTAATAAAGAGCTAGACTCTATTTTGAAGTTTCAATAAAATTGTCTTATTTAACGTACCCAAAATTCGGGGCGTTACACAAATGCCTATGGGACACTATACTGATAGATAATGTTCTTTTTGATAAAATGAGCGACTTGAACTACAGTCAAGGTTTTGTAAGATTCAGCTTCGTCTCACTTGGTAAAGTAATCGATCACCACTAGAATGAACTTGTGGCCATTTGAAGCAGACGATCTGATCATGCCGATGACATCAATGCCCCACACAGAGAAAGGCCAAGGCGAAGTCATGCCAAACAAATTGGACGGAGGAATATGCATATGATTGGCATGGATTTGGCATTTGTGACAGCGGCGCACGTAATCCACGCACTGTGATTCCATAGTAGACCAATAGTAACCCTGCCGTAGAATCTTCCTAGTGAGAATGACACCACTCATGTGAGGACCGCAGACTCCTTCATAAATCTCCTCCATTATCCTTGTCGCCTTAGCGCCGTTAACACACAGCTTGTGTATTCCACAGTCAGACCTTCTGTACAGCTTTCCTCCATAGATGATGTATTGGGCAGCCAACCTTCGTAACGTAATTTGATCCTTTTTTGTGGCCTCAGCCAGATATATCCCACTCTCGACGAAGTTCCGTATGTCATGGTACCAGGGTAGGCCATCATTAACATCATCGATGGTGTTGACGTACTGATAAGCAAGAAAGTCCTTCTATTCAATCAGGATAGGTCGCAGCTTGACACCCAAAGGAAGCTTGACCATGGAAGCCAAGGTTGCCAAAGCATCGGCGAACTAGTTCTTCAACTGGGAAATATGAGTGAAAGTCACTTTGTTGAAATGAGGAATCAGTTCTTCCAAATCGTGATGATAAGGTTTCAGCTTCTCCTCATGGACCTTCCAGTCCCCGTTGGCTTAAGAGACTACAAGATTGGAATCCCCAATGACCTCGAGCTTTTTGACACCAAGTGTAAGAGCGGCCTCCATGCCAACAATATTGGCCTCATACTCAGCTTGGTTGTTTGTGACATCGAAGTTTAGTTTAAACGCAAGCGGAATATAAGAGCCATCAAGCATGATCAGCAACACCCCGATCCTAAATCCTTTCTGGTTGGCTGCCCCATCAAAGTAGAGCGTCCACACATCTTCAAGAACAGTTAGCACCTCCTTGTCCAGAAACACAAAATTAGAGTCCTCCGGTCCATCAATAGGATGATCGGCCAAGAATTCTGCAACAGCACACCCTTTGACTGACTTCCTTGTGTCATATTCAAGATCGAACTCTGCTAGCAAAAGCAACCAATGTGCTAACTTACCAGTGAGCGCAGGTTTCTCAAATAGATATTTGAGAGGATCCATTCGAGAAATCAACTTCACTGGATAAGCAAGCATGTAGTGTCTCAGCTTTTTGGAAGCCCAAACAAGAGCCCAACACATCTTTTCTAAAGCGGTGTAGCGCTCTTCACATCCAACCATCTTCTTGCTCAAGTAATAGATGGCCTTCTCAACTCCTTTGTCCCCTTCTTGAGCTAGCAAACATCCCATGGCCGACGGGGTTACTTACACTTAGAGAATCAAAGGCTTCCTAGGTACGGGTGGCATCAAAACCGAAGGGTTTTTGCAAGTAATTTTGAATAGAGAGAAAGGCAGCCTAACACTTATCTGTCCATGTGAATGGGACGTCCTTCTTGAGTAGACAAAACATCGGCTCGCAAGTTAAAAGTCAACTTGGCATTGAATCTGCTAATGAACTGCACCTTCCCTAAAAAGCTCCGCATTCCCTTTTCTGACTCTGGCGACTTCATCTTGAGAACTGCCTTGATTTTTGACAGATCAAGTTCTATCCCTTTAGAGGTGATCATGAAGCCAAGCATTTTGCTCGCTGGATTGAAGCGCATCCGATACTTACGGAGCCGTTCGAAGAACTTCCTAAGCCACTACAAGAAAAAGTACATTCAGGGACAAAAAAGTGGCAACAAAATTTAATTTCGTCGTTGAATGAGTATATTTGGTGACAAACAAATAAATTCGTCACTGTTTTGACAACTTCCGCAACGAAATTATTTTATTACCAAAAGTACCAATTTGGCGACGAATATTTCGTCGCCAAAAGAGTAAAAAAAGGAGACGAAATTATTTTTTGTTGCCAAAGATATTCGGTGACAAAAAAAATATTTCGTCGCCTAATGGACCAATTTGGCGATGAAAAATATTTTCGTCTCCTTTTTACCTTTTCAGCGACGAAAAATTTACTTCGTCGCCAAATGAATACCTTTGGTGACAAAATTTATGAATTACACTTTGTCACCAAATATATTTTGGCCATAACTTTTTGCTCAGAACTCTGATTGAGATAATTTAAATTGGGTTTGAACAATAACATAAAGAGTTACGACTTTCATATTTATTAAAATTGCTATTTTAATGTTTAATGATTCAAAATGCCATTTAAAATATATTTTAATGTTAAATGTATGTGTTATATATTAGATATTTCAAAAATATGCTAAAAAGTGTGTGTGGTGTAGTTGGTTAAAGCTTGCGTGCAAAACCTAGGAGACTCAGGTTCGAAATCCAGTAGGAGTAAGAAAGTAGGATTTTTTTCGTCACCTATATTATTTGTGACAAAAAACATGCAATTTGCAACGATTTTCATTCGTCACCCAATGCAATTTTTCTTGTAGTGGCACAGGAATATGGCCTTCTCGAGTTTTTGACTTGGCAATCATGTCATCTGCATAGATTTCTACTTCCTTATGGATCATATCATGCAAGATGGTCGTGACAACTCGCTAATAAGTAGTACAGGCGTTCTTTAACCCAAACGACATGACCAGATAGCAGTAGGTCCCCCACTCAGTGATGAAGGTGGTTTTCTCAAGATCTTCCGATGGCATGAGAATCTGATTGTAACCCGAGAAACCATCCATGAACGAAAGCATAGCATGTCCCGCAGTATTATCCACAAGCACATCGATGTGTGGCAAGGAAAATTTATCTTCGGGGCTTGCTTTGTTTAAGTCCCTGAAATCAACACACACTCGGATTTGTCTGTTCTTTTTAGGAATAAGAACAATATTGGCCACCCAAGTGGGGTACTGAGAAACCATGAGAAAACCAACATCAACCTGCTTGGTGACCTTGTCCTTGATATTCTGCACCTAATCCAGCCTCATCTGCCTCAGCTTTTATTTCACAGGTTTAGCATCTGGCAACAAGGGAATCCGATGCTCCACTATCTTTGGGTCAATATCGGGCATGTCTTGATGAGACCATGCGAAGATATCATTGAGCAGCTCTTTGAAATCACGATGCTCCTCCGGGGATAATGTCACGACCCTGACCCGCCCATTGAGGTCTTAATCATGACAAATGCCAGTGATTTCTCACTAAGGCCAAATCACAAATCAAATATCACCTAAACAAGTGATAATCAAAAGGGGCTAAAACCTAACAGCGGAAGTAAAGGTCAACTTTTATTAATAACAAACCAAAGTCTTACATTGGTTTTACAAACCAAAAGGTCACCTCTCAGAGTTGTGCTTACTTACAAACTCAAAAGCTAAACAAACCATATACAAACTAAGTGTCTACAAGCATAACTTCCTTCAACAAGTTTCCAAAAATACTACACATCTCAAAAGTAAACACGCCACCACACTACGCGTCGCTTCCTGAAAGGTGGAAAAGAAAATCCATAAGCCAAGGCTTGTGTGAATGTTTAATACTTAAATCACATGCTTTCCATGGACAATGCAAAATAATTTGATAATATTTCAAAATAAAGCACTCAAAACCATAAGCCAAATATAATGCACATTCCGCTATTCAAAATTCAAAAGCTACCGGGCGTCCCCGGTAGTGGATAAGCCAGACATCTACGCATTATCCCAAGACACACACCAACCTCAAACACCCTTGCTAGCCATTAAGCCGTCCCCTAGCAAGACCGGACGTTGGGAATGCCATTAAATAGATTCGTAAATATTTCACAAATAAGTCCACCTCTCATTTGGTATCCATGGAGTACACAATTTGTAAAACACGTTCAAATAAGCTCAATAAGGAAAACAAGTTCAAAACCATGTGTTTAGGTATTAAATCACTCACCTCGGCTCTACGAACCACCCGAACTTCCTAAAACAATTAAGCAATAAAAACATGATTAGAAGATGCTAAACAAAGCCTATTTTTAAGGTCCTAAGGTAGACATGCGAAGTTAGATAACAAGCCTCAAGAAAATAGTCACAGAATCTGAAGTTTCACCCACTTTAACACAAAAACTGAATTTGCTCAAGAGTAACTAAGACACAATCTTCATGCATTTTTTTAGGTCTATGAGTCTAGGTTCAAAATCAGAAATCGGATCGCAATTTCATCGGCCGAGCTCAAAATTATGGCCGTTTCCCTAACATGTGTCTGCACAGTCAGCACAGTCCGAAAACTGCGCGCCACATGGTCTCGAATTTTTACAGAATTCAATACTTCAAATCTGATCCCGAAATTTTTACCATAGATAAAGGACTCATAGAGGAACTCTCTATAAAAATCTCATAATTTTTGGAGCTTTGGAACTACCTCCAAAAAATTCCACAAAATCAGGGCAGATACAAAATTCTACTCTATAGATTTTCAGAAAAATATCCTCTAGTTCTTCCTGCGATTTTCAGCACTTAAACCCACCTAAGTACTTCTAACTCACATCAAAACCTCACTAATCATGCTCAACCTCATAAATATAGAAGAGTTACTCCAAGAACATCAATTTCAGGCATCAAAACAAGTTTTAAACATCCAATTCAAAGAAACAAGTAGAGTTCTAACCCAAAGCCAATTTCATCTTGTTCCAATCATCTAGAGCATGAATTCAAACCCTAAGATGTGAAATTTAACATAAAAATTATGGAATCAAGCAAAAGAAACATGTATTACCAAGTTATGTCTTCAATTCCAAGCCAAACAAGGTTTTTCCCTAATTTTTTCCTTCTTTTCCTCCTTGTTCTCTTCTTCCAGTCGGTTCTTTTCTCTCTCTCTCTCTCTCTCTCTCTCTCTCTCTCTCTCTATGTTGTGATAGGAACAAAAGAAAGAAGAACGTAGTAACCCTGTTGACTTGCTAGGTTAAGGAAAAATTATTGAGTGTGTGTGTGCCATATGCCTACTTATGTTCCAATTTCACTTAGCTAGCAAATTAAGCCCAATTTCACATATTAAGCCTTAAACATATCACATAATTAACTTAAACCATAATTAAAGACTAGGGGTATTACAGATAACATGGAGCCCACTTGAACCTTTCGGGGATCACCCTCATCTTTCAAGTTTATTGAAATTATTTCTTCTTTTAATGGTTGAGCATGCCTTTCATCTTCCCTCTCAATGAGGGCACGGATTTCCTTGGGAATATCCCCATTGAAATCTATCCCATCGTCGTCGGAGTCGACACAATTTATATATAAGTCAACAAAGTAGTCAGAAGAGGATTCCTTCATTTCACAAAACCCTTCAGGGTTGCCAAGTACAACGGAATCAAACTTGAAGTAAAAGCTATGACGCGGAGGGTCAAGAAGTACAAACTCCGACTCAGAGCTAGACTTAGACTCAGACGACTCAACAAACTCTGTGTCATACTCAGACTCAAATGTGTCATCAATGCAAGTTGGCACGGTTTGAAAATGCAATTTTTAAGACTACTTTTGGCTTCCACGATAAGGGAGGTAGGATCCTCGAGGACGTCGAGCCTGAGCATGAACACTTCGGCCTTTTCAATTGCTTCGGCAAAACCCACTTAGGAGAATTCTTAGAATAACAGCTCCAAGCTTCCTTGATCAAATGATCCCAGCCAGTCAGTCTTCTCCTTAACTTAGCTAAGCTTCCTCTTGAATTCTGCCCTTGCTGGCTCTTCATCACTATCTGACTAGGTGTCATCAGCGAAAACCTCAAAACCCGGTAGCAGCTCCTTGGTTTTTGGATCCACAAAGGTTCGTCCTGTCCTGTGTAAGCAACATTTCCCCCTTCACGTACAAAGTAGTTATCTAGATCACCATAAAGGGTACAAGGTTTTCTCGTACCTTTCCCCTTTTTGGCATCTTTGGCTTGAGCGACATACCCTAAACCAAAGCGGTCTTCACTGGAAGGAAAGGTAGGGAACTCAAGAATCCCTTGCTGGTTAATTCCTAGTCCCAAGCCAGGCATGTACGACATCCTCCTCATTATGTCCAAAGCATCAAAGCATATAATGAAGTTGCCGTCCACATTGATGGCAAGTACTGAGCCCGATGTATCAAAGCAGAAACCCCCAAGATCGACGACTTTTTCACCATGATTGATCTCCAAAACAGGAGAGCCATCCTCCTTATGCAGGTGAATACTGGAGTCTCCGCAGATAGTAAGAGTACCGAAAGGAAGTCCTAACATGACTTTCTGATGAAAGGTTGAAGGCACCGCCACGATGTCTGATCTATGAAGCCAAGGCCTACCCATAAATAGGTTGAATGTAGCGGGGATGTCGACGACATGAAACTCAACATCCATCTCAAAACCCTCATCATCGAGTTTGAGCAGCAGAGTCCCCTCGACAACACAACGAGTGCAATCGTACACCTTAACGGCTAAGTTTGAAGGCATGAGGTCCTTTTTGGTAAGTCCCAGACGATAAGACACCCTAAGAGGGCAAACGTTGATCATTGAGCCATTGTCGATGAGGACGGTCGAAACCCAGAGTCCTCAGCATTTGTTTATGATATGCAGGGGTAGTTATGATCGACTCCTTCAACCGGCAAGTCTTTGTAAGTGAAAGACGACAGTATGCTTTGAAGTAGGAGGTAAGATGAAGGATATCATAGCCTCGGGAGTGACATTAGCAATCACTTCCAGGTGAGAAAGGGTGTCGCATAGCTTCTGACGATGCTCGCGAGAGGAGCTTATCAGACCCCAGATCGAGATAGAAGCCGGAATCCGCTCAAGCTGTTTCTGAATCAGATCTACGTCTGGAGAACTAATTGATGCCTAAAGAGGCATGCAGACACCCCAATCTGGGCTTCCAGATTAGTTTACTTATGGTATTTGATTTCCTAATGATGAAATGGATCAAAAACACCCTGAGAATGATAAGTGCTTGAGCTTTGAGTGTTCGAAAAACCCTTGAACCGAACCTGATCCTAAGCCACTTCAAAAAGCCAAAAACCCTACTGGCATGTGTTGGTTGAGAACCAGCGTGCATGGGTCAAATCGACAGGTGTCGGTCAATAGTCAAAGCTTGGCCTTTGACCAACACATGTGTTGGCTTGACTCATGCGCCCGGGTTAAGAACCTGTGCGCGGCGATCAAACTGCCAAGGGTGGCAATGGTCAAAGCTTGACTATTGACCCACGAGGGCATTGGTATGACTCACGCGCACCAAGGCGCAATGCGCGCGCACCGGTCAAAACCTGTCCCCATCACCTTTATGGGTTGGTAAGCTAAACCACCAAGTAACCCTCAACCAACTTCGTGGACTGGCTAAGCTCCTCTCTTTGCAGCTCTATACCTACCACCTCTCTCCTTATATATACCCCCTTGTTCTTCCATTCAAGGGGTTCAAGAATTTCAAAGGTTACAAAATACACACTGTGGGTGAGATACAAACCCTAATCTCAAGAACATAGCTTGTTCTTCCTCCTCCATCACACAATCATTCAACCACTCAAACAACCTCACAATCAAAGCTCAATCTCTTTCAAACTCAACCTAGGAATAGCATACCTACTGTTTTTCTATTCTGATCCCTAAGGGGGGCTGGCTGGGCCAAGGCTAGTAATCAATACCTGTCCTGGTCCTAAAGTTGGCAAGATTTCAAAAACTGTCATGGTAGGAACCAGCGTGCGCCAGTCCTATATACGTGCGCGCCACTCCGTGGCTACGCGCGCAGGTCCGTGTAGGGATTGGTGTCCTATCGTTTTATGTTGTATTTTGTATATAGATCACTCTGCAAGCATGCTGAATAACCAGTTTACTGTTTTCTATAGACTAAACTGTTAATCTTAGTTCAATATGCAAATCTGTTGCCATTGAGTACCCCTGGGATCATTCTGGACCTGTCCCAAAACCCAGAAACATGTAAACCAAGCACAAGTTAAATGGTTTAGCCACGCGCGCACCTTGGCGCAATATGCGCGCGCTGGAGCGCCATACGCACGCGTCAGTCTATCTCTGACTTGTGAGTGGCCTTGCATGGGTAACTTGGCCTTAGGCCATTGTTTTGTCCCCACACTGTTTATGAGGTGTTTTGTTAATTTGTCAAGCTCTTTCAGCCTTTAAACTGCTTAGAACTGCTTATCAACTGCCTATAACTGCTTGGTTTTCCCTCTGGATGAGCACTGGTCATTCCAGAGCCCAGAAGGGGATAAAATTTGACTTGTTGGTAGGATGTCAACACACGCGCGTGTGTATAGGTCAGGCGCGCGATGGTGGACTTGCATGCACGTAGATCCATGCATGCAAGTTGGCCACTAGTTATAACAAATTCATACAAGGCACTATTTTGGTATCTGATCACAGTGTTGAGTTTTATCTCATTTATTTTCTAACATTTCATCCATCCATGCCATTTTTGATCACATCCTGCAAACTTTTACAGCTTTAATCCCCATTAAACTATTCCCCGCCCTCTAAATGGCTAAAGAATTGATTAATCAAACAGAATTGCAAACAAATATTTTTGCAAATGCCTAAGTAGAGGCCGATCTCTGGATTGGGTGAGAGGGGTGCCTTAAAACCCTTCCCCTCTCGTAACCTAGCTCCCGAACCCAGATATGGTTATGACGGACTGGTGCTTTCACCTTTTTCAAATCAAGCAGTGCAGCGAGCGTTTCGAATTCGGTTCCTTGGGTGTCGGACCTTTAAACCCAAGTGGTGACTCTTTGTCTTTCGAGCACTTGTCGTTCCGCTTAGCGCTCCCTCAAACCAGCATTTTTAGGAGAGGAACGGAATCCTCTTTCTAAAAAGGGCACGCTGCCCACAGTGGCGACTTGGATGGTGATCGAATCAATATTTGTCTATACTTAGAATTTAATACGCTTGAGAGCAATTCCACAAAAGTCGATCAAAATAGTGAGCTTCGCACTGATAAACAAAAGATTGGCGATTTAACAGGACCTCGTGTCTGGCCATCTCGACTAGGGCTTTTCCGATTGTTCTTTCGTGTAGTTTATTCTAAGTATTGATTAATAAAGAGAGCCAAATTTGAAAAGGCATTTGCGAATTTGCGATTCTGTTCGATTAATCAACTTTTTAGCATTCTCATTCACATCGATGTTGGATAGCCGCGTTGGAGCATTTTGGCAAGTCGGCACGGTTTACCGGAGCCCGGAGACCCCGAATGCCCAACAACCTTCGACGATGATTAGTCATTCTACCGTTTGATTGTTGCTCTGCGGTTATGCGGGCAGCGGGAGGTATATCTTGGCTTTAGTCCGAGGAACCCCCTTAAACCAAAACTGGCCTTTGCATATAGAAAGCACTAAAACTCTTCAAACTAGGACAGGTACTTACAGGGTAAGATCTACTTGCATCTAACCCCCATATACTATCTATGTGTTACTGCTTTCCCTATCGCATGCACTGTACATACATAACGTTTTGCGTAGGAGCATGTTTAGGGCGGCTACTAGGTTGTCTCTCTTTCGAGTCTGTCTTATGCTTATTAGGACACTGTTATGGCTCGATGAAGAGTCATGCATCTTGATGGTGCATGTTATCAATTTTCAAAGTCCTTAGATCAACGAGACTTTGCGAAATCAAGATTTTCTAAGTCCTTGTCTAATGCCCGATCGAGGTTTCAAATAGAAAACAAGGAACAATGGAGAGAATGCCGTGATGCTTATACCACCCTGGTTATCATGCTAAGCATGTACACTGTTTAGGCTATGACGTTGTATTGCCTAGCCCGCCCCGGTTCCGGTATCACGTCATTTACACCGAGTTGTTCTAACTCCAAAGTTGAAATTTCAAGAATGAAATAGTCAAAGGCTTAGACTATTTTGACATCTCTTAATGTTACTCGATTCAAACAAGGATACCCCTCGAAAAGAATTCTAGGGATTTTGGTAGCGTCCGAACATCATGAGACAGACTCGTCTGTAGTTGTAGAGTCTAGGAGGACACCGACGACGATGACATGTGCATTGCATTTCCTTTTTGCAAATAACTGCTTCAGGAATGTCACTAAGCTTTCAATTGCTTTACTATCTAGTTTGGAACCATTGCATTGAACAAAAGAGTACCGAAAGGAAGAGCTAAACCTACTTGAGAATGTCTTCGGAATCCGGTTCAAAGGCTTGTCAGGCTAGGACCCCAGTCAATTGCAATGGAGGCTTCTCTAGGTTCATTTTTGGTCACCCTACAGGCGGGTTCGCCATCGATATTGCAAAAAGCCACGCCACCGGTTTCCCTATCATCAACTTCTTCTTCAGGCTCATCAGAAAAACCTGTCATGGCAGATCAGCCACAACCGCTCACTCTAGAAACCATGCTCATGAACCTCCAGAATAGTATCACTGCTATGCAATAGAGGGCCACTCAGACTGATGCCTCCATCACCCGTCTAAATGACCTTATCAACACGTGTCTTCCTCCAATGCTGGAAGAGGAAGACGAGGACGATGAGGATGTTCACGCAGAACTTGTCTTTGTCGAGGATCCAAACCATGCAAGGCATCTCATCGTTCAGCCCACCATTAGAGAGGCTCATGTGCTTGCACCAAATCCAAACCCCGTTGTTGTTAGGCCTGTTCAAAACCTAGACATTACTGCTCTCATGGCCAAGATGGCTAAATTGGAAGATGTTGTCACGAAATTTGAGAAGATCAGTGCAGGGGGAATTGACCTGGATCGTCTCTGCTTGTACCCTAATGCTAGGCTTCTTGATAGATTCAAGATGCCTGATTTGGTTAAGCGACGGAAGTGGAGACCCCAGAACTCATCTCTTTGGCTTCCATGCTGCCATGAAGCTCTTGGGTGTGGAAAGTGAGGCCATGTCTCAGGTTTTTTCTCAAACTCTCTCTGGTCCCACTTTTTAGTGGTTTCTATCGCTCGACATCTCCAAAAGAAGAACTTGGGAGGACATTGGGGCTGCCTTTATTGCGCAGTACAATTATAATTCCCAGCTCAAGATGACTACTCGAGAGTTGGAATCTACAAAAATGGAAGCAAAGGAGACCTTTGTGGATTTCATTAAGAGGTGGAGAGTCAACGCCGCTCTAATGATTGAGCGCCCAAACAAGAGGGATCAACTCCGCATCATCTCGCGTAATCTTCAGCCCGACTATGCTAAGAACCTTGTATTGGTTCAAGCATCTGCAAACTTTGAGACTTTCTTTGAGTCTGGTTTGGCCATTGAAGATGCACTGCAGAGTGAAATTCTGCCTAGGGGAGAGTCCTCCTCGCAAAAAGCTAAGCCGAGGGCTTACTCTAGAAACAATAGCACACTGTTTGGCGGTAGCAATTACGCCAACACGACTACAAGTGGGGACAATGCTGCTACTTCCCCCAACCATACAACCGACATCAATCAAGTTCAAAACACCCAAAGCTGCTACCAGGCCCGAACCCAACCTCGGAATTTTTCTGTCTTCGAGGCACCTCTATCCGCACTGATGGAAAAACTTGTCAAGTTTGGGCATCTCAAACCTTTGACCCCAACTTCTCCGCCAAAAGTCCTACCTTCTGGTTACAAGCCTCACCTCTTCTGTGCCTTCCACCAAATGCCTGGTCATCCCACTGACGCATGCTATCGTCTTCGACATGAGATTCAAGATCTCATTGACAATGGCACTCTTCAAACTCCACCCTCATCAAAGCCCAACATCATTTCCAACTCCTTACTGCAACATAACTCTAATCCTCTTGTTGGTCAGACATCTATCTCTTCCACTCAAATCAACCCGAGCTCTACCATATTCAACCCTAGCCACTATATCATCCTAGAGAGCCAACCCAACCCAAACCAATTGTTTCCATCCTGTTTGAATCGAAAATTAACATGATGGCTGTAGGTTGGGCAATTGAGGTCTTTACTGTCGACACCCAGATTGTTAGTAATAAGGAGCTTACAAAGGAGCAGACTGATGGGCTGAGGTCCATTGTTCAAGGGAGCACCGAGTAGGTTTGGTCAAAGAAGCTAAGGAAGCCGAAGTGCTGTTGCTTGGACCTGACACCATTGAAGACCTTACCCCTTTTGTTGTGAAAGCCAAGGGTAACTCTAAAAGTTGCATTTTCAAATCGCGTCTAGTTTGCATTGACGTTTTGTCTAAGTCTGACGCAGAGTCTTTTGAGTCATCTAAGTCTAGCTTTTGAGACGGATTTTGTGTCTCTTGGCCTTCCATGTCGTAGCTTCTATTTTCTATTCGAGTCTTTTGCTGCACTTGGCAACCCCGAGGGTTCTTTTATGATATGCATTATCTTACTTCTACGTACTTCGCTGGCTTTTGAATAAACTGTGTCGACCCTGATGACGAAAGGATAGATTTCAATGGGATCATCCCCAAGGAAATGTATTCCCTCGCCGAAAGGGAAGACGAAAGGCATGCTTAGCCTATTAATTGAAATAACAGTTTTCAAATAAACTTGAAAAATGAGATAGACCCTCAAATTGTTCAAATTGGTTCAACACTATCCCTAAACGAGCATTGCGCCCGGTCAGATTGGCTCGAAGAGTTCAGCAACATCTTGGCTTGGTCTCTCAAAAGACACGCCTGGCGTTGATCCTGAGATAAAAGAAGTATCGAATCCCTTTGTTACCGGGTGCCAAACCTCAGAAGGTCCAACGCCTCATGTCGTGTTCAAGTTTGCAAGTGCAGCGTTCCGCCAAGCACAAGTTAGAAAGTTCAAAAGTGGCCTGGAGGGAGGCATGTCAATTGAAGCACTCTAGACCCCGTGCTATCAAAGCCATTTTATCTGGGGCTGCGGCCATTTCATCAACCTCAATGACAATTAATTCAATTCCTTGGTCAGCATGGATCAATTCAAAACCCTTTTCCCTGAGAGAAGCTCGTTGGACTGAAAACCCCAAGGGTGGGCAGTTCCAAGCAAAAGTTAGAGCAACCTGCTAGACCGAGAACCTATGAAGGAGGTCTAGGCAAAAGTAAAAGGAAAAATTTGAAAGCTTGCTAGACCGAAAACCCAAATGGGCAGTACTAGGTAAAAGTTAGAGCGTAAAATGAGAGATAAAACACACGAGTGAACCTTTGCCTGAACTATGTTTTGACCTAATTCCCAAAATGGGATACGTAGGCCGTTTTTCTTCAAGACTTGGTCACAATCTATCAATTTGATCCAAGGCTTTGGTACATCGTTGTGGCCAAGAAGAACACAAGCTTCATCTGTGCAGAAAGGGGGAAAACCGTTTGTCTTTCAATTACTACTTCAATTTCAAAGCTGAGCATAAATCCTTGAAAGATTTTAAGCATAAAAAAACAGAACGAAATGATGGCGAGGCCTAACGGCACACGGTTTATTCTAAGTTCAGCGAAGTCTGGTGTAAGCAGCCGCAGTGGACTTGTACTCACGTGCGCTAGTTTGAGGTTCACGCGTGTTTGTTCAAAGTTATACGCGTTGGTCTCAAACCTGCACGGGCTTATTCAATTCGAGCAGCAATCAATAGTAGTCAGCTACTGCTTTTGAATGTCATTCGAGGGGCTTTTGCCAAGTTTTGTCATGCCATGTAGGTCATGTGAGCTTAATTTGACTGGACAGGGGTGTCGGTTTCAGTCTGGGCGTATATGTGTTTTTATCTGCATCTTATGTCCGTCTTTGTGACATTTTTCCAACTTTTCAATCCATTGTCATTTTGGGATGCTTTTCCCGGTTTCATCTGTTGTACAGGTCTTTATATCTATTTTGACCTTACAAGTGTCAGTTTCACCTGTTTAAGGGATATTTTGAGTTTTGGCACGTTAATTCCCAAAATTTCTTTATTTTCCATGTGTCTAAGGATCTGCATCGTATGCTGGGGCTCTTTCTCCCTTTTCGTTTGAGCTAGGCGAGTTTGTGCATGTGCGCATATTTGTTTATCAACTCATTTCGCTTGTCAATGCAAATTAGATTTTGGCAAATGGTTATGCGTTCTCTTAGACATTGTCAAAAGAGGATCGATAAACTGAAAGATACAATTTTTATATTGCTACCCTAGCATCTGTAATTCACAAGCTGTGGAATCTCGTCAACGACAAGGGCATGTCGGCCCAAGGCCAAGCAAAGCATACCTATAGAACACGTCTGCCCAAGCATCAAAGAAATGGTGCGCAGGCCCAATGCTGTTACTATATCAATTGGGCACACCGGCCCACTCAACGTCTATCTGTCTGCGTGCGCATATCAAAAGCAAAAGACACTAAAGTACTGGGGCTCAGTGGTTGTCTTTAAGCATCATTGTCCTCCTAGGAGTCACCCTTAGCTAGGGTTTTCATTTTCAGTTTGTGTATTCATATAGCATACATCTTTGCATATTGTGTATATCAACTGTTGAAAATAGGAAGGTAGCCAATTTGTGGGAGTTATGCTCGGGTGCTTACTGTCATCTCTTGGTTTACCGAAGGATGCGATGCAATCTCCTGCGGTTTTGGTTATCATTGGTTAGTGGAGGCAATGGAAATCTCCCAAACTCTTGATTTGTTTATCGAAGGGTGCGATGCAATCTCCTATGGTTTTATTCTCATCGATTAGTGGATGTGAAGAAATCTCCTTGATCCTCGACTTGTTTCCCAATGGATGCGATTGAAAATCTCTTGTGGTATTATTCTCTTAGCAGGATCCGATAAAATCTTTTGCGGAACAAATCAACGACAGCCGGTCCTGTCGAATCCACAATGGCACGATCTGTCCTTCTCCATTCAGCGATGATCAGCCATATCATCAACGACGATCAACCATATCGTCTGTCTCCAATCAGTGATGATCAGCCATATCATCAACGACGATCAACCATATCGTCTGTTTCCATCAATGACGATCAGCCATATCATCTGTCTCCATCCATCAACGACGATCAGCCATATCGTCCGTCTTCGTCATTCAGCAATGATTAGCCATATCATCAACGACGATCAGCCATATTGTCTGTCTCCATCATTCAGCGATGATCAGCCATGTCATCAACGACGATCAGCCATATTGTCTATCTCAGTCCATTCAATGACGATCAGCCATATCTTTCCTCTCAATACGTCAACGACGATCAGGATATCATCCGATTACTCCCTCAACGACAATCAGAATATCGTCCGATGGTTCACCCATCCGCAACTAGTTGTTCCCCAAGAGAGTCCGCCTTGATCTGCCCCAAACGACTACCTCTACTTCAGCCTAGCTTCACGCACATCTTCCAGCAGCCTTATTGCTCTGTTTTGGATGGTCTTTGATAAGGAGATTGGCTCTGATTCCCAACAGATGGAATTCAACCTATCTGACACAACCTACCCGTGTTTGTTAGAATGCTTCGTGCCCAGGATAGCTTGATCCCTAGCAATGACAGTCTGCCCCGTCCAAATCTGCAGCGACAGCCCTTCCTGTCCAAATTTGATCAACAAAAGACGATTCACTCGTCTACTTCTACTTCCATCCCCGGCAATGGACAACATGTTCATTCCACCAATTAGGTTATTTAAATTTACTTGTCTACTTTGCTAGTATTCTGTGCTTCTGATTGCCTTGAGGGGTGTCTAGAAATCTTTGATGTTACTTGTACCAAGTCGATGGTACTTCAAGTGCCGTCAAAGAGGAGCTACTGTAGACACCCCAATCTGGGCTTCCAGATTAGTTTACGTACGGTATTTGATTTCCCAATGATGAAACGGATCAAAAACACCCCGGGAATGATAAGTGCTTGAGTTTTGAGTGTTTGCAAAACCCTTGAAACTAACCTGATCCTAAGCCATTTCAAAAAGTCAAAAACCCAACTGGCATGCGTTGGTTAAAAACCAGTGTGCGCGGGTCAAATCGACAGGTGTTAGTCAACAGTCAATGCTTGGCCTTTGACCAACACATGTGTTGGTTTGACTCACACGAGCGGTTTAGAACTTGTGCTCGTGGGTCAAACTACTAGGTGTGGTCAATGATCAAAGCTTGACTGTTGACCCACGCGCGCGTTGGTATGACCCATGCGCACCGGTCAAAAACTGTTCCCATCACCTTTATGGGTTGGTAAGCTTAACCACCAAGTAACCCTCAGCAGCTTCGTGGACTGGCTGAGCTCCTCTCTTTGCAGCTCTATACCTACCCCCCTTGTTCTTCCATTCAAGGGGTTCAAGAATTTCAAAGGTTACAAAATACACACTTTGGGTGACATACAAACCCTAATCTCAAGAACATAGCTTGTTCTTCTTCCTCCATCACACAATCATTCAACCACTCAATCTCTTTCAAACTCAATCTAGGTATAGCATACCTACTATTTTTTTGTTCTAATCCCTGAGGGGGGCTGGCAGGCCAAGGCTAGTAATCAATACCAGTCCTGGTCCTAAAGCTGGCAAGGTTTCAAAAATCGTCATGGTGGGAACCAGCGCGTGCTAGTCCCATATACGCGCACCAGTCTGTCTCTGACCAATGAGTGACCTTGCATGGGTAACTTGGCCTTAGGCCATTGTTTTGTCCCCACACTATTTATGGGGTGTTTTGTTAATTTGTAAGGCTCTTTCAGCCTTTAAACTACTTAGAACTGCTTATCAACTGCCTATAACTGCTTGGTTTGCCCCCTGGGTGAGCATTGGTCATTCCAGAGCCCAAAAGGGGATAAAGTTTGACCTGTTGGTAGGATGTCAACACACGCGCGTGTGTATAGGTCTAGCGTGCGATGGTGGACTTGCATGCATGCAGATCCGTGCATGCAAGTTGGCCACTGTTTATGTCAAATTCATACAAGGCACTGTTTTGATATCTGATCACAGTGTTGAGTTTTATCTCATTTATTTTCTAACATTTCATCCATCCATGCTATTTTTTATCACATTCTGCAAACTGTTACAGCTTTAATCCCCATTAAACTGTTCCCCGCCCCGTAAATGGCTAAAGAATTGATTAATCAAACAAAATCACAAACAAGTATTTTCGCAAATGGCTAAGTAGAGACCAATCTCCGAATTGGGCGAGAGGGGTGCCTTAAAACCCTTCCCCTTTCATAACCTAGCTCCCGAACCCAGATATGGTTATGACAGACTGGTGCTTTCACTTTTTTCAAATCAAACAGCGCAGCGAGCATTTCGAATTCGGTTCCTTGGGTGTAAGACCTTCAAACCCAAGTGGCGACTCTCTGTATTTCGAGCGCTTGCCGTTCTGCTTAGCGCTCCCTTGAACCGGCATTTTTAGGAGAGGAACGGAATCCTCTTTCTAAAAAGGGCACGCTGCCCACAAGGCGTAGTCCTTGTAGAAGGCTCGTTCCTTTGGTTAGAAGGGTTGGACGAACCTCCGGCCTGCAAATTAGCAGGCTAAAAAATCCGTCCACTCCTCATAACATTATGAACGTTCCCAGTGATTAGCACCACTTGAGGGTCTTCATTCACATCCCAGAGATCAGCTGGAACCTGCCCCAATTTGCACTTCCCTTTATCAATGGCCAGAGTTGTTACCGGGACTTGATCGTCTAAACCCAGATCATTGGCCAAGTCTTGCATCAATAATGAGTCCCAAAAACTAAGATCCTTGACTGCCGTTTCTTCTACAATAGGGCCTAGATTCGCAATGACGAGAACATCCCAAAGTCCGCTGTCCACCAGAGAACGATTGACAACCCAGACTTTTGCCCCAACTTGAACGTCGACTATCTCATCGACACCCTAAAGATCAGTAGGCTGAACTAGATCTTTGACCAATGCCGCAGTCCCTACCCTCATCATAGGGGACAACGGGGCAAGAGAGCCCTTCATTGACAATGTAGGAACTAGGGTCGTACTCAGATTCAGACACCGAGTTGACAATTGAGTTGAAGGTGGAGCTGTAATTCCCTAAAACACGGGGGTCCTCCTGAATGATGTCCTCCTCAGTGTAGTGTGCCAGATAATCCTAATCGTAATAGCCCTGGAGGAGATCGGGATTCCAATCCATTGCATCCTGCTAGGCTGGTTTGGGATCACAATAATACTCTTCTTTGGGGGCCATGGGCTCAGGCTATAGAAAGAGCATGTACAAGGAGATACCATCCAAGGGATCTAGTGTCGCCGCGTCATAACCGGCCATCCACACGTCATACCAGGCATGATCAAAGGGGACATACTCCGGATTCTGCGGGAAACCGTCTAACTCAAGCTTATACCACTCATTGATTATGGGAATGACATAGTCCTCATTGGAGGCTATTGCCTAACCTACAACTTGCATGTCAACCTTGGGTGCAGGCAAAGTAGGAATAACAAATCTAACCCGACTCAACAGACTTGGAGAGGGGTTAGGGTCGGTTACATTGGGTTACGAACAGCGGAGGCAGAGTTGAGCTGCACAAAGGGAATAGAGTCATGGTGAAGATCACCAATGATTGCATTGAATGTAGTCAAACCCCTCTGTAGATGCTCTGGGGTTGCATTGGGATAGGAAGTCTGTCCATCCAAACAAATGTAAATGAGCTCGGCCTTGGCCTCGAGAGGGAGAGATACGACCAGCTTGGATTGATTTCCTGGGACTATATGGTTGGTGGGGTTAAATATAGTGGAGCTGGGGTTGATATGAGTAGAGTTGAAGGATATCTGGCTGATATGTGGGATATCTTTGTGGTTAGGCATGAAGTTGGAGATTATATTTGGCTTTTGAGGTGGCGGAGGCGAAGCTTCGAGCGTACCCTCGTCAATGAGGTCTTGAATCACATGACGGAGGCGATAACAAGAGTCAGTGAGATGGCCAGCCCCTTGATGGTAAACACAGTAGAGGTTAGGTTTGAAGTTGGCAGGGGGATTCTTGGGTAGCAGAGTTGGATTGAAGGACTTGAGGTGCCCATATTTGATCAACTTCTCCATGACCGAGGATAGTGGTGCCTCGAAAGCGGAGAAGCTGCGAGGCTGAGTGCGAGCCCGGTTGTTCTGCGGCATTTGCACCTGGTTTACATCTGCAATTTGGTTAGCAGTATTGGAAGAGGAGGCGTTGTTGCCGATTGATGCTGCATTGGCATAGTTATTACCACCGAAGAGCGCATTGGTGTTCTCAGAGTAGGCACGAGGCTTTGATTTTGAAGGATTGGAAGACTCCCCCATCGGTAAAATACCACTCTGTAGCGAATCCTCGATGGCCAGGCCAGATTCGAAAAAGGTCTCAAAGTTGGCGGAGGCTTGAACAGTCACCAGGTACTTGGCGAAGTCAGGCTGGAGGTTATGGGAGATAATGCAAAGTTGGTCTCTCTCACTTGGGCGCTCAGTCATTAGAGCGGCTTTAGCTCTTCACCTTTTGATGAAATTCACGAAGGACTCCTTAGCTTCTATCTTGGTGGACCCCAACTCCCATGTAGTCTTTTTAAGCTGGGAATTATAGTTGTACTGCGAAATGAACGTAGCCCCAATATCCTCCCACGTCCTTCTCTTGGAGATGTCGAGTGACAAAAACCAATGGAAAGCTAGCCCAGAGAGAGTCTGAGGGAACAGCTGAGACATCGCCTCACTTTCCACACCCAGTAGCTTCATGGCAGCATGATAGCCAAAAAGATGAGTCCTGGGATCTCCACTACCATCAAACTTAACCAAATCAAGCATCTTGAACCTGTCAGGAAGCCTAGCACTAAGGTACAAGTAGAGACGATCCAAGTCTATTCCTCCTGCGCTGATCTTCTCCAATTTTGAGACAGTTTCCTCGAGCTTAGCCATTTTGTCCATAAGAACAGCTATGTCAGGGTTTTGAACAGACCTAACACCAGCAAGGTTCGGGTTTGGAGTAAGCGCACGAGCTTCTCTAAGGACAGATTGAATAATGAGATAGCCCTCATGGTTTGGATTTGGGATGAACACAGGCTCTCCATGAACGTCCTTATCATCCTCGTCTTCCTCTTCTGGCGCTGATGGAAGACGAGTGTTGATGAGATCATTCATACGATCGATGTTAGCGTTTGTTTGAGTAACCCTCTATTGCATAGTAGGAAGGCTATTCTGAAGGTTCAGGAGGACAGTCTCGAGGTTGAGCGGTTGATCTACCATGATAGGTTTTTAGTTAACTTTGTGTTTGAATGAAATTCTGAAATGAATTGAAGGATGACCGACTTCATAAATACCCACCCTTTCTTTACAAAAGATAAATTAAACCCATCCAGACCTAGAGCCTTAAAGTTGGTGCACCCTTTCAACGCTACCACGATTTCACCCTCCTCAAACTCTTTCTCAAGTTACAAGCTACATTTTGAGACAGGATTCTAGGGAATTCACCCCCCAAAACAGCTCTACAAACCCTCCAGAAAATTATTACTGAAGTACTCAACAGCTATTTCCTTGATTTCCAGAGGATCCTCCAACATCCTTCCATTCACGTTAATAGAGCCCACCATATTCCTCTTAAACCTGTTATTAGCCATAGCTTGAAAAAATTTGGTGTTTTTATCCCCCAATTTTAACCATTTCACCCTTGATTTTTTTCTCTATAGAGATTCTGACAGTTTAGACAATCTCCAAAGATCAGATTTTGTCTTACATTTCATTGCTTTTTCATTTGGGGTAAGTTGTCTCTCCTCAGTTAAAACATCAAGATGGTTAAGCTCAAATTCAGTCTTTGCAAAAGCACAATTAACATCCCCAAATTCTTCCTTGTTCCACACTTTCAATTTCTCTTTGATCGTGCTTAGTTTCTGTAGAAGAATGAACCAAGCCCATCCATTCACCTGCACATTATTCCAGGTCTCTTCCACTACCTTCAGATAGTTGAGGTTAGTCAGCCAGATATCCAGGAACCCGAAAGGGTTTGGACCCCAATCGCAGTTATCATCCAAAATCATAATAGGACAATGGTCAGAGATTTGTCTTGGTAGCCCCCATTGAAGAATTTTGAATCTCAAAATCTAATCTTGGGAACATAAAAACCTATCCAATCTGCTATGAACAGCTTGATTTTGGTAATTTGTCCAAGTGAATTTCCTACCAAGCATGGGGAGGTCAATGAGTTCCATGGAATTGCAGAAATGAAAAAGGTCCCTCATGCCCCTATCCACTCTCAAGCACCCCATTCTTTCGCTAACATCCTTGATTTCGTTGAAATCTCCCCTTATACACCATGGCTCAATGAAGTTAGCTTTAAGCCCCACCAATTCATCCCACAATGCTTTGCGGCTACCCGCATTATTTGGAGCATAAACATTCACCAAAATGCATGGGAAATTATCATACAAAACCCCCTGTAGCAGAATATACGACCTCTAGATTATTATGTTTGTAGACTTAAAAAAAATCCTTTTTCCATAAAATAAGTAAGCCCCCTGATACTCCCACCGAACTAGAGCTAGAGAATTCTATATTATTGCCTCCCAAGATATTCCGAATAGCTATCAAATTAATCGCTTCCAGTTTAGTCTCTTGCACTCATACCATATCAGGTTTTCTTTTCTTGATTAATTTTGACAAAAACCTTTTCTTAATCAGGCTCCCCAAACCCCTAATATTCCAAGAGATAATCTGCATTAGAACTAATTACTCATATAATTCACCACATACTTGACACGCTAGTTAGGTCTCTCCTACCGTCTTCTGTGAGCAACGATACTCCTCAATTTCCAATTCAACCATCCTTGTGAGAAACTGCTCATCCGCTAGAGCAAAACGAACTCCAAGCTCTCTGCCTACCGCCATAGTTGCTTTAACCTCCCTAATAATAACCGAGGAATTTTCGATGGTATCGCTATGAATAGACTCCCCCGAAGATGAAGAAGAACTCCCCCTCCTTGACCCTTTCACCATCTCCTCTTGAATAAGAAGGAGATTCGAGAGCTGTCGTCTCCTTCGTTTCCTACAGGTTGCATCATTAAGATCTACCAGGAGATTGATACTAGGGATTTAGGAGGAGCTCACCACCAATTGATTATGAAACCCACCAATGTGGCCCTTTCTTTCCATCACCTCTAAAGGGTCACAGCCTCTCAAATACTTAGGAGAATTAACAAGACCCAATACACTCTCTTGGGCCCAGCCCATTTTTCCTTAGAGCTGGGGCCTTCATACAACCTCGTAATCCAGACTGCCCCGGCCCACAATCATCAGAGCCACATAGGCCCAACTTAGCAGCCCCACTATTTGATTTACCCACTGAATCCGCCACCACAGATTCAACGGATAAAAGATCCTCTGATTGCACCAAATCCCCCTCCTTGTTAGGCGTTAAATGTTTCTCAACAATCTTATGCTTAAGGCCCCTAACCCCTATATTTGCTTCCTCAACCCCCTGCAACTCTGCCTGCAAGGCTGTCAATTCTTATTTCTTCTCACCTACCACCTTTTTCCCATTGGTTGAGGTTTCCCCAAAGCGTTCCACATCACCATCGTCTTCCCCCTCTGATCTTGCAAACTCATTCTTCTGAACCATCACCTTAGAGCCATTAACGTTACAGCTTGCCACAGGTGATTCCACAAGATCAGAGAACTCCTCTCTAATATGAACATCGTAGATCAATCCTTGCACCTCCAGTTGGATCCATTTATCAAACTTATGGGGTTCCTCCGTAGCAATCAGAGTTTTGCCTTGAGCGAAGGACAAATCCCTCAAGGTTTCCTCATTCATCTTAATGAAAAAACCCCAAAGCTCATCAATTTGTTTAAACGTTATCGCATTCCACGCATTGAGCGAAATACCAGAGCAAGTGAGCCACACAAATCTTTCATGGTTTGCTGGTTCCCCTCTCCAGGGATTGACCTTTCGAAACCACCACTTCATCCATGGTCCTTTAATTAGAACATCCCTATCTTCCTTGCTTTGGAATGTGTTCAGTACTGATCTTCCACCCATTGCTCTAAACTGTGCCACCTTATCCGTTTCCAAGCTAAAGTTGACCATAAGAGACATCATCGACACCACCTTACTCATGATCGCCACTGCACTCCTATCAAGCCAGCCGTTACCAACTGCTTAAGTTTTTAGGATCGAATTCTAGACCTTGACTTCCCCTATTTTTGAAGATTCACCTCCCACCACTTGAGCGAAGGGAAACCTAGATTTTCTACCACTCCAGCGCACCCTAGGCGTGTCCTTATCCTTGCTTTTTCCTTTCCCCTAATTTAGGGCACAGGTCAGTCCCCTAGTTGAACACCTGCATCCTATACACGTGGAATCTAAAGGCACCTTTTGGTTTAACCTTACCTCATCTTGACCAAAACAATCTCATGTTATCCACCCATATGCCATTCATTCTTGAGACTGCCATGTCCGCAGAGGTCTAACAATCGTATTTAACAAAGCCAAACTTATTCCTAGTGCATTTACTCCTTTTCCTAGGAATAAAAGCATCCTTAACCACTCCAAACACATTAAACATTTTCAATAGCCATTTTTTATGCTTAACCTTAGGAATGTTGTCAACGAACAGCGTGTAGGTCTCCTTGCTTCTGGACTTGTTACCCATTGGCGCTCTGTGGTTCTTGATCACCAGAATCCAACCTCCATCTTCCTTTCCGCTGTGGCTCTCTCTCTCTCTCTCGCTCCATTTTTTCCGTATTGATTGTAGGGAGACCTAGCGACTTATATTACACGGAGATCATCAAATAATTTGTCTGAACAAAAATTTAAGTTGATCAACTATGAATTTTTCGAGGGTTAGGAATACTTATGTGCGCTTAATATAGAAAATTTATAGATCTGACACTGGATATAGTTCTACCGGGATTTCATGATCCCTTGGGATACGTTCATAAATTCAACATCCTCATAAAAAGTAAAAATCAACTAACAAATGAAAGATACTGAGTACAACAGTAAAATAATTCTATACGTTGCCAGCCAATAAGATATCATAACTAGAATGCATTATTACATGATTTTGTTTTATTGTTAGTTTTGAGTTTTTTCGTTTTTATTCAATTTTTTTAACATTTTAACAAACTCTTTTACTTTTTGAATAGAGATACGCTATATACATCAAAAAAAAGTATAAAATAAGTATTAAAATTGATAAAAATTCACTAAAGACGGAAAAAACACGGATAACGAAATAGTCAAAAAAAAATTTAATAATATTTTTGAGAGGGAAACCAAATAAACTGGTTAACATTTTTCTTTTTATCTCCCGCCAATCCATTTAATCATGCAATGGGGGACAGGAAAATGAAACTTGTCATGGGTAATAAGTCAATACTGCCACAAAATATCGATGTTTTTGGAGTTAGAAACAATCCTTAGGGATGTCAACAGATCGAGTTGATCAAGTAAGTGAAAACGTATCTTTCTTCTCCTTCCTTTTTTTTTTGGGTGTGTGTGAGATCTGATCAAGTAAAAACATTATCATCAACGAAAAGAAAAGAATAAATAAATTAATAAAGCAGCCATAAGTGAAATTGGGAAGTGAAACAAAACAACATACCACGTCTGAAAAGTAATGGTTGAAAATTGAAAGGTTGCCAATAAGGGGACCACAAAGTTATAGTGGAGTTAAAGATCAAGACAAATTAATGTGTTACTCACTTTCATCAATTTCCACACCAAGCTAGCAAATTAATGAACTCATGCGAGTCTCTGTATCGTTCAATTCTTTTTCTTTTTCTATTTTCTTTCTCAGAAAAAAAAATTATTAATCTTTTTGAAAAGTACTACTAGAGATGTCGATATTCAAACATATATATGTAGATTCGGATTATTGAGAGCGTCGTCCAAAGTCGTCCGACATGTGATGCAGTAGATCGGACGTGTACGTACGTGTCAATGCACTTATCTCCATGTGCATCAGACAACTCCATATGTACTGTATGTCAGTACGTATATCGACATTCGGATTAATTCGTGTAACGATTGTATCTGTGTCACTAGCATTAGTGATTATAAGTTTTCATTTTCCTGCGTTGCCATTATTACTTAAACAAAGCATAAACCAATGAACAATAAACAGAACTGAATTCCAATTGTTTATAAATCCAATTCAAATTAAATATAATCTCAATCGCGTGCCATTGTGTAACCTACGCTTAGCTTGGTACGTATCATCCAATCAAGTAATAATAAAAGTACACGAATCGCACGTGCATTGAGCTGGACACGTGTCGACCATCCGTGGCTTTGCATAGGAGTTTTCTCTGAGAAAAGAAAAGTTGAAAGCATTTCTAAAAATCAGTATGGTAATGGAGGCACTTATCTCTTTTGGGGCATTATAATTGGTCTAATTCACCTAACTTTCAGGAATATATATATCAATTGATTTAGAAACTTTTCGGGATTGAGCTGCAATATTAGGCTAAGTCCTGCTAAGCGTTGTGTTTTTTTTTTTAGTGTTTTGTTCTTACGCATTTATCAAATTTGTGTGGATTATTGATTTTTTTTTTTTAAATATGGACAAAACACTCAAAAACCAAAAAAAAAAAAAAAACATGGCAAAACTTAGCCTGAGAAGTTTTTTCTTAACAATTTGATATACTTAATTAAGTACTAGAGGCCGGGGCACACGCGATGCGTGTGCAAGTCGGATTTTCACAATATTTGTAAAAATTTGATCAAACAATTAGTGGGAAGAATTTTTACAAAAACGTTGTGAAAATCCGACTTACACACACATCGCGTGTGCCCCGGCCTCTAGTATTTGTTATTAGCAAATATGCACATTAGGTAGAAGGCATCATTCCAAAGTAAGAACAGGTTCTGTGATTTAAAGATTGTACGCTAATGTTTTGCCTTCATTAAATAGCAATTTTGCCTTATATATTTATAATGTCTTGTAATTAGCTTTTCTTATTATGCACGGGTGAAATTAACATAATCTATCAACATAACTAAAAGAAAACATACATAATGGTAGCAATAAATATGGAAAAAAAATATCCAAACTGAACAGTTAAAAAAAGAAAGAAACAACTCTTGGTACGATAATGCTAAATTTTGAAAATGAGTTATGATGACAGTCTCATACTCATATTTAATAGTATCTAAACTATTAAAGGACGATGAACTCCTAAAACAAAATAAATTGACAACTTCAAATAATTGGATATTCTTATGCAAATCCAAATGTTGTAGAGCTATAGTTCATCGAATTCCAATCTTCGCTTCGCTACCTACAAAAGGAACACATAAGAATATTTAATCGTTTGTTAGTGTATGATTTGTATTGAAGTAAAGATTAACTGAATGGGTAACAAACAATTTTTTCTTAAAAAATATATTTTCTTACCTTTTGCCTAGGTTTTTTTCCCTTCTTCTCCTCTTGTTCTGTAAATTGTTGCTCCACTTCTTCCAAAGCTTCCGAACATATGATATCAGTCTCGATCTCCTCACGCATAGCTTTAAGTATGTTGCACACGGGAGAACCCTCTAATGTTGGAGGATTAAAATCATGGAGTAGTGTTTAAACGGCTTTGATTGAAATCCTATGGCACCGTGTAATTAATTACCGTAGCTTAGGGGGTGTTTGTAGTAGTGAAAAATTTATAAATTTTTATTCATGGTTGAGAAGTTGTTAGATATTTTCGGTAATGAATATGATGTTGAGAAATGTCAAGTTATTTCCGATAGTGAATAAGTTGTTGATGAATTTGTGAGTAGAGTTACTATAACAAAAAAAAAATTGTTGACAACATTTTTATTAGTGGAAACGAGTTGGTAAAATGATAAAAAAAAAAATTGTTAGTGAAAACTGGAAACCAAATGGTAGAATGCGTCAAGTTTTTTGTGTTTTTTTTTTCCAGTGGAAACACCCCCTAAATAAAGTGAAGAAGTCATTTACCTAACCTCTGTCTCTCTCCCCCTCAATTTTCGTACGCGTACATATATTTTTCGTACATGATTGAGTACCCTTTTTTTTTTGGTCAAGCGAAAAATCTGATTGAGTACCTTTCAGCATACGGGCTCAACCAAAATCCTTACGGAGTACTTTTTTTTATCAGAAAAAAAAGAAGAGAAAATCCTTAGTCTTTGAAAGTGTGTTTACAAAGATAAACAGAGCAATTAGGGCACGGCGTTATCAAAACGAAAACGTACATCGATCTCTACCAGGTTAGCACTCATGCTCTCGACAATCATCTACCACCCAAGACCCTGAAAACAAAAAACAAAAAAAAAAGAAAAGAAAAATCAGATTGGCAAGATATCAACCAAATACATATATATAGAAACAAAACCGACCAAAAGGTTCAATTCGGATTTGGGAAAAACTCATGCCGAATTAACCAAGCCGCTCCCATTCCTACCATTTATCCGGTGTTTATTCAGCCGATCTTATCAGAAATAGTGTCGGAGTTACTCTAACATCAAAAAATGCACAAAGATCAAACTTAGCTAAGGTTGGTATGGCGAAAATAGCTCGTCAAAATCATCACACACAGCTCCTCCAATTTGCCTAGCTATTTGTGCCGAAATATATATATATATATATATA
>BPLS01000713.1:379879-397452 GCA_019656275.1 Rhododendron kiyosumense
CCCTAGTACCATGTGTATATATGTATATATAAGTATGTGTAAGGCTAGGTCATAGTTTAGGTCTAAGTAGTCTTATAAGTCTAGGAGAAGAGCAATGACTGGTGAGGCGTTCAAGTGATTTCTCATTGACCAAAGGTTAAGACTTTTCCTAGAAAGTGTATATCTAAGTATATAGGCTTGCTTATGGTAGGCTATCAAGTATATATGCATATATATACCTAAAGAAAATCTAGAAAAGTAACTTTGGTGAGATCTTTAGGTTTAAGGCTATTATTCTAGGCTTGCATGCATGACATGTAACGCCATTAATTTTAGGTACATTAAAAGGACATTTTTATTGAAAACTTTAAATAGAGTCATGGCTCATTATTACAACAAACTCATAAAAGAGTATTTTTACTAACACAAAAGGAGATTTAGGGTCCCTAACTACTGCTCCACTTGCTCCTCCATCCTAGCAAGTTCTTCGGCTCCGAAAGCCTCCAAGGTGAAGAGTTTGCCCTGTTCATCTATAAGGTCTAACATATTATATCGGCGTCATCACCCATATAATATGTCAGGGTCACCAAAGGTAACACCATGAGCTACAAAAGCTCAATATAATAAATCCTACCCACTAACTCTTAACTTATAAACAATTGATATGTTTCCACATAGAATCATGCATATTCAACCAAACTGTTAACAATTACATATCCACATTCATTATTCAAACTATCGTTGGTGCCCATAGTTTTCCGAGTTTCTCCTACGCGACTCATCGTAGACCGTGTCATCGTTTCACTTATCCTTTTCCAAATCAACATTTCCAAAATCATTTTAACACACCCAACCTCGGTTCCGCCATTCCGGGTTCCCGAGTATCCTCACAATGGTTCCGCCGTCCTGGGTTCCCATTAGCACACATTTGCATTGGCTCCTCTCCGTGGATAACCAAGCTACACATCCAACCTCGGTTCTGCCGTTCTGGGTTCCCGAGTATCCTCACAATGGTTTCGCCGTCCCGGGTTCCCATTGGCGCGCGCGCACACACACACACACACACACATCTCACATAATGCCATCAAAAATTGGTCATTATGTAGTTTCAAAAATATTTCCTTCTTCAAAACATATTTTTCTCGTTAACCACACCCTAGGTGCCATGTTTCTAACTTTCTCAATTTTTGTGTCTTGTTTTCATGCATAGATTCCGCGGTTGGACTTTTCACAAAAATAATCAGAAATCACTCATGGTAATCTTGAAACTAAACTAGCAAGATCATCCAACTCTATATTATTTATCATGCTCAAATCACAACTTAAAGCATAGCGCCACATATACGGACGCCCTTGGAGTGGAGACCACTTATGCTTTATCACACAATCACAAGTAATGCAAGTTATACAATTAAACATGTTACATTCTCATAACCATTCTTAAGATCAAACACGTATACTCCTATTCAAGCGATAAAATTCTAATCTTTTTAAAATTCGTTCTTTCTTTCTTAGTGGAAAGTGCAAAACAACATTTGTTTTTCCGAAAAAGTAAGTCCATTTATTCAACATACTCCTCATCCTTTTCATCTTTCAAAGGAAAATACCTTTCAAGTTCCTCGTGCAATTTTAAACACAAAACGTGAATATATTCTTCTAGAGTACGGGAAATCTACGTATACGAACTTTATACTTAGAGAGAGTGGTTAGAAGTATTCTACCGTTCTTCTTGGTGGTAGTACGGCTACGGAAAGTGAGTTGGTGATCGGCCAGAGTAACTTCCTACGGTGGTTTCCCGATAGCTTTAAAAGAGAAAGGTTTCTCTCGAAACTAATTCTTAACTACTCTACCAAACTTTTTGGATCGAGGGGGTGGTCGAGTGATGGTTTTGTGGCGGTCTAGGATGAGTTTCTTGAAGAACTTGGGAAGAACTTCAAGAATACTCAAGAGCTAGAAAAACAAAGTAAGAACACTAAACTTTTTCTAGAGAGAGAAGTTGGAGATTGACGGTGTGAGTTGAATGGTGAGAATGGGGTCCTATTTATAGCAAAATGTTGGGCTCTCCCTCCCCTCTCTTGGCTGGCCCTCTCTCTCCCTCTCTTTCCCATGGATTTTGCTCCATTGACTTGTCATTTCAATCCTTCAATCAGGTCATAGCCTTTCCTCACTTGTCAATCCAATCTTTGGCCAAATCCTAGGTTATCATGAGGGGTTTTTGGCTTGTCTTGTCCTAGGTTGATGTTGCTTGCAAGAAAGAACATAATAATGGCTAGGATTCTATGTTAGAATTTGACTTAAAATGGGTTGTCAAGTCATAAATAGGCTTAAGGCTAAACGGGTTGCTTGGAGTGTACAACACACAAGCACACACCTCGCTCCCTCTCTCACTCTCGACCTCCCTCTCTCTCTCCTCTCGGACTCTTTCTCTTCCCCCCCCCCCCCCCCCTCTCTCTCTCTCTCTCTCTCTCTCTCTCTCTCTCTCTCTCTCTCTTTTGTACCAAGTATGTATGTATATATATATATATAGGAAAATCTAGGAAAGTAAGTCTAAGAGGGGAATTGTAGAGACCCGAAAATTTCTTTAAATATTGAAATGTTTGTTAAGGGCAATTTTGGAAAATATGATTTAATTGGTGATTATTTGATTTGAGGACCGAAGTGAAAGAAATGAGACTTGAGGGAGTGTTTGTGTGATTTGAAAATGTAGGAGTATAAATAGTGGTGTGTGTGTGTAGGGGATTATTTCATCCCCAAATATCTCTCTCTCATCCGTTTTCCCTCTCTCACTAGCCGGCCTCCTCTCTCTCTCCTCTCATCTCACACAAAACTCCACTCCATCTCTCAAGATCTTCAAGAAACAATCTCCCTCCAACCTTCCATTCGCGTTCTCAAGCTTGGAATTCCTTGGGTCTGGCTTGAATTGAAGCTTTGAGGTTCGAAGTGGTTAGGGCTTGCTCTAATCTCATAGATCTTGGTTATCGTCGCGAGGTAGGGACTTCTTTACTTCCTTTATATGTTTATATGATGATTTGATGCAAGAATCGAGCTTGGTTTGTCTCCCTACGTTCATCTCGAACGCTGTCAAAATCTGTAGAAAATCGCCCAAATCGCATAGGGATCAATCCCTAGTGATGGGGGGATCAATCCCTCCCCTTTCTAGAAGTTCTGCCCGTCTTTTGAGTTTCAGCCCAATTTCAAACGGCCATAACTTATTCATCCGATGTCCATTTCATGCAAATTTTATATCGATTCGAAGGTCTTGAAGTCAGCTGTCCATTGCCACCAAAATCACCAAAACACTCTAAGTACACTGAAAGTTATGACTGTTAGAGTGGGGGTGTGTCGACCTCCCAACCTCCTTTGGCTACTCCAATGATTCTTGTTTTGTCATTATGACTGCCCATGATTTGTGGATGTTACTTTTGACCCATTGGCCTTCCGTTAGTAAAGAATGGATGATAGTTTACTTGGTTAAAATGTTATTAAGATGCAACTTGCGAATGAATGATTGCTTGTAAACGTTTGTGGTATATTTGTGATATTGTTGGCATGTCGTGGCATATTTTTTGAATGTATGAGGTTATAAGAAAGCTTTAACTTGTAGGTTGAGTGAGGAAATAGTTGTTTGGGTTGGTGGTCGATTTAGGAAGTCTCGTAATGTAAGGGGTGGTAATACAAAGACTTATTTGGTCTCGTAACACATGGGGTGGTAATACGGTGACCTTAGATGTTGGTGTTCACCGTAACGCTAGGGGTGGTAATACGGTGACTCTTGTGGTATTATACGGCAATGCAAGGGGTGGAAATGTCGATGGTGGAGATATGGGATAGTGAGTCGTGTCAAAATTGTTATTCGCTTGAGTATTATGAACCTTATGGCATAACGTGATTATAACATATCTTAGAATGATCACCTTGAATGTTTGACACATCTTTGAATCAATTGTATTTCATTGTTGAGCTACATTCTCTTGTCTTTCTTCTCTTGCCCTTATCATCACATTTGCATATAAGATTGGTAAAGATTTTCCTACTAGGCTAGTGTAACTCAACCTAATCTTTCTTTTCAGGTCAAAACGCTGGACAATAGCTCGTAAGCAATGTGTGCTTGGGAATGAAAGACTTTTTGGAAGCTAACCTCATGTGGTTACTTAAGCATCTTTGTATAAACTTTATTTTGACAGAGATTTATATGTAACTTATCATTTCAATCCTTTTGACTAATCATTTGTAATAATATTTTGAATATGTTCGTACTTGTACCTAAACTAATTTGGGTCATGATGCCAAAGTTGTAATTATCTAAACTTGGGGATTTGTTTATAAAATGAAACAGGTGGGGACTCTTTTGGGATATTAATAATGATATACGAGGACTTTTATTAAAACGGATTATTTATTTATGTTGAAAATCTAGGGCGTGACAAGAATTAGGTTCAAGGCTATACTCTAGGTTTGCATGTATGGCATGGCTAGCCTTGCTTCTTTTGGAAGCAAAATAAGGATTCCTTTTGGCATGACTTGTCTTGTCATATACATACCTTTATTGGCCAAGCCTAATATTTGTTGTCCAATGGACAATATTTCCCCTAACATTTATGGACCAATGGGTAAATGATTATTGGTGAAAATTATGGCTAGGCTTGCTTCCTTTAAAGTGATGGCTATGACTTGTCTTGTCCAAGTCATACACACATTGGCAAGTCAACTGTTCTATTGTCCAAGGGATCAAACTTTTCCTAACATTTATTACCCAATGGATAAAAAAGTAATGGTTCTTAAATGATTTGTCTTGTCAAATCATTGATAAGTCTTATCCCTATCATCCAAGGGATAAAAATTTCCCTAGTAGTTATTTTCCAATGGGTAGAAAGGAAATGATGATAAGTATGGCTTTTATATGTCCAATCAAATCTAGGTTCTCATTATGGCAAGTCCTTCTCCTATTACTCAAGGAATAAAACTAACCCTAACAACTATTGTTCAATGGGCAAAGAGGAAAATGATGGGAAGAAATATTCTGGGAACAAATATTCTTTTGAAAGTGACCTTTCAATGGAAAGAAAGGACAAAGCACTTTCTAGAAAAATGACTTGACCAAGCTTAAGGAAGTAAAGTAATAACATGGTTCATAATGACTTGTCAAATCAATACTTATTGGCCATCCAATCTCTATTACCCAAAGGTTACAAGTTTTCCTAGCAATTATTATCCAATGGGTAAAATGATTATCTCTCTAGGTCTAAAAAATTCAATATGGTTGGGGGGTTAACAAGGCTCAGTTCTTTTTCGTTTGGGTCCACCGGAAGCGCCAGGGGACGGTTTATTGCTGATTTGTTTTGTTCTCGTAAGTTTTGATAGAAGAGGTCAAACATTTGCGGCTTTGGCCTATTTAAATTAACTCCAAATTAGTTAATTTTTTTTTAGTGGAATAGCCGACCATGCACGGCTTCGGCCTGTTTAGTTGATTTTTCAAAAAGATTTTCGGTGGGATAGCCGACCATGTGCAGATTCGGCTCATATAGTTAATCTTTCAATTGATTAAGTTTTGAGAATGGCTCAACGCCTGTGGATTCGGCCCATGTAAATCACTTGGTTCAAAGTAAAAATTTTTCATCATTTCAAATTAGACTGTCCCAATGAGTCCAGCTTAACTTGAAGTGGGGGTTAGATGGATGGTATGATAGACTCGATTTTACGATAGAAAAGACTTAAAAAAAGCAATAAGTCTATCCACACAGACATTTGTCACACAAATTTTGCACTAATTTTAGTGTGGGGCCCACTACGAGTCTCACACAAATAATCTGAGTCATTCATTAAATTTAGAATAATTTTTCAAGTGCCTCCAAGAAAAATTAGCTCAATTTGATAAGTGTAAGTGCTCGACCCAATTTTTTAACTTTTCATTCATTCTCAACATTTGTTGAGATTGAATGAAAAGTTAGAAGATTGGATCAAATATTTATACTTATCGGATTGAGTTGATTTTAGGCAAGGGCATTTGAAAAAAATATTCTAAATTTAATGAACGGCTTAAATTGTTTGTGTGGAACCTATAATGGGTCCCATATTAAAATCTATGCAAAATCTGTGTGATAAAAGTTTGTGTTATTAACACAACTGTAAAAAAAAGTGTTGAAAAAAGAGCATGCATTCAAAGGAAATTAGAGCAACCACAAGGCACGATGTAGCCGGAAGTTACTGAAAAGACCGAGTACAAAAAATTGGAGCTACGGCCCCCCATTTAGACTATATAGTCTATACTTGGCTAAATCCAAGTTCGAATGCTAGTGACCAATCATTTGCGGCTTCGGCCTGTTTAATTAGTTAATCAATGTTTTCGGTGGAATGGCCGAACATTTGCGGCTTTGGCCTATTTACTTAATTTGAAAATTAATCAAGTTTCTCGGTGGAATGGCCGAGCGAATGAGGCTTCGGCCGGTTTTGTAAATTTGTTTATCATTCTCAGTGGAACGGCCGAGTGGATGAGGCTTCGGCCGGTTTGTAAATTTCTTTACTATTCTCGGTGGTATGGCCGAGCGCGAATGAGGCTTCGGTCGGTTTTGTAAATATGTTTATCATTCTCAGAGGAACGGCCGACAGGATGAGGCCTCAGCCGGTTTGTAAATTTCTTTATTATTCTCGGTGGTATGGCCGAGCGCGAATGAGGCTTCGGCCAGTTTTGTAAATATGTTTATCATCCTTGGCCGGTCTATAACTATCTATCATTCTTGGTGGGAAGGCCTAGCGTTCAAGTTTCTCGGTGGGAAGGCCGAGTGTCAGGGCTTTGCCCTCGGTTTTACAAGTTTCTTGGCTGAAAGGTCGAGCATCACGGCTTTGGCCTGTTTTTACAAGTTTCTCGGTGGGAAGGCCGAGTGTTCAAGGTTCTCAAAGCAAAGGTCGATGATGAGCACCCAATATTGTAAATATTTGGTGTGACTAGTACCGTTTTATGTTGTTTTAAGTTGCATTTATCTAGCTTTTATTCGATATTACTCATAAGGTAGTTTGATTAGTGTTACAGGTAAAACGTCCTAATAAGGTGTGTTTTGATGACATGGCTATCCCCCGAGGGTGTCCGAGTACCCACGCCCTATGGAACTTCCACTGTTGAGACTCAAGAGCGAAGGCGCGAGGCATTGGGTGAGGTTCGGGGCCGTTGGATGCCAAGTTGAGGGGCTGAACTGAAAATCTGGAGATGACTGTAGACATCCCAATTTGGGCTTCCAGATTAGTTTACTTATGGTATTTGATTCCCCGATGATGAAATAGATCAAGAACACTTCGAGAATGTCAAGTGTTTGAGCTTTGAGTGTTTGCAAAACCCTTGAACCTAACTTGATTCTGAGCCACTTCAAAAAGCCAAAAACCCTACTGGCACATGTTGGTTGAAAACCAGCGTGCGCGGGTCAAATTGACAGGTGTTGGTCAACAGTCAAAGCTTGGCCTTTGACCAACGCATGTGTTGGTTTGCCTCGCGCGCATGGGTTTAGCACCTGCGCGCCGGTCAACCGGATAGGTGGTGGTCAACAGTCAAAACTTGACCGTTGACCCACGCGCGGGTAGGTATGACGCGTACGCGCCGGACCGAACCTGTCCCTATCACCTTTATGGGTTGGTAAGCTTAACCACCAAGTAACCCTCAGCCAGACCTCGTGGACTGACTGAACTCCTCTCTTTGCAGCACCATACCTACCACCTCTCTCCTATATATACCCCCCATGGTTCATCCATTTAAAGGGTTACAAAAATTCAAAAAAGTAAGCACAAGCTCTAGTACTTTTCATCCAATTTCAAAGCTCAATCTCTTTCAAACTCAATCTAGGTAAAGCATAACTACTGTTTTTCTATTCTGATCCCTGAGGGGGGCTGACAGGGCCAAGGCTGGTAATCAATACCAGTCCTGGTCCTAAAGCCGGCAAGGTTTCAAAAACCGTAGTGGCAAGGACCAGCGCGCGCCGATCATAAGTACACGAGCAGCCAATCCATGGTTGCACGCGTGGATCTGCGTGGGGATTGGTGCCTTATTGTTTTATGTTTTTATTTGTATATAGATCACTGCAAGCATGCTAACAACCAGTTTACTACTTTCCTTAGTATAAACTGCTAGTCTTAGTTCAATATGCATATCTGCTACTGTGGAGTACCCCTGGGATCATTCTGGACCTGTCCCAGAACCAAGAAACATGTAAAACCAAACATTGGTTTGAGAGCTAAAACCAGCGCGCGCAAGTGGATGACCCACGCGTGCCGGTCTCTCCCTAACCAGTGAGTGGCCTTTGCATGGGTAATTAGGCCCTAGGCCACAATTTTATCCCCACAATGTTTATGGGGTACTTTGTTAGTTTTTAGGGCTTTTTAGCCTTTAAATTGTATATTGACTGCATATTATGCTGCTATAGACTGCTTAGTTTGTCCTGGGTGTGCACTGATCCTTCCAAAACCCAAAGGGTTTGAGAATAAGAGCTGTGGGTTTGAGCTCACTGGCGTGCGCGTGTCTTGGAGTTGCGCGCGCAAGAGTGAACAGCATGCAGTGACTTGTTCAGTGTATGCTGGTTTCTTCCTGTGCACGTCACTCCAAAACAGGGGCCTCCCAGTTTGTTTAAACTCCCATAAGAGTTTGTTCTCATCCTTTACTAACTGTTTTTGCATCCATGCTATCAATCACATCCTGCAAACCTGTTACAGCTTTAATCCCCATTAAACTGTTCCCCCGTTCCTAAATGGTTAAAGAATTGATTAATCAAATAGAATCGCAAACATTTTTGGCAAATGCCTAAGTAAAGACCGATCTTCAGATTGGGCGAGAGGGGTGCCTTAAAACCTTTTCCCTCTCGTAACCTGGCTCCCGAACTTAGATATGGTTATGACAGACTGGTGCTTTCACTTTTTCAAATCAAACAGTGCGGTAAATGCTTTGAAATACGGTTCCTTGGGTGTCGGAGCTTCAAATCTGAGTGGCGACTCTGTATTTGCGAGCGTTCGCCATCCCGTTTAGCGCTCCCTCGAACCGGCATTTTAGGAAAGGAACGGAATCCTTTTCTAAAAAGGGCACACTGCCCACAATAACCTCCCCGTATCGATACAGCCTTAATCTGTATCGATACGGATGGGCTTACTGAGAAGTAAGCTTAACTGTGTGGTATTGTACACTCCATAATAAGTATCATTACTACGAGCTTTTGGCCAAATATTTGCTGCTTTTTGGACTTTCCACTTTTGGAATACTTACTACCGATACTATGAGCTTTTGGCCAAATATTTGCTGCTTTTTGGACTTTCCACTTTTGGAATACTTACTACTTATAGTATGTTTGTAGGATTTTTGTTGGGAGAGAAGTTGAGTTGTATAAATACTCTTCTCTCCCACTTTATCTCATTATCTACTTTATGTTCTAGTTTTAGTTCTCTCTCTAGGAGAGATCTCCATTGTTGTTCAAGCTTAATTTCTTAAGAATTCAAGTAAGTATTTGTCTTATGTTAATTTCTCGTTTATTAATGTTGTAGCTACGCTTTGAATCTTTGCATAAATCAAGTTTGTTTTCGTTTTCTTCGGTTAAATCTTTTGCTCCATTTTCTTACCATGTCTAGTCTTTTAGCTATGTGTGAGTAGTTTCTTGGCTAAGTCTTGAGCTACTCTTTCTCAATGATTTAGGTGGTTATTTGATTCTCAAACCCTCGGGCTTAAAATCATGGTTTTCAGAATTATATTAACCTAGCCATTTTGGTCTAAGCAGGGGGTGTTTATTCCTTGGCATGCCGTTTAGTCAAGCGGTCTTGGCATGCGGCATGCCTTGGGCTCGTGGCCTCCTACGTGTTGAATTTATTAGCAAAAATAGGTTAGTTTAGTTCCGATAAATCACATCTTTTGATAAACATAGTCTTTTAAAGCTAAATCTTCTGAGTTTGAGCACGCGGTCATGACTCTCACTTGAGTTATTTTGAGAACCAGTAACGGCCTTTGTCAAAAGAAAGATGATCCCTAGACTTGCCTCTTTTAAGTTCATAAAGTACTTTTCTAGTCTTTTTCTTTAGCATTTCCACCGATTAAAGCAAAACCAAGTTGGTCGTCATAAACACTGAAATCTACCATATTAAACAAACAATCCGATTAAGCTATTTTTGATTCTCTATGGGTACGATCTCGGGCTTTCCGGTTATTATGCTATTGACAACCTAGCCCTACGCTTGGAGTTTTCAACCTTATTTGATGGCGAGGTTCCGGAGCTAAGTAGTCGAGCATCGAGGCTTTGCCCCCGTTTTAACAAGTTTCTTGGTGGGAAGGCCGAGCATTGGGGCTTTGCCCCTCTTTTTACCAATTTCTCGATGGAAAGATCGAGCGTCAGGGCTTCTCCTTGTTTCACCAAGCTTATCGATTCAAATCCTCGTGCCTAGTGCAGGTCGAGCCAAGAGTTGAGGGGCTATGTTATAGCCGAACACGGAAAGTTCGAAAAGAAATAAGGCGTTGCTTTCGGTTCTTTGAAAGGGCGTGGCTCTCGGTATTCGTTATACGGCAGTACAGAGAATGTTGAGGACCGCTCCAGTTTTAGTAAAGGGCAATAAGTTTTTATGAGAAGTTTTTTTGGGGTAAATATTTTTTTTTATGAGAAGTTGGAAAGTCTCTAAGGACCAGGCGGCCGGTTTGAGAGTTACGAATTCGGTCCCACAGAAGATCAACGTCTCGGTGTACTAGACCGAGAAGTTGATGGGCTATTGTGGTGGGATGAATCCTATATGTACAATGGGCCGAGGGCCCTAACTGTAGGACTAGAGAGGCCCAGCGTCCGTGAATGGGATGCCTTGGTGGTTTTGGTTCGGGCCGTAGGCGCCCGATCCATAAGCCGGATTGGCAAGTGGATAAGGCAGTTGGAGAGGCTTCTTAATTGTTCTAGAAGGGTTTGAGCCCTATCCATAAGGGGCATGTGCGATGAGGTCAGGATAAGGTCACGCAATGACTTGGAGAGCAAGTATGGAAAATGCTATAAATACCGAAGGGTATCCTAAGAGGTAAGATTAGACACTGAATTCCCTTAATAGACACACACACACACACACACATACTCTCTCTCTCTCTCTCTCTCTCTCTCTCTCTCTCTCTCTCTCCTGGGGCTGACTTAAGCATCGGAGTGCCCGCCGGCTGGGCACTAACTATTTGTTGTGCTTTGTAGGTTGGTCGAAAGGAGGAAGCAGTAGAGATCTAATCCGAGAGAATATGATTGTGAAACCACCACTCTACAAAAAGTTTGTTTTCTTATTCTCATTTTTAAAAAAGACCATTTTTTGTTATGTTTTTTTATAACTCTGGTGTCCGGACCAGCTTTTGTACACCTCAACTTATTTTGGAGGCTCAATCCCACCGCGCCCATTTGCAGAGAGCACAATTAAAGTCGAACCAAAACTTTGTATGTACTAACCTTAAAGGAATTGATAGCACCTGAGAGATTTCGAAACATGAAACTTTAAAAGGGAGCAAAACCCTTAGTGTCAAGGCTAGACCACCAAGCCAACCGAGCTACAACTTTTTATTTTCCTCCTCATCTTTCTCATTTTTCACATTCGCTCACTACCATCGACATGATCACCACAATCTCCTCCAACATCATTTCGAAAGGGGAACTAATAGAGAAATTCATTTAATGACACACATATACAATTAAGTAAATAAACACATTGCACAAATTTCACAATGCAAATGCAACTCGCACACAATTGACATTGCACAAAATTCATAATGCACATGGACTTACACACAACTGAATTTATTTCTCTATTTGGCCTTTATTTTGATTAACATTCCTACGATGTAAACATAGTTTTTACACTACAAGAAGTATCACATATAATAGCGTGTGAAAAACACTGTGAAAAGTTAAAGACAGCGTTCTCAGGAACGCTGTATTAGCCCCTATTATTAGAAGGTTCAAACTTTTTACAGCGTTCTTTGACCGTTGTCTTTGAAATACTTTTAATAGTGTTCAAAGAACATTGTCTTTGAGATACTTTTAATAGCGTTCAAAGAATCTGTCTTTGACAATCTTTGAATAGCGTTCAAAGAATGTTGTCTTTAGCATGTTTTTAACAACGTTTTGTGCATGCCGTATATGTTTGAGATTGTTTTAAATAACATTTTGTGATTGCACCCTCCTTTAATATTGTTATTAATCACATTCAACATGGATAGTAAAACAATTTTTTTGAAAAAAATCCCAAATTCTAATCTAAAACACTTCAATGCTGCCAAAGTAATTAAACAAATTCATTTATTGGGACAAATGGTAGCCGTGAACAAGATCTCCAATGGCACAAATTACAATGACCTAATTCATACAGTACTACCAAGATCTCCAATGGCACAAATGGTAGCCGTGAACAAGATGAGTTATTGAAAATTTCCTATATTGCAAGCTTGTTTGTCATTTGAGTTTTGTCTCTTTTCCCTCCCAAAGCCAAGCACTTCGAATTGCTCTAATCTTCTTGATTCCCTGTGGTACAAAATTTAGGATCAAAAGGTGTAGAATAAGCTGATGATTCATGAAGGTATACTCATAGTATGAAAGCACAAGCATAATTGAATAAATGGATCATCATAGAAGGGCATCATGATACAGAATATAACTTACAATAGCAGGGGTGGATTTGTGCCATGGCCATTGTTTTGCCATCTTGGGGTTGTGGTGCTATTTTTGTTATGATTGCCAAACCACCAGAAGTGTGGCGAAGTTGCCTCTCCATTTTTTCCTTTGACCTTCAACATATCCAAAAGGGGAAGAGGAAAGCAATTAAAAAAGCACATAAATTGTGAACTGACGAAAAAAGCCTCAATAGAACAATAAGGCACAAATCTTCACCTACCTATATATATAACTTCTGTGACTCTCACTAGAACAAGTAGCCTCAATAGAACAACAAAGCACATAAGTTTTGAAGATAGAATAATTGTCCTTTGATCTGCAATTCATAAACTATAACGGTCATCAGAATGTAAAGGTAAGCATATAACCAACACCCCATACTTAAAATCTCATCATATTTCATATTTCAAGGTGACTATAATCTATCTATACTAACTAGGTGCTCCTTGGTGCAAGACATGAAAATCATACTCGTTGAAGAGGACGTATTTTGTTTTAGGGCATATATTGATGTTGTTTTTGATTGCTAGGGTGGGAATGGAGGAGTGGAGCAAAAACAGTTGATAGTTACAAGAAGTGAAAGAGCATCAATGGAGCATAGTTTTTTTTTTTTCCATTTGAGTGAAAGCATGCTTGCCACATAAATTGCAGTAGAAATACACAAAAAAACAACACTAAAACAGCCTACAATCTCCACCAAAACTGCAATTTGGACACACACATTCAAAGCAACTATTGCACTTCCCTAGCAATGTGCACTAAACTGCATTCAAACTCTACTAAAAAGTGCATTCAAATTGCACTACAAACTGCACTATATGCCTTTTGGCTCAAATTTTTTAGTCTATTTGGTTGTAGAAAGCATTAGCTATACCCAAAAATGCATTACTAAGAATAATTTCACTTTTCCACAGCGGCAATGAAGTTTAGGCCTATAAAAATTATGCATCTGCAATAGGAACTACTAAAAATCAAAAGATAGGAAACATAGCATTTGAATTGCAAAGTCCATTCTTTTCCAGTTACTGTACACCCCGAGCATCCACATTGAAATAAAGATATATACCAAACTTCAGAACCCAAATGGTACACCTACCCTACCGGAATTGCCAAAGCTATGCCTAATTATGTCCCATCGAACAAAAGGTGCATGCACGACCTTTCTAGCACAGACATGGCAAATGAAAAATCGGGTAGAAAGCAACACCAACCCAAAACACGCATAGAAATTGAATTAGTATTATAGCTGCGTCCATTCTCCTTACCAAAAATACAATGTTTTTTGCTTCCCAACAGAAGGCCAAAGAAACCAATACAAAGATAAGGTCCAAAAAGAAACAAAGCCACAAAAAATCACTAAAAATCAAGCAAAAATTTCATTTCCTGATGTACAGATACATGAACTTGCGTATTTCCTTAATTGTAAAATTGCCATGAAGCAAACTCCAGCATTCATCCCTAAACAAGCCTCCCACAACTAAAAACAAAAAAAACCTAAACAACACACCCAATAGGAAAAGCAGCAGAAGCCAAGTTTCTAATGATTGAATAGTCCATAATTCTCAATAAACTAAACAGTGACACCATAACAGAAATAAATGTAGCCTTGCAAACATGACAAACAAAGCAGACCTGACTTTAGTAAAGGCAATACACTCAATACTCTATCCTTGCTTGAACAAATACACATATATTTACATGCTCAATAGCCCAAAACCAAACCACAAAACGGGAAACCCAAAAGGATACCGAGCGTGAGTTTGGATTCAAAAGTTTAGTTTATTTTTCCCCCCTCCTTGATTTTTTCTACGCATTCATTTTATTTTTGGCCATTTGTTCTCGGTTTATTTTTTGGCCTTTTTCCCCGTCAAAAGCTAACAAATGCAGGATCTTTCAAAATATAAAAACCAAGAACAGGTTACCATTTCAATTACGAAGCCAAATCGACAGCAAAGACCTTAAGATGGGTTCATACACACAGGCGACACCGTGGCTAAGTAAACAGCACAACAACCAGACAAACAAACCACAGAAAAGACCCACCCAATCAACAGAGCGCACGCACCCAAACCACAAACAACAACCCAAATGCACCGACCACACACAACCACAAATGCCCTCAAACACCCACACCGAATTCGCGGGAGCGTAAAAGAAGGCAACAAAAACCTAAGCCACAGATTCAAAAAAACTCACCTCGGAGACAAGCCGACGACGATCCACGCCAAAGAAGAGGAGAGGAGAGAAATTAGTAGCAGAAACCAACCAAAACCCTCATCCAGGGCACAACATCCACCAGCAACATACCAAAGGAAAAAGAAATAAAGTCGAAATATCAATGCACAAGATCCATCTCAAATCCCGTAATCAAAAAATTCAGTCACCCTCACACCTGTAAAAGTTCATGAGTAATTTTTTACTTGCAACAAGATATGAGTTACTAGAATGCATACTAGACAAAATCCCTGTATTCAATTCATTAATCAAAAGTTCTATCGCTCATGTATAATGTATAAGAATGCATACTAGACAAAATCTCAAGACAAATATCAACTAGTAAGAGTATAATGGAAGTCTCACCTCTTGGTTACTATAGAGTTTGAGACTTACATAACCATTATTTCAAGCAAGAGGCACATCAACATTATCGTCTTATGGATCCGCTCGCCGAGCTTCGTATCTATCATCGGGTTTCAATCGATCATTCTAAGCAATTAATTGGCTTAGGATATGGAAGAGGATCAGCACCTTCTTTTGCTCTTTGTCTCCAATCTGCAATTCAGCTATACAAGTGGGTTGGGCACCAAAGGATCACTAATAAGGCAGTCATTAATCAATCAAACGAATTGAGTTACTAGAACATTACAATATAGAGAAGTTCCATAGATCCCATATGAAAATTTTAACCAACTTACAAAGAATGAATCGGATAAATATGAGGTGTCAATGTTGCAATCTTAAAACTACACCAAAATGCACACACCTTTCACTTGTCTGCTTGTCCTTCATATTTTTTTTAACCTAATCTCGACTTTAAGATTCTCCAAAGTTCATCCATTTTCTGAAAAAAACAAGGATTAATGAGGCCGAAAGAGCATTGGAAAGAACATATACTTGCAAAAATTGGTGATCAAAACACTTACTTGTAAAATCGAGTAACAGATGCGACAAGTTGCTTAAATTCCCAATTTCCTGCTACTCAAACCTCAAGCACTAATAGATCAGCAAGAAAAGGCAAACATAAAAAAGGAAAACCCAATGGCCTAGCAAAAAGCCCAATCCCTCACTAGATTACCTGAAAAGAGAATACAATAAGGACTTAGATAGGGTCATGCCCAAATATGTCATCATGCTCAAAAGGAGTACACACATAGTATATGAGCCTAAATTGCACAACCAAATGCTAGTTTGTCTTAGTTATTCAAACATCTTGATACTAGCAAAACGCATAAAAACTGGCACGGCTAACTATGCCATGATGGCTACATTTATAATTCTACAACTCACTTTGGTAGGGTCTAGGTTTAACATGTATGTACACTGAACTTCGACTACCAGCAGGATTCCAAAGTCCAAATGGACGTCAGAAATTGTAAGGAAAAAATTTAGGGAAAGTCAAGTTAAAACTGAATACGGCTTTTCCCCCCTTTCCAACCTCATCTGATACAATACAACATGCAGATGGAAGCATAGTTGTTTTCCAGTATCTCCTCCTCAATCACTAGTCTTTGTGGGCATATTAAGTATGATATAGTGAACCAATGAACCAGCCATGAGTCTATAAAAATTCTCCTAACATGAGATCAAGTACTAAGATAAATCATCACTTCCCACAAAAGCTGAAGGTTTTTAGGGGTGGAGTAAACCAGGCATCTTCAATTAGTTCCACAAATAGCACCGTTGACACGAAGCACTTTTGAGCCCTTCTACGTGTATTGCATCTTTGACGGTAGTTTTGCAATCACACAACTATCAAACTACATCGTGCAAAAATTGATGATCTTACACTCATCCTAGCATTATATAGCCAATAGATTTGAACGCCCCAATATTTTTGAATGAAAACATAAACCCATATAGTAAATCCAAACCCTCTCTGTGGACGTAAAGAAATTTCAGAGTTTTCAATACAAAAAGGAGGATCAAGTAAGGGTGATGCAGAAAATAATTTCTGACTTGAGATTTTGAATGAGTGCTTGGAAGGGCTTCAAGAGAACTCCTTTAAATCAGAGTCTATGTAAGAAATGAAATGTTTCTAGTAATATCCTTTACTAGGATTCTGTTTCTTGTAAATCACAAACCCTAATCTACCTAGTTCAAGTTCATAATAGAGAGGTTTCACCATTTTCTTAAAACTTGAAGGAATTCCAAATCTCAAACCATCAGGAAACCCTATTTCGAGTACCATACAATTTGATTCGAGTATTAATCAAACTATTTGAGTTTGAAATCAAGGGTTTCATTATTTTTTAAGCTTGACTTTTGAAACTCGATCCCTATTGAGTTGATTTGAAGGCTGTTGGACCTGATTCGAGCCTATTCGCGTTCTAATCTTCTTGTTTTCAGTATGAAATCAAGTGGGTCATACAGTTTCAACCTTAGATATACTCCTACTAGGGTTTCGAGCTTTAATCTACTCGTGACAAGGGTTTTCGAAACTAGATCCACTCCTACCGCACAGTTGGGTGTGAGACCTGTTTGGATCAGATTTTTGCAAAATCGATGAGAAGGAACAAACCTTTGAGTGACAAAATCAGGACTTCTTTGACAGGATGATGGCCACTTCCTCGACGATCTTCTTGGGGGCTTGGTATATATCGAGTGTCACGCCCTCGATTTTCAACATAATTAAATAACCAATTTAAGAAAGATCCTCGCATAATATGAATAATACCCAAAATGGGATTTCCCACCTGCTTAATTACAACAAGGTCCACAAGTTAAAGAAATTACAACTTT
>BPLS01000713.1:417695-453170 GCA_019656275.1 Rhododendron kiyosumense
ATATATATATATGTTAGTACCTTGCAAGAGAGAGAGAGAGAGAGAAAGCCGAGAGAGAGAGAGAGGGAGAGGCCGAGAGAGAGAGAGAAGGGAGAGAAGAGAGAGAGGAAGGAGAGAGGTTGGAGATTGATGTGAATCCATGCATTGAACCATCTTTGGTACTTCCAATCTTGAAGATATATTTTCTTCCAAATCAAATCCTTACACTTTTGTACTCCAATATTTACCTTGTAAGCTTCTCAACCCTTTGATCATGTACCAATCTCATCTCAACCCTCCATTGGATGCAAGAATCTCACCAAGGTACACCATAGCCATGCAACCTAGGATTTTCCTTTGATTTTTCCATTAAAGTTGGAATTTTCTTAACCCTTTGATCATGTACCAATCTCATCTCATCCCTCCATTTGATTCAAGAATCCAATCTAGTACTAACCTAGCCATGCAAGCCTAGGATTTTTCCTTGATTCATGCTTAAAAGTTGGATTTGGTTGATTTAAAAATTGGGGAATGGGAGAGAGAGAGGGGCCGGCCATCTTGGGGGAGGGGGCATCCCTTGCCTATAAATAGAGAGCCATTATCACTTGAAAAATCACACCTCAAAGCAATTGCTCCTCCTTCTCTCTAGAAATTCTTAGTTTCTTTGTTCTTAGTTCAAAACTCACTTTGTTCTTGAGAGTTCTTGAGCGAAACCACCAAACCACTTCCAAAACCACCCGACGATCCTAATAATAGTGTAGTAGTAGTTAGGTAGTTGTTTCTAGGGAAAATTTTCCAAAACTTTTCCTTTCGAAGCAATCGGAGGGCCGTTACGCTGCCGAAATCACCCCGACGTCCAACCACCGCCTAGAAGAACGGTAGTTATCCTTCTCTATCTAGAAATCCTTATTTAGTTTTCAAAAGCTTACTTTGTTTTTGTAAAGTAGTTGTAATCTTACTTTGAAAATCCCTATTTACTTTTTGTAAGCTTAAAAATGACTTTGAATGTTGTTTGAAAAGTAAAAATGCATGTTTATGTTGTTTATGGTATTCAAGTATGCTACGTGGCTTAGATGTTGTTATTTTACCATTTCGAAGTTGGAATGATGCTTGTTGTATGTAAAAGTCTCACACGCGGAGTCTCGCATGCAAACGTGACACGAAAACCAAGAAAGTAGACATATGGCACCTAGGGTGTGTTTATCAAGGTTGTTGTGTTTTCCCGGTTGGAAAATATCTTCGAAACTACGTAATGACTATTTCAAGGGCATTACGTAAGTGTGTGTGTGTGCCAATGGGAACCCAGTGCGGCGGAACCATTGTGAGGATACTCGAGAGTCCGGAACGGCGGAATCGAGGTTGGGTGTGTTTGGCTTGGTTATCCGCGTTACGGAGCCAATGCAGTGTGTGCCAATGGGAACCCGGTGCGGCGGAACCATTGTGAGGATACTCGAGAGCCCGGAACGGCGGAATCGAGGTTGGGTGAGTTAAAAATGTGTTTTTGATAAAGTGTAACAATGAAAAGGTTAACGATGAGTCAAACGCCAACGGTAGTTACAAGCGAATGTAAACATGTTAGCTTATTGTTTTATTCCCTGCTTATGTACTTATCATGTGGAAATCGATGTTAGTAAAGTAGGATTTTACTATTGAGCTTTCGTAGCTCATGGTGTTGCCTTTGTGGTAACCCTGGCATATCATATGGGTGGCGACGCCGGTATAATATGTCAGACTTGATAGATGAACAGGGCGACCTATTCACCTTGGAGGCATATGGAGCAGAAGAACTCGCTAGGCTGGAGGAGCAAGAGGAGCCGTAGTATAGGACCTCGTAGTTCCCTTTTTGTTGTCTTTGAACTTCAAATGCTCCTATGTGAGCCGTTTTGTAATAATGAGCAGTGACTCGATATTTCTGTAATAAATTCCTTTTATTAACGTACCTAAAATTAGGGGCGTTACATAACTGCTCTAGCACTAGAAACAGTACCCCTAAGTAAGAGTACAAGGGTAATATCACCATTAGGGGGAAGTATAGCTGTTAGCCTAGTGTGTAGAGAGTGCGAAATAGAAGTAGCAAATCTATGCCTTACCTGTGACCTCAGAGTAATCGACATGGCGGATTTCGACGTCATCCTCGGAATGGATTGGCTATCGGCTCATCGCGCAGTCGTAGACTGTCATCAGAAGACGGTGACTGCTTACACCCCAGAAGGGACTCGTTTCCGTTTTAAGGGGGATAGAGAAGCTACGGGCTCGACGATGAGAAAATCAAGATGGGAGAACCAATTGTTTGGATGGCTAGCTAGTCTCCAGATGGAAGAAGCCAATAGGATGGAACTGGGATTGCAACACATCGTTTGTGAGTACGCCGATGTTTTCCCAGAAGAACTTCCTGGCTTACCACCCAGAGAGAGATAGACTTCTCCATAGAACTTTAACCAGGAACCGCTCTAATTTCCATGGCCCCGTACTGAATGGCCCCTGCCGAATTGAAGGAGCACAAGACGCAATTGCAAGAACTGTTGGACAAGGGATTTATCAAACCGAGTACATCGCCTTGGGGAGCACCAGCTTTGTTTGTGAAGAAGAAGGAAGGAACGCTTCAGCTATGTATTGACTATAGGAAGCTGAACCAAGTCACGGTCAAGAACCGATATCCATTGCCTAGGATCGATGACCTGTTTGATCAATTAAGAGGAGCAACTTGCTTTTCCAAAATCGATCTCCGATCAGGCTATCACCAATTAAGGATTCGGGATGAGGATATTGCCAAGACGGCTTTTCGCACCAGATATGGCCACTACGAGTTTGTCGTAACGCCGTTTGGACTGACCAATGCTCCAGCAGTATTCATGTGTCTCATAAACAAGATTTTTCAACGCTACTTAGATAAGTTTGTAGTGGTGTTCATTGATGACATCTTGATTTACTCTGCCAGTAAGGAGGAGCACGAAGAACATCTTCGGATGGCACTACAAGTACTCCGAGATAACCAACTCTATGCCAAGGCCAGCAAATGCGAGTTTTGGCTCGAAGTGGTTAAGTTCTTAGGGCACGTAGTATCCAAGGATGGAATCGCTGTAGACGAAAGCAAGGTCGAAGCAGTGTTGAAGTGGAAGCAGCCGACCTCCGTATTCAAAATCAAAAGTTTTCTAGGATTGGCTGGGTATTACCGAAGATTCATACTGGACTTCTCAATCTTAGCCAAACCAATAACCAGGCTAACTCAGAAAGGAGTGAAGCTGGATTGGGATGAAGCCTGCAAGAAATCTTTCCAAGAGTTGAAAAATAGGCTGACCAGTGCACCGATTCTTATCATTCCTGAGCGTGGTGTAGATTATACGGTCTACTGTGACGCGTCAAGAGATGGCTTAGGATGTGTGCTGATGTAGAATGGAAAGGTCGTAGCCTACAGATCCCGACAACTCCGACCGCACGAGAAGAACTACCCCACCCACGACTTAGAATTGGATGCAGTAGTATTCGCTCTCAAGTCTTGGCGTTACTATCTGTGGGGAGAACAATTCGAAGTTTTTACCGACCACAAGAGTCTCAAGTATCTTTTCACTCAGAAGGAGTTGAACTTGAGGCAGCGTCGATGGATGGAGTACTTGGAGGACTACAAGTTTACATTGCAGTATCACCCCGGCAAGGCCAACATGGTAGCTGACGCTCTTAGTCGAAAGGAAAGAGCACAGAAAATCAAGACTGCCATTAAGGAATGGGAAATGGTAGATACTCTCAACGAGTTCAACTTGCGACCATTGTCAGAAAACGGGAACGCTCGATTGTATGCTCTAGTTGCGGAGCCAGCACTTCATCAGGAAATCTTACTAGCCCAAACCTTTGAGCAGAATTGTGAGTTCGTCCGGCATCAAATCCGAGAAGGAAAGGTGGTGCCAGGGTGGACTATCGAGGAGAATAACAATCTGAGATTCAAAGGAAAAGTATTCGTGCCTAATGTTGGAACCCTTCGAGAAGACATACTCCGAGAAGCTCACCATTCGAAATTCGCAGTTCACCCTGGCGGTACAAAGATGTGTCATGATCTACGAAGAACGTACTGGTGGGAAGGAATGAAGAAGGATGTACACGGTTCGTATCCACCTGTTTGGTGTGTCAACAAGTCAAAGCTGAGCATTAGAAACCTGGAGGAGATCTTCAACCCTTACCAATACCGACTTGGAAGTGGGAGCACATCTCAATGGATTTCGTCACTGGGTTACCAAGATCCGCCAAGTCAAATACCGCTATTTGGGTGATTGTGGACCGACTCACCAAATCTGCGCACTTTCTGCCTATTAAGATGATAGAAAACGTGGAGCAACTAAGCCTGCTGTACATTCGAGAAATCGTACGCCTCCATGGGGTATCAATCTCGATAGTATCTAACAGAGACCCACGTTTTGTATCACACTTTTGGAAAGGATTGCAGAAAGCATTGGGAACGGACGTAAGGCTTAGCACGGCCTTTCACCCACAAACAGACGGACAAACGGAGAGGACTATTCAGACCCTGGAAGATATGTTGAGAGCCTGCGCCTTGGATTTCTCTGGAAACTGGGAGCAGCACTTACCATTGGTGGAGTTCACCTACAATAACAGTTATCAAGCAAGCATCGGGTTGGCACCGTACAAAGCTCTATACGGTCGACCCTGTCGATCACCAGTCTGCTGGACAGATGCCGGAGAGACGGGATTGATCGGGCTTGACATAGTGCGAGATACCACGGAGAAGGTCAAGACCATCAAGCAAAGGATCCAGACTGCTCAAAGCCGACAGAAGAGTTTTGCGGATAAAAGGAGCCGACCTTTGTCTTTTGCGGTAGGAGATCATGTGTTCCTGAAGATCAGACCGAAGAAAGGAGTCATCAGATTTGGGAAGAAGGGAAAGCTGTCCTCGCGCTACATCGAACCTTTTGACATCGTGGAGAAGATCGGGAAAGTTGCTTATCGCCTGGCCCTGCCGCCACAGCTGGATAGAGTGCATAACGTGTTTCACATTTCAATGGTTCACAAGTATCTCGCATTGCCCACATATGTTCTCAACTGGGAGGATATTTCCATCACGGAAGATGCGACCTATGAGGAAGAACCTATAGAGATTCAAGACCGAAGTGAGAAGACTATCCGGAACAAGACGATTAAGTTGGTACGTGTTTTGTGGAATCATCGTGGAGCTGGAGAGACCACATGGGAAAGAGAGGAAACCATGAAGATGAATTACCCTCACTTGTTCGAATTCTAGCGTACGCCTAATTTCGAGGATGAAATTGTTTAAGGGGGATAGGTTGTAATAACTCTGAATTTCAATAAATGAAAAGTTATTTATTATTCGAGTTATTAATTTTAATTGCTTGATTTGCTTTAAAATTCCTGTAGTTTGTTATAATTACGTTTTAGCCCTTCAAATATCGTTTCTTGCCTTTTGACTCCACTTAGCAAGCTAGTTAGCTTCTAACCATCCGGTTGGAGGAACTAAACTAGAAAGTTACCTAATTACTATTGTCCATTGGACAATAGAAGTTAGGGGATTTATTACCCAATGGGTAAAAAGGTTAGTGTAGGGGGATGAAAAAAATTGATGCTCTGGATAACACCAAAGTGCAACGGCTTCACGTGCCTCTACACCGGAACCCTAGTTCTTCGTCAGAACCCTAATCTGCAAAACAGACAAGGGGTGAGTGCACCTTTGCCTCTCGTGGCAAAGGCCCTCCGATGGCTAAGTTAGTATCACGAACTAGCAATGAACCCTAATTATCAGTAGGAAGACAATAAGATATCACCAAATATTGCGTACCTTTACCTCCAGGTTTACCTTGTATTTATAGTTTCACGGGTGCTTGCTGCCCAAGCACCCCTGTTGCTTTAGGATTCCTAACTCGTATAGGAAACCCAGTATCTCATGGATTCTTGTTCCCTTATCAGTACAATAGCTTAATCCTTTTGGGACTCTTTCCCCCTAATCATCCGAATACCCCATTCACGTTGGGTGTCTTGCCTTGATCCTATATACTCGGGATCTTATTCCTTTACGGAATATTACCATTCTGGAGTATTCTTGCCACGTCATGATTTATGGCTACTTCTTCCCCTTTTCGGCTACCTCTTTGCCGAACAGTCCATATGGACCAGTGACCTCACATGCAACTGGTCCATGTCGTTATATCTGGACAGATGACTTCACATGTCGTTTGTCCTTATCAGCCGAATAGACTGCCTGGACCAATGACTTCACGTGTCACTGGCCCTAATCGCCGTTCATCGAACTGCCCGGCGATAAGCCTATCATGTTTTCCACGTGTCCCCGGTACATCGCATGCTCGGTGACTAATAGTACTTGTTCGGGAATACCTCCCTACAATTGCTCCCCAGCTTTATCCGTCTGCCACTGTTCGGGGGCAATGGGTGAAGCTTTTTAGAAACAACGGTTCTGGACCATACTCGTCTAGCCCCGGGTAGTCATCGCGTTTAATACCCTTTGATGTTTTTGGCGGCTTCATCATTATACCGTCTCGGGGCGATGACTCCACGTGGCGTATCTCGTACGCTTTGCATTAAATTTGAACTGACGTTCTTCCAAACGTCGTTAGTACAGCGTCCGTTCAATCCGTATTTCTTGTTACTTTTTGTAACGGCGCAAAACGGAGACGAAACATTTCCTGCCCCTAAAACCCCTTAGGGGGATCTTTTTGGTTTTTACCAAAAAATTCAAACCTCATCTCTCTCTCTAAAACCAAGCGACAGCCTTCCCCATCGCCGTCGTCATCACCGCCGTCTGCAGCGTGATTGCATCTCAGGCTACCGTCGCAAACAACTCCGTAAGATTCTCATTCTCTCCTTGTGTTTCGTTCTGAGATCCCGTTCTCAATCTTACCCATTTCCCTAGGGTTTTGTTCTATGCCATTTCCAAATCCCCCCATTCCTTTAGTGTTCCCATGGCGAACGAGGGTGACGATGGCCCTAAGCCTGGAAAGTTTTGGAAACTGTGTGATACTCTCGCTGCCATGTCAGCCTTCAGGACCGAGTACAAAATTCCTGATAATGTGGGCCTCGAACTTGCCCCCTTAGAAGCAGATAGGGACGTAGGTACTTGGGATAGGATGTGTATCCCTATCGTAGCAATTGTCGAGGGTAGAGTTCGTTTCCCCCTCGATCCATTGCTCCGTCGTGTACTCAATTGGTACCGTCTTACGCCCATGCAAGTTTCAACAAACTTTTTCGGGCTAGTGATGGAGGTAGTTGCCCTAAATAGGATCCTAGGAACCCAACTAGGAATCTAGGAGATTCAATGGTGGTATAGCATTGTGTTAAACCCTAAATACAACACTTACTATTTCAAAGTAAGGAAAGCAAAGAAGCGCTTCGTGCTTAATATGCCAGACTCTGCTCGTGACCACGAGATGGACTTCCTGTACGTCACTGGAGCCTTCGAACCAGTGGGGAAAGATGGTCAAGTGGGGGTTTCCACTGTCCCCACATATGGGGTTACCCACGTATGCTCCTGACTTGCTTTATAACTTTATTGTTTCATTGCCTTCTCGAAACCGTTTACGTTCTTAACTTATGTTTGCATTTGTTGTAGCGGACAACGCTAACAAACGGCCCTGGGCAGAGCCTAGCTACGTCCGAACAGCAGAGATTAATCAAGTTTTGAGATACAGGGGCGAACCTGGTACCCCTTCAGCTGGTCGGGGTAGAGACACCAACGTCCTACTGGGCTACGACCCTGCATACAAGGGGTTCATTGACAGAAGATTAGCCAACCCGAGCACCAGCGAGGTTTCTACTTCGTCTGCTCCCCCACCGCGGAGTTCGAGACAACAATCCAGAGTCACCCTCACCGGGCAGCCAGGTGAGGTTCCGCTTCCTGAAGGTGTCCCTCTTACATGAGTGGTGCTCAGGAGGTCCGAAAGGAGACAAGCTGCCTCCGAACAGAACGAACAACTCATTCTGCTCGGCGTTACCAGCCGGTCATCTTCTTCGGGCTACTCTCAGTCTCCACCCGATTCAGGTATGATGGCTCGCCAGCCACTTGACCTTAACTCCCTTCTGACTGTCCCAACGAGGGGACGTGGTGCTGCAACCAGAGTGGCATCCACACGTGCTGCCCCCCCATGATCTCGTCGCACTAGAGGGGGGTCAACAAGGTCATCCTTGTCAACTCGTGAACGGGACAGTTCCCTTGATGCTGATGACGCCTACAGGGACAAACGCCCAAGGACTGAAGACCCGTCCTCCTCTGACGTGCCAGCTGACACAGAAATCAGCCAACCTCAATCACCTCCTCTCCAGGTGCTTCCCCAAACGTGGGCTCCCACACTTATGAGGGGTGATTGCCCCGTTCACGTCGGGGATAGTGCCAGTTCTTCTGAGACTGCACTTGCTTTGGCACAGGCTCTATCTCTTCCTGTCGATATGCAGAAGGTAGCCTCATCCCCTGCAGATAGGCTTGTATCCACTAGTCTCGTCAGTGGGATCAAGGTAACCAAATTCTTTTTCATAGCAAAGGCCCTTATTATGGTAGCTAGGAATTTCCTTAACCTACGTCTGGTGTTTGAACAGTTTATTCAAAAAATGATGACTTTGGGACAAAAGTTCCAAATTGCTGAGACAGAAAGGGTCAAGCTGCTAAATGATAAAACGAGGCTGCTCCGAACAGTTACGAGGCTTGAGAGGGAAAGAGACAATGCCAAAGCGGACTATGCTGAGGCCAAGGGCAACCTCGAGACTGCTGAGGATAAGTTCAAGCAAGTTTTGGCTGAGATCGATAATACCAAAAAGGCAGCCTTTGACGCTGGATATGAGGCTGGATACGATAAGGGCTTTGATGCCACAACTGCCAGTTATGTGGAACAGATGCCGGCCATCCAAGATCAGATTTGGGCTGCAAGCTGGGAGGCCTGCTTGGCCAAGGTCAGCGTTGCAAACAACTCTCCATTGTGGAGAATGATCTTCCTAGTAGCCATGCAGTAGCAGTTCCTGAGCAAGATGATGCCCCTGCTGATGACGTGGACCAGCAGATCGACGATTTTGCTGATGTTGATGAAGAAACTCGGGCAGAACCACAGGGGCCAGGGACTGAACAGACGTCAGCCCAGGAAGCTGTTATTGAACCTAACGTTGAAGAGGGAAGCAATGCCGCTGTGGAGGTTACGACAGATGTGTCCCCTAAAATCCAAAACTTAGATTGAAGTGGTTGGTAAGTTTGATCGTTTCCTCCGAACAACAAGCAGGTCCTGTGTGACCGTAGTTATTTTGGCCCTGCGAGGCACCTAACTTAAATCTCTCTTCTTTTTTGTTTTGGTGATAACACAGAAGGTTTAAATCCTTTTGATCTGTTCGGCAACAAACCCTTTCGTGGTTGCTAATGTTTTTACTAAGTTCTTTGTGGGTATTTCGTACCGTGGATGCTGATACAGATGCATGTATTCGAATGCATGTCTAAGTTTAGTATCTCGTACTTTGCTTTATGCTTCTCATGCTTGAATAAGTTAACGGATCAAAGAATCCAGTAATCAAGTATTTCGTATTTGATTTCTTGCATGTTTACATATGTAAGCCTCAGTTTATACTAAGTATATTCGTACTTTAGGTATTTCACAAGTATTTCGTACTTGAGATATCTCATACCAGATTTGATCAAAATTCCTCGAATTTAAATCAAAAGTTAAATATAAGTTTCTCGGATTTATAGTATCTCATATTTTTTAGCACAATCACTTACTCAAATGATTGTATCCGAACAGCTGCACGTTTTTGTATGCGTCCCAAGTGTCTTCATACTTGTGGTACATTTGTTTACAAGTTTCTCATACTTTAGCGTTTGTTCGTGCGCAGTTATTAAGCTATCAAGCATAGATGTATTTGTATATGGCGTTCGTGCCAATCCCATACTCCCCAATATGAATAAGGAAAAGAAAATCAGTATTCCATATTTCATATTAAAAAACGAATATTTTCAAAAATTTGAATATACTGTGAGGAAAAGAATGTCTTTATTCATAGACTGAACTCAAGGGGGCGTTATTCGTACCCCTTGCAACTAAAACAGAGTAATCCGTAAGTAGAATAAGAAAATAAGGGAATTTCATTCGTAATTCCCACACAATCACGTAGTGCAATATAAAATAAAACTAAATTCTTCTAGACAAAGAATTTTCTCAGATTATGAACATTCCATGGCCTTGGGATTGGGTTGCCGTCCAGATCAACCAATCTGTAGGCCCCTATACCCACAATCTCTGTTACCCGATACGGGCATTCCCAGTTGGCCCCTAACTTACCTTCGTTGGCTACCTTGGTGTTGCCGAGCACCTTTCGTAGTACAAGATCCCCAACACCAAACTCTCGAGGGTGAATATGCTTATTATAGCTCTTCATCAGTTGTTCCTGATAAGAGGCCAAATGGACTAGGGCCCTTTCTCTCTCCTCTCCTCGGCGAGATCAAGCTCAATTTCAAGGGCTCTGTCATTGCCCCCACTTTCAACCAACACAGTCCTGTTGGTTGGAAGGCCCACTTCCAAAGGTATGACTGCCTCTGTACCGTATGCCAATGAATAGGGGGTCTCTCCTGTGGACCTCCTAAATGTTGTCCTATGTGCCCATAAAACAAGGGGCAATTCATCGGGCCACTTCCCCTTAGCCTTATCCAACCTCTTCTTAATCCCGCCAAGAATGGTTTTGTTAGATGCTTCTACCTGTCCGTTACTCTGAGGGTATGCTGGAGTTGAATAGTAGTTCCGGATTCCATACTGGGCACAAAACGCCTTGAACTTCTTTTGAAATTGGGACCCAATATCTGTGATCAGAGAATAGGGAACCCCAAATCGAGTAATAATACTCTTCCACACGAACCTCTCTATCATAGGTTCAGTGATTTTGGCCAATGATTCTGCTTCAATCCATTTGGTAAAATAATCTGTCGCAACTAAAAGGAATTTTCGATTCCCAGTAGCTTTAGGCAGTGGACCCACGATGTCCATTCCCCATTGAGCAAACGGCCATGGACTTGTCAAAGGCACCAGATCCTCGGCTGGTGTTCAGATCATTGGTGAGAATTTCTGACACTTCTCACAAATTTTAACATACATCTTTGCATCTTCCTGCATATGTGGCCACCAGTAAACTTGGGTAATTGCTCGGTGGGCGATGGATCTGCCCCCAGCATGACTCCCACATGTTCCTTCATGTATTTCGTGAAGAAATTTCTGCACCATGTCGGGGTGTACGCACAGCAAATATGGGCCCGTGAAGGACTTTCTGTAAAGCATCCCTTCTAGGGATAGCCAAAACCTTGCAGATTTGGTCTTGACCTTATGAGCCTCCTTTTTATCGATGGGGAGTATTTCATCTCGTAAAAACTCTATGATTGGGTCCATCCAACTTGGACCTTGGTTCACCTCCAAAACTAACTCCACGCTTCTCCCAATACTCGGCTCTGTCAGATACTCAACTGCCACTCTTCGCTTGAGTTCGGTTGGGACCGCTGCAGCCAGCCATGCCAGGGAATCGGCATGAGCGTTCTATCCAGAACTTATCTGTTCAATGTAGACCCTTTCGAAAGTATCAAGTAGATCTTTGGCGGCTTCCACATATGCCGCCATCTTCTCATTCCGGGCCTGGTATTCCCCGGACAGCTGATTCACTACAAGCTGTGATTCACAATGCACCCTTACTCGTTTTGCCTTCAGAGTCTTCGCACTTCTCAATCCAGCTAAGAGTGCCTCGTACTCCGCCACATTATTCGATGCACTGAAACCAAGCCGAACAGACAATTCTATCATAACTCCTCTAGGAGGAAAAAGAACAACACCTATTCCTGAACCGGTGTTACAAGCTGATCCGTCAACGAATAACTTCCACTCCGTATCGTCCTGTTTGGCTGAGACTTTATCCTTCGTGGATAATGTCTTATTCTCCTATTCCTTTTTCGTAGGAGGCAGGGGAGCTACCGTGGGAGAAAACTCCGCCACAAAATCAGCCAACACTTGGCCTGTGATTGCTATTCGTGGTTGATAATCAATATCATATTGACTCAACTCGACGGACCACGTTGAGATCCTTCCTGAAAAATCTGCCTTTCGTAGCAGCGACTTTAGTGGAAATTCGGTGTACACCACAACCCTATGGCTTTGGAAGTAGTGTAGCAATTTTCTCGTTGCTATCCTAAGTGCCAGGACAAGTTTCTCTAGGGGCAGATATCTCGTCTCTGCATCTAGCAATGTCTTGCTAACATAATATATTGGGATTTGCTCGATTCCCAAATCCCTTAACAGAACTGCACTCACAGCATGCTCAGAAACAGCTAAGTACAAAATCAAGGACTCACATGCTTGTGGGGTTGACAGAAGAGGAGGTTGGGCCAGATACTTCTTTAGGTCCTGGAAAGCTTGCTCACATTCTACTCCCCATTCAAATCATTCCCTCTTTTTCAATAACTGAAAAAAGGGCCTACATTTATCACTTGATCTGCTGATAAATCTATTAAGTGCTGCAACCATCCCAGTTAGTCTTTGAACCACCTTCGTGGTTCTGGGACTTTGCAGCTTCTACAGGGCTGCAATCTGATCTGGGTTAGCCTCAATTCCCATCATGGTGACCAGATGCCCTAGGAACTTCCCAGAACCAACCCCAAACGCACATTTCGAGGCGTTAAGTTTCAGCTTGTACTTCCTCAAGATTTCAAAGACTTCCCTCAAATCCGTAATATGCCCTCGCTTATCCTGGCTTTTTACCACCATATCGTCTATGTAAACCTCCATAGTTTTCCCGAGCAGCTCCCTGAACATGATAGTTGCAAGTCTTTGGTATGCCGCCCCTGCATTTCTCAGCCCAAATGGCATAACACTATAACAGTACAAACCTCGTGGGGTGATAAAAGATGTCTTCTCCTGATCGGGCCCAAACATAGCAATTTGATGATATCCTCAATATGCATCAAGAAAACTCATTCGCTCATAGCCAGCTATTGCGTCAACCAACTGGTCTATCCTTGGGAGAGGAATACTGTCCTTGGGACAGACCTTGTTCAAGTCTTTGAAGTCCATACAGACACGCCACTTCCCATTCTTCTTCTTTACGACCACGGTGTTGGACAGCCATTCAGGGTAGTAAACCTCACGTATTGCCTTTGCCTCAAGCAAACGATTAACTTCTTCAACAATAGCATCCACGTGCTGTACGGCCGCCCTTCGTTTTCTTTGGATAACTGGCTTATGCTGAGGGTCAACATTCAAATGGTGGCAGATTATGTCAGCATCTACACCGGGCATCTCTTCTGGTACCCATGCGAATACGTCGATATATTCCTTCAGAAACCGTATTGATTCAGCCTTTTCCTATGCTGGTAATGATTCCCCAATCAAAAAATATCTTTCAGGATCAGCCTCGTTGATCTGAATTTTGTCCAATCCCTCGATTACCTTATCAGCCGAGCATCTTCCGACCTCCTCGATAGTCGGTTGATCTGGTACTTCCAATGTATGAACGTGGTGGGCCTTTGGGGCCTTCTTAACGATGGAAATCAGACATTGTTGAGCCACTTTCTGATTGCCCCTAATTACTTTGATCCCATTGAATCCTGGGAATTTCACCATCTGGTGGTAAGTTGAGGAGACTGCCCTCATTTTGTGCAACCAGGTTCTTCCTATAATAGCGTTATAGGAAGAAGGAACGTCTACGATCAGAAAATCCGTCCTCAAAACAACTGATCATGCCCGAACAGGCAGTGTTACTTTTCCAAGGGGCCAAACTGCCCCTGCACCAAACCCAATCACGGGTGTTGTGGACTGCTCCAAATCTGTCTGGGCCAGCCCTAGCTTCTTGAATGCGTCGTAGTACATCACCTCTGTACAACTTCCTGAATCCACTAGGATCCTCTCGATGTCATACTCCCCAACTCGTATGGTTACGACCAAAGCATCATTATGGGGTATCTAGACTTCTCCCAAATCGTCATCTGTGAAAGCTATGCTTTCATTGCATACGTCACTCTCTCGTCCTCTCTTATTACCCAATCGCATGACATGCTGATCGTGCTTAAACTGCCTCTGTAACAGCCTAACCTGTTTTCTCGTATAAGAGGCGGCCAACCCATGTATCATATGGATTACCTCTTTAGAATTCTGTTCGTAATCCAATTCCATGGCTTTCCCCTTTTCCTTGGGATCTTCCTGGATAAACTCCTTGAGATAGCCCCAAGAGACCAAATCGTCAAGGTGTCTTTTGTACATCTCGCAATCTTCAGTCATGTGGCCTCAATCCTTGTGGTAGCTGCAGTGCTGATTCGTAGCACGTTTGGCGTCTTTATCTCAGCCTAGACTTGGGGGCCATTTGAAGTATGGCTGATTCTTTATTTGATAAAGAATCCTATAAATTGGTTCCTTCCAAACAGTAGTGATAGAAAAGAAGGATTTGGGATAAGGGTCTTACTTTTCCTTGTACGGATCTTTCTTAGCCTGCCCGTACTCTTTCCGCTCCTTGTATGTTTTGGGCTCAGGTTTATCCACCTTCTTGGCAGGTGTCTTAGGCTGTTCGGCAGCAATCCTATCGTCCTCGCGGAGTATGTCATCCTCCATTCTGGCGTGCTGCTCTATTCGCTCTATCAATTTGGCCAACGTAGCCACCGGATGTTTATTCAATGAGCGACGCAGTTCTCCCCGAACAGGCAAACCAGTTTTGAAGGTTGCTATGGCATATTCCTCACTGTAACTCTCAATCTCGTTGAAAATTTCCCAGTACTTCTTTGCGTAATCTCTGATCGGCTCGCTCTCCGCCTGTTTCATGGTGGAAAGACTCTCAAACGTCTTTGGGGCCTTTCTACTTGTCAAGAGCCGAGCAGTGAATTCCTCAGCCAACTGCCTCCATCCTCTTATGAATCGTGGTGCCAATTTATGAAACCAAGATAAGGCCACCTTGCCCAGACTTGATGGGAACATTTTGCACAGAATGTCATCATCGCCATCGTGCATGAACATGGCTTGCTGGTAATGCTGTATGTGAGCCACAAGGTCCGTGTTTGTCTCGTAAAGCACGAACGCTCCGTGCTTCACTCTGTTCGGCAACCTAACCTCCTGAAGCCTCCTTGCAAAAGGGGAGGCTGCGATGTTACTCAGGGCTTTACCTGCCGCTTCTCGTGCAGACACTGTCCCTTCCTCATTTTCCTTCGTTTTGTGAGCCGTAGCTTTGGCCCAGTCAGCATCAGGCCTCTCGTACCTGTCACGGTGATGCTTCCTTGTTTCTTCCTCGGGTGTGGAACTCCATTCTCTACTCCTTCTTCTTTGTGAAGAAGCCTTTCGCCTTTCTAGTGTTCGGTCATTACTTATGCTTCTCCTCCTTCGTGGGGAAGCTTCATACCGTCTCGTGGTAGAACTATTGCTTCTGCTCCTTCTTCCTCGTGAATGAGGCTCTTTATGGACTAGCAGAGCCCTCCTATCTTCTCCAGAATTCCTTCGTGACAGTCCAGAATCCTCTAGGTGATCTCGTACCCGCTGCAGCTCTCGTATTTCGTACTCTCGTTTTTTAATTAAACGAGCGTACTCTTCAATCTCCTTCCTCTTTTTGTCGAGGATATCCTCGCTGTTGTGGACACTTCTTGAACGTTCCACCGATGCCTCTCTTCGGTGGGATTTGCTCCTTCTCGTGGAGCTCGTAGTTGCTCTGTCCTCTCTTCCAGTGGGCTTTTTCGGAGCACCTGGTGGAGACTTATCCCTTCCACCACTTAACTAGTTTTTTGGATTAAACGGCGTGGTTGGATCTTCCTCCATCACGGTTATCTTTTCAGAGAATTCTCTCGTTTCCCACAGACGGCGCCAATTGTAGGGGGATGAAAACAATTGATGCTCTGGATAACACCAAAGTGCAACGGCTTCACGTGCCTCTACACCGGAACCCTAGTTCTTCGTCGGAACCCTAATCTGCAAAACAGACAAGGGGTGAGTGCACCTTTGCCTCTCTTGGCAAAGGCCCTCCGATGGCTAAGTTAGTATCACGAACTAGCAATGAACCCTAATTATCAGTAGGAAGACAATAAGAGATCACCAAATATTGCGTACCTTTTACCTCCAGGTTTACCTTGTATTTATAATTTCACGGGTGCTTGCTGCCCAAGCACCCCTGTTGCTTTAGGATTCCTAACTCGTATAGGAAACCCAGTATCTCATGGATTCTTGTTCCCTTATCAGCACAATAGCTTAATCCTTTTGGGACTCTCAGTCCTTTTGGGACTCTTTCCCCCTAATCATCCGAATACCCCATTCACGTTGGGTGTCTTACCTTGATCCTATATACTCGGGATCTTCTTCCTTTACGGAATATTACCATTCTGGAGCATTCTTGCCACGTTATGATTTATGGCTACTTCTTCCCCTGTTCGGCTACCTCATTGCCGAACAGTCCATATGGACCAGTGACCTCACATGCAACTGGTCCATGTCGTTATATCTGGACAGATGACTTCACATGCCTTTTGTCCTTATCACCCGAACAGACTGCTTGGACCAATGACTTCACATGTCACTGGTCCTAATCGCCGTTCATTGAACTGCTCGGCGATAAGCCTATCATGCCTTCCACGTGTCCCCGGTACATCGTGTGCTCGATGACTAATAGTACCTGTTCGGGAATACCTCCCTACAGTTAGTCTTTCAAAGTACCATGGGGTTTATTAATTAAGTCTTTTCCTTTAAACCCATGTGTCAAGTACATATTATTTTATTAAGAAGGTACTTAGTACTAAGATTCTTGAAGTACCCTTTATTTATTTTATATTGGGATTTTGAACTTCCTATTGTACATAGTACCTATGTATATAATATACTAGTACATGGAAGACTAAAATACTACCTTAGTACACATGTGCCCAATTCTTTGTTTATTAAGAAAATCTTAGCCTTTTAGACTACTTTTGATCTTTAGTACAAAAAGTACTTAGTTTTTTATTTGCTTGCTTGCATTATATATATATATATATATATATATGTGTGTGTGTGTGTGTGTGTGTGTGTGTACCTTGGCAAGAGAGGGAGAGGGAGAGAGAGAAAGCCGAGAGAAGGGGGAGAGAGAGAGGGCCGAATGAGGGAGAGAGAGAGAGAGAAGAGGAGATTTGGTTGATACTTGGCCTTTGATCTTCCATTGTACATCCAATCTTTGAATTGTTACTCTTCCTAGCCAAATCTTAACCCCATTGTCCTTCTTTGTACATTTTCCAATTTGTTTAAATCTAAGAATCTTGTACCAATCTCCTTTCAACCACAAATTTGTTCAAGAATCAAATCTAAGGACAACATAGCCATGCAAGCCTAGCCATTTAGCCTTTGATCTTCTATAAAAGTTGGATTTTATTGGAATAGAAAATTGGGGAATGGGAGAGAGAGAGGGGTCCGGCCAAGAGAGGGAAAGGGGGAGCCTTTGCCTATAAATGAAAGGCCATCCCATGTTTCAAACTCACACCTTCAAACATTTGCTCTTCCTTCTCTCTAGAATTTCTAGTGTTCTTGTTTCAAAGTTCAAGAATTTCTCTTGTTCTTGAGTTCTTGAGCAAAACCACCAAACCACTTTAAATACCACTCATAGATCTTTAAGTAGTCCACTTTAGTTAGTAAAGTTGTTTCTAGGAAGAGAAAAGATCGTCTCTCTTCCTTCCGAAGAAAACCGGAGTCGTTACACCACCGAAATTCAAAACCGACGACCGAATCACCGTAACCGACCACCGCCTAGAAGAACGGTAGTTTAATCTTACCTTCTAACTCTAGTATTGTTTAAATCATATGTTAAAGAATAGAATGTTACTTAAATTGCAACTTTGATCATTACTTTTAAAAGCAGATAAGGTTATCTTTACTTGAATGTTGGAAAAGCATGGTTTATTTTCAAGATGTTCCAAGCATACTATGTAACTTAGAGTTGAACGATCTAGTTGGAATGATCTTATGAGATGCATATTTGTATGTAAAGTCTTATACCGCGGAGTCTTGCATGAGAACGAGACACGAAAATCGAGAAAGTAGAAACATGGCACCTAGGGTGTGGTTTAACAAGAAAGATGTGTTTTCCGAGGATGGAAATATTTTTGACACTACATAATGACCATTTCGAGGGTATTATGTGTGTGTGTGTGCCAATAGGAACCCGGTGCGGTGGAACCATTGTGAGGATACTCGGGAGACCGGAACAGCGGAACCTAGGTTGGGTGAGTAGCTTGGTTATCCGCGGTACGGAGCCAATGCAATGTATGCCAATTGGAACCCGGTGCGGCGGAACCATTGTGAGGATACTCGGGAACCCAAAACGGCGGAACCGAGGTTGGGTGAGTTAAAAAGGGGTTTTTAAGAAAAGAAAGTAGAAATAACAACACGGTCTACGATGAGTCAAAGTAGATGAACAACAACGTTAGTTATAAAGCGATTGAAGATGTTATTGCCTTTTATATCTGTTTATATACGTATCATGTGGAAATCGATGTTTTATTATGATAAATGTTCATAAGTTAAAGTTAGTGAGTAGGATTTTACTATTGAGCCTTCGTAACTCATGGTGTTACCTTATAGTGACCCTGGCATATTATATAGGTGGCGACACCGGTATAATATGTCAGATTTGATAGATGAACATGGCGAACTCTTCACCTTGGAGGCGTTCGGAGCCGAAGAACTCGCTAGGATGGAGGAACAAGAGGAGCCGTTGTTAGGAACCTTAGTTCCCTTTTGTTTCCTATTTTGTGTTTTAAATACTCTTACGAGAGTTATGTTGTAATAATGAGCAGTGACTCACTTTATTTCTGTAATAAATTATCCCTTCAACGTACCTAAAATTAGGGGCGTTACAGAGAGAGAGAGAGAGAGAGAGAGAGATTTGATATAGATTTGTTCTAGATATCCCTAGATTTTATAAGATATATTAAGATTTGATTGGATTTTATTAGATATTATATAGATTGTACTAGATATTGTTAGATTACATAAGATAATTCTAGATGGATATTCCTCTTCCATAAAATCGCATGGAAATACTTGGATTTTGTTAGATATTCTAGAATCTATGGGATACACTAAATCTTGTTAGATATGTATGGCAAGATTATGTTAGATTTTATTAAATAATATAAGATATTAATAGATATGATAATGATAAGATACTAATAGATATGATTAGATATTCTCTTACTAGTATAAATAGGCAAACCTCCCTTCCCTTCTAAACCATGAACACACACTCTACACTTGCACACGCGGCATAGCTAATGAGAGGAAGAAAGGGAATTAAGAGGGAAAGAAGGAACAAAAAAAAACTATTCTCTTTTTATTCTTCGATTAAGCCGAAACGCCGTTACTCCGCCCGCATTTTCACTCGACGTACTCCATAGCTGCTCTATCGCTAAGAAGAACAGTAGAAACCTCCTATCTGATCACCTAAGTATAGTGTTGATGTGCTACATATTTAACTATATATATATACGGGTCGGTTTCAAAAACCGCTTAAAAAACCTCTAAAGAAACCTCTCATCTCAGCCCTCCATTTCAAGGGCTAAGATTAAATCTCTACTCCACTCCACTCCTATTAAAACACGTTGCCCCTCCTCTCCACCCTAATCCCGTCCCACCCATAGCCCCCCACTCCTCCAGCGCCGTCCACTCGGACCGACGACCCCACCGCCACCGCCGACGAACGACCCACCACTGCCGGGCTCTCTCTTGCACGGTTAGAACAAAGTCTCTCTCTCTATCTCTCTCTCTCTCTTTCCTTCCTGGCCCGATCCCAAATAGGACTACCCATTGCATAGCCACAAGAAAACCTTTGAGTTGTTCCATAGGAGAGCTAATAAACCACGGCATTGGTGGCAATAGGAGAGCACGAATTAGTCGAGCATGGCATTGGTTGCGTACATATATTCTTCACGTTCACAAACATATTCCCACAATCATAGCTGTTCCATAGGAGAGCTAGGGAAGGCCAAAGTTCTCCTATTTCATTCACAAACTTCCAACAATAAGATCCCCAAACTGGTGTATTGAACCTAGATTCATCTATCATTAGTAGCATAATAAACCACAGCATTGGTGGCAATAGCCTAAATTACACACAACAGCTTGATCCCAAATCAACCGGCTTAATTTCTACGAGAGTTTTGAAAAATATACACTTTGTTTGGTTAATATGTTAAAAAATTTACCAAAGACGAAAAAAATATGCAAACCTATAAAACTTTTTTATCTTAAAAATAAATCTCAAAATTGCAAACCAAACACAGTGGATCTAGTGACTCAACTTGAGCGCTCATCGGAACTTTGAAACTTTTAACTGAATAGGCATCTTGTTGATGTAGCTAGAATTGAGAAATTCTTAAGATGAGCATGTTTTGGACAGATTTCGTTATTGGTGTCCAGCTTCAATGCTTACAGCTTTATGGGTGTGGATTTATTAATTACTAGCTCAGGATTTCATTGGAATCTGTTCAAAAGCGACTAATCAACTTAATTAAGGACTTGGTATTAACATGTTTCGTCCTATTGTTTTCCTTCACTCATATTTGGGTTTTATTTATTTAAGTCGCCAAATTCTTGCATTACTTCTTCATTACAAGCAGTGCTTTAATCTGTGTCTGCGCGTATGGGTATGATATGTATGTGTATCTTTGTAATGGATACTACTTTTCGCTTTGCAGGCAATTGAAGGGTGAACAACGGAGTTAGAGGCTTTAGATGATCTTGTCAGAAATACCGAGACTCCAGATAACAATATAGAAAGGTTTAAAACACCGACAATTACAATGTATTTTGAGACAATTGAAGAAGCACGAAATTACTATGAATGTTATGGTCGAGAAAATGGATTTTGGATTCATACTCGGGGTTCAGAAAAAGGACGAAATAGGTCGAATGAAGTCACTAAGGTGCGATTTGTTTGCACAAAAGAAGGAAAGTATGCTCCAAAAAATCAGCAGGAGGGTGTTCAACCATTAAATGTGGATGCAGTAGACAAAGAGGAGAATATGATACCAAAGAAAAGAGTTAGAAATTGTTCAACCGACAAATGGAATTACAAATGGAAAGTAACAGGTTTCGATGAAAGTCACAACCACCCACTAGTGACTCCAAGTAAGAGGATGAAAATGAAGTCAAATCGGAATATGCCGAAAGCAATTAAGGATTTGACTGAGACATTTCATAGAGAAAGTATAGATATTTCGAAAGTTCCTTCAATTTTTGGTGGTGAGTACATTGGCTTTGATAATAGACATTGCTACAATCACATAAAGAATGTGAGGCATAAAGACCTAGATTGCGGCGATGCACAATCAGTTCTTGACTACTTTCAGGACAAACAAGCACAGAATCCACAATTTTTTTATGCAATTCAATGTGATGAAAGTGGGAGGGTAGTTAATTTTTTTTGGGTGGATTCTTGATCTCGCATGGCATACCGTTATTTTGGAGATGTGGTCACATTTGACACAACATATCAAACAAATAAGTATGATATGCCTTTCGCACCATTTACGGGAGTAAACCATCACATGCAATCGATACAGTTTGGATGTACACTTTTACAAGATGAGACAGAGATGACGTTTGTATGGTTGTTTAAAGCATGGCTTGACACTATGGGAGGACGACCTCCAACTTCTATCATCACTGACCAGGACTTGGGAATGAAAGGAGCTATTGCCAAGGCCTTTCCCACCACCCGTCATTATTTATGTCTTTGGCATATTAAGAAGAAATTTGTTGAAAAGTTGTCACTAGTGTACTACAAGAGATCAAAATTCAAGAAGGATATGAAAGAATGTATTAGGAAGACATACAAGAAAGAGGATTTTGAAAAGAGATGTTTGTTATTGATGAAGGAAAATGGGTTAGAAAGCAACCAATGGCTTCAAGGGTTGTTTGATATTCGAGAATCATGGGTACCCATTTATAATCGTGGTACATTCTTTGCCGGTATGAATACTACCGGACGTAGTGAGGGCATCAACTCATTTTTTGATGGTTTTGTAACTCACACGTCAAATCTCAAAGAATTTGTGGTGAAGTATGAGAAAGCCTTGAGTAGGATTGTGAGAAGGGAAAATGATGAAGATTTTGAGTCTGAACATAAGTTTCGGATTGTTAATGACCATGAATTTTTGTTGAAGCATGCGGGAAAAGTGTATACTAGAAACGTCTTCAACAAGTTCAAGGCTGAATGGAGTAAAGTCTTTCACTACAAAGTTGAAAATGTGAGAAACGACAATGGTTTTCAATCTTTCGTAGTGAACTCAAAAGAAGATGAACTTGAAAAGTTCGAGGTGACACTAGATTTACAAACCTATGAGGTAAGTGTGAATGCCAACAATTTGAGTTTATTGGGATATTATGTGTGCAAATTTTGAAAGTGTTTGTTCGACTAGACATTAATGAAATACCAGAACATTTTATTCTTCCACGATGGAGGCAAAGGGCCAACAAATTTAGGATAATTGATTCCCAAGGATTGGTGCATGATGATGGCAAAGAAGAATCTGAGGCATTAAGACTTAGCCATATGTGTCAAGAAGCTACAAAATTGGCTTGTTTGGCCGTCCTATCAAATGAGGCATACACTATTTTTATTGAAGGTATGAATGTTTTATTCGAGAAGATCCAAGAAGTTTCTAAGGTGTCTCCAATTGAAATTTGTGCTGCAAAAGATAATGAGAAATTTATCGACCCGTCGCCGTCTCAGATATTGCTTTTGGATCCGAACATCTCAATTTGCAAGGATAGGAAAAAGGATGTCAAGGGCAAAGCCACTTCTACACAGTCCGAAAGATTGAAAAGCGGTATTGAGATGTCATTAAATAAGAAGAAAAGAAAGTGTCACATGTGCTTTCAATTTGGACATGATAAGAGATCTTGTCCTTCGAATCCAACGCGTAAAACTAACAAAGATACCTCAATTACTAATTCTATTTTTCTTATTGATATAGATGTTCTTATTTACTAATTTTTTTTTTTAATTCTCAATTTTATTCAATAGACTTAGAAGAGGAAGCGGAAGGCTCAAATAGTGACCAAGAAGAAGACTCGGATTGCTCTGAATGATCTTGGAGTATTTTGGCATGTTGGCTTTGTTTAGTAATGTAATGTAGTTATTGTGCTTTCAGTTTTGGAATTGAATGTAATGGGATGGACAAGTTTGTAGGTTAAATGAAAGTTCTGTTTGTAGATATGTTTTTGAGATGGAATTGAATATAAGAAAGATTGAATCTTTACACTCGATATTGACATGTAACAATTGGTGTTTGAGTATATGTATATTGTGTCGTGTCCATTTACTTGCTAGTAATATTGAGATCTCAAACTTGCTAGTTATTTGTTAGTAGATTTAAACTCATGTTCCCTCAGGAAAGCTATAAGAAGTGAAAGATATAAAGAGTACATGAGTACAGAACAGAAAATGGAAGTTGAACTTCATATTGGATTTCTTCGATCTCATCTGCTTTGCTGCCTGCTTTTTCAACCTCAAGATGCATTTACTCTTTGTCGAGTTTATAGTAAATTTTGTTGTCGATCAAAAAAAAAATATTGGGATCTCAAACTTGGTTTTTTTTTTTGCTTGAACACTTGCTTCATGATTAGGTGCTGAAAAATTGAGTTTTTGGAGTGCTGAAATTGAGTTTTTGGAGTGCTCATGTCCGTGTATTGTCCATTCACAAAGGTAGGTTCTGAAAAAATTTGGGTAGAGTCTCCCCTCTTTTTGGTCCAAACTCGACGTCTCACGTCTCAATCAGTACAACAATAACAACATAAAGTTATGCACAAGCCCACACTGGACATTTCTCATTGCCAAGTTAAACCATTCACAACAAAAACCATAAAACCAAATGCTATCACCAAAACAGAAACTAAAGTTGTACAAACTAGTAGAAGAAAATTTATCTTTGTACGTACAAGTTACATCATCTAAGTACAAGTTACAAATTTCATCTCTCTACATCTTTGTACATAATTCATCATTTGAGTACAAATTACAAAATAAAACTTCTAAGCCAAGTCCACATTTGATGAAGATCAAAAAACTTGATGCTCACATCTTCGTTTGTCTTCACCATAAAGTCATGAGCTTGTAGGATCAGGTCTACATTTGACAATACTCCTGTCAAATGATCCAACAATTCCTTAACTTGTAGGATCAGCATCCTGATGGTGCCATACTAGAGTGCTCTCTTTAATTTCTATGTTAGAGCCATCAGTTCCTCTGTGTTTGATTTCATACCCGGTTCCACAATTTGCTTCCACTCGAGGTCTGCAGTCAAGGGATTGGATTCCCAGACAATGTTATTACCCCAACTGTAAAAGGAAACAGAAACATATGAGTGATTAAACGAAAGAAATTGAAAAAGTAAAAACATGGAGACCAAATTGAAGGAAACTTCAGACAAAAACATCAAAAAAACAAATTCTACTAATCAAAAGGAAATCAGTTCACTGACATACTTTAATATAGTTTCAAGACCACAAATGAAGCAGATCACAAAAGGTGGTTGCAGCAGTAGTAGAATGGAAACTAGAGGATTGAACGGCACTACTTTAAAAAGAGTTCAATGTGGAACAAAAAAAAACGCCTCACACGGCCGCCATCCTCACTTAGTTGGGAGTAATTCCTTGTATGGGTTAGTGACAGAATATGCCCAACAAATGTATGTTCATCAACTTCTCTATGACAAAGTAGTTCAAAGAAAACCACAACACACCATCAAGTAGGATACAATAATGCCTTCGTCCATTTCCAGGTTTTCAAAAATCCTAATTTTTAATAGAATAGAAAGCTTATGTCATATGGCCCATATCCTACAATATCTATTAACATGAAGTTCAAATGCTCAACTATCTACTTTCACTTTCCAATGAACTCTGCGAGGAAGGGTTATAGCTCTACAAACAAACGGGCTTGGATTAAAACACTTGTTCTTATCCTTTAATGATATATTTGGATAAAGTTTTGTTCATCACCAACATGACATGATGCATGACTAGATTTTCTGTACCATGAACTGTTGGACGGCATCCTTCTAATGAAAGAGCTTATAGGTTTAAAATTTGTAATGACCTATTCTTTTCAAGTTCCAATCATGCCTTTGACTAAACTTCTACGGAAAAAAATCATTTTTTACTGGGGTTTCCACCTTTTAGTTCCGCAAGACCTTATGCTTATGTTTCTTATGGCAGAATTTGTGTGCAATATGTTTAGATCCACTGAGTTATGGCACAAGCACTAGCCCTGGACAAGCGGTATTCACAGCTGAGTGTTCTCATTCACAGATAAAAGAAGAAACTCAAAATTAGGGCAAACTGATTAATAAGAAAGATTCAAGTATAGAGAAGATTAATAGGGCTAATTAGAGAGAGAGAGAGACCTTGGTAATGTGTCTGCTTTTAGTTCCGCAAGACCTTATGCTTATGGTTCTAACCGTCGGTAGGGGCTCGTCGATCGGACCTCGTCGGTCGGAGTGGAGGGCACTGGAAGGGGGGGTGTCTGCGGGGTTGGACGGGATTGGCAGACGTTGAGAAGGGAGGAGAAGGGGGCTGCATGTTTTTAGTTTTAGGGAAGAAATGAGGGATTTAATCTCAGCCCTTAAAATGGAGGGCTAAGATGAGAGGTTTCTTTAGAGGTTTTTTAAGCGGTTCCCGAAACCACCCCCATATATATATACATATATATATATATGTGTGTGTATATATATGTATGTATGTGTGTATACACACTATACACACATACATACATATACACACATACATACATATATATACACACATATATATATATATATATTATGATAGCACATGATTAAATTGTTTAAATTGAAAAGTTGATTTTATCGTTGTAATGCTTAATTAACTGCATGTTTGTTGATAAGTTGAGATGTAATAATTTTCAATGTTGTCGAAAATAGAAATGCATGAAATTATTGATTTAGTATTATCGCACGATTTGTAGCAAGCTTTGAAAGAATATTGTGAATGCGAGAAATGATGCATATTACGAAACACGAAAAACGAGAAATGGAATACGAAAAGAAATGAGAAAATGAAATGTAAAAGGGTTGATAATTATGTGGGCATGAGAACCCGATGGAGTCTTAAAGTATGGTTAGCGGAATCATGGTTCGGGTGTGTGTGTGTGTGTGTATGTGTGAGCATGAGAACCCGATGGAATCTGAAAGAATGGTTAGCAGAATCATGGCTCGGGTGTGTGTGTGTGAGAATGAGAACCCGATGGAATCTAAAAGAATGGTTAGCGGAATCGTGGCTCGGGTGTGTGTGTGTGTGTGTGAGTATGAGAACCCGATGGAATCTAAAAGATGGTTAGCGGAATCATGGCTCAGATGTGTGTGTGTGTGAGCCTGAAAGCTCGATGGAATCTGAAAGATGGTTAGCGGAATCAGTGCTTTTGGGTGGCAAAATCTGAACTTAGCCTGGGAGCCCGGTAAGTCCTGAAAGATGGTCAGCGGAACCAGTGCTCGAGAAAATAAAATGGAAAGTGGAATCGATACTTGGAAAATGATGACACGGTTTACGATACGCTGCGATGACTCTGAAAGACACCGACACATTTGATTATTTTGGGTGATGCTAAATTTTTTTTTGAAAAAACAATAAATTGTTATATGTTATTTTTGTTAATGTATGGGACATAGGGGTAAGAGTTAATTATTGGGCTTAATTGCTCACGGTGTTATTTTTGTGACCCTGGCATTTTATGCCAGAGTTTAGAGACGAACAGGGGGATTTTATAATTTGAAAGAGTTTGGTGCTGAGTAGAATAATGCAGAAGAAGACGGACGTCCAGAGGAGTGAAAGTTACCTTAGTACCCTTCCATTATCTATTTAAACAAGTGTAACACGAATTTGAGGATAATTTGGCTTGTAACGACTTTATGTTTCTTTTTATTTAATAAATGTTGGAAAATTTATTAAATTAACGTTCCCTAAAAGCGGGGCGTGACACTTTGTCCCAATGGGTGTTTTGGGCTTCGGCCTTTTAGGTGTGGGCTTTGTCCTAGTTGGTGTCTTTGGTTGGTTTCTAACCAGTCGATAGTTTGGGTCTCTAACTCAGAACAAAAGTATTCTTATTTTGTCGTTCTTCTTGTTCCTATTGTCTTTGTAACAATTTCGGAGATATTGAATTTTTTTTTTTGTCGTTCAAAAAACCTTTCATGGTCAAGGGAAAGAGATTGAGACTGTAAATGTAACACCCATTCCGAGCATGCACGTGCATCGCATATGTCATTTAACTTTATGTTGCATAGGTTATGCTATTTGATACACGTGTTATGTTATTATTCGCATATCTTTCATTAATTATTTATCGATACATGATTAAGTTTGAGGGTTTAAAAGTTAATTAAAAGAGATTGACTTGGTAGGTGGAATGAAGGGTAAAGATGAGACATGGTTCATCCAAACCCATGCACCCAATCTCATGGGATAATTCTTCTCTAATTAACCTAGCTTCTACGGTATTCTACACCATTCCACAACCCTCCACCATTTTCTTTGTATCACGTACGTAGAGAGAGAGAGAGAGAGAGAGAGAGAGAGAGAGAGAGAGAGAGAGAGAGAGAGAGAGAGAGAGAGAGAAGAAGAAGAAGAAGAAGAAGAAGAAGAAGAAGAGAGGAAGGAGAAGGTGAAAGAATTAGGGAGATATAATTGAAGGTAAACCCTATATTACACCTAATTTATGATTTGGGTTTGATCAAACATGTATATACCTGTATATTCTTGTAGTTTTAAGCCTAATTAGGTCTTAGGAGAATGGATTTTGTGTAGTTAAAGTGGTTTAGAACAGAAATTACTTGGTTAAGAATTCTGCAGAATTGGAAAAATGCATATCTGTCTAATTTTGGGGAATTTTATTGAGATAGTTCGGAAGTTCTGAAATTTCTGGGAATTTTTCTGAGAGTTCCTCTATGAGTCTTCTATCTACAGTAAAAATTTTAGGATCTAATTCAAAGTATTGAGCTCTATAGAAATTTTTAACCTAGCATCACTCAAATTCGGAATTGAGCAGTCAGCACTGACACGAGTTGGGAAAACAGCCATATCTCCTAGCTCGAGACTCGAAATCACATTCCACTTTCTTTGCTGAAAACTAGATTTGTAGGGCTTTCCAACGGTGCAACCCGTGCACTGTGGTTATGCCCGAGCAATAACAGATTTGCTGTTAAAGTTTACTTAAAATCTGGCTCTGCCCCAGTTTTAGTAATCGTTAAGTTATAATCGCGAGGCCGCGGTAAGGTTACCCGAACTCCGTTTTTTATGAATGACCTGTCGATTTGAAGAGGAAGAAGTTAACTTTTCAACGGTTTAAGTGGAATTCTTAGAATTCATGATTATGTAATGGATATGGTCAAAAGCGTTCATGTTGGTCATGGACTAAACCTTTTTCTTGGAAATTCTTGCATAAAATCTCATCGAACACGTCATCCATCATTTTACTTGCATTATATCATAAGTTGGAGCATGAATTATTCTAAGTGTAGTCTCATTCATATTTTAGGATCGGGGGACGAGTCTCCACCTCAAAGTTGAGAAGGAGGCCTTTCGCTTTTGTCTTTTGGATCTCTAAGGTGAGTGTGCTATTTCATTGAAGTTGGCTTGCTAAAAATAAATTTATACTTTTCTGCGAATGTTGGAAATTTTTGACGGTTGTGGATATGGATCAAGTTGCTTGAGACATGATTTTAATTCAAGAGCATGCCATAGCTATTTTGTTGGTTGGAATTGTCTTCTTCTTGATGTACACAAGAAGGGTATAAATTGTCTGTTTGCTGTACACAAACAGGGTATAAATTGTTGGAAGTACCCTGTTCACAAGGTCACGGTACCGTCATAACTCCTAGTTGCAAGGGAAGCAACCCTATGGCTTCTTGAAATATTGTGCTTACTTAATGGTCTGAGAAAAATGAATCGTTTCTTGCTAAATATGATTGGAAGCATTACTCGATCCATATTTGCTTGTGTAAACTGTTTTGTGCTTTCCGCTTGAATGAAGTAGTAACACTCACAATCTTTTCAGGTATCTGAAGTAGATTTTTGGTCCACTACTGGTCTGGCAGGCTGTAGGAGCGGGGTCGAGGGTCGACTTGGCATAGTACTTTTTGTGATACCAATTTTTGGAGAGTTGCCGTTTCATATGTGGATGCAACTCATCTTGTATAGTTCTTTTGTAAATTTTACTTTGGCAACCAAATGTAATCTATTTAGTCTACTTTATCTGGAGTTATGGAATGAATCTTATTAAAATTGTTGCTTAATTTTCTTTAAGGCAGTTTATGCTAGTCCCCTAGAGTGGTTCGTTTCAGTAAAATGGAAAACAAAGAAGGTAAAACAAAGTGCACACAAATTTTGATACAAGTGCGCTAATCTCGGTTCAGTACCACATCAAAATGTCATCTTTTCTTTCATGTAAAATTGGCTTGGCTGGCTCGAGTCGTTCAATACGTTGGATTATGACCAATAATAGTGAACACTAGAAAAAATTGTAACGTATGAAATAGTGATATATTTTTTCCCAAAACTCTTGGTGGGGCGGGTGTTGGAATGTTCAAATTAATAATATTTGTGGGGCGAACATATATGTTGTTTTAACACTTTTGAGATAAAAACTACTATAATTCTAGTACAAAATTACACAACGGTTTGCAAAATGTCTCTCTCACAACTGTCCTACGTGGCACAATTAAGGGTTGAGATTGAATCATTAATTCCATTTCACGTCTCTAATTCTCTCCCAAATACAAAGTGCACTCAAAAGGGTAATAAATGATTTAACAGTTGAGATTCAATCCATCTAATTTGATCCAATGGTTTATGGAATCTTCCCTTTCTCTGTGGCAAAAAATATGGAAATTAGTTTATCTTTCTTACTTTCCCTATTTGTCATTTTCCATCCCCTGTGCATTTTTATGCATTCGATTGAGGACAAATGAAAATCTAACGAAGAAGGGGTTAGAATCTAATATTGGAGAACTTTGATGTATGATGGTTTTATGATTAATTGAAGTTCGAATTGCATTGGATCGATTTTTTTTGGTTCCATTATTACTGAGTTTGGTTTTGCAATGCCTGCTATTTTATGATTAGTCACACAATCACATTACTTTTGGATAAATATGAGTTTTGTCTATAGTTTATTTTGTTTCCTTCAAGTGTGACTAACGATTGATGGAGCTGTTGGATTTTAGATTAATCAATGTAGTCAATGAAAATAACAAAAAATTAGTTATTCGTGGTGATAAAGCTATGTGGGTCCGTGCCTTTTATGCACGATCATTTGTTCACATCTTGCCAAGGAAACTCGAGCTCATTTGAAACATGGGTAGGAGAGCCCGAGCTCATTTGCGCGCCTCCCGGTCCATATCGTTGGCCCTAAACCTTTCATTATGATTTATTAATTTCATTCCCAAACGGCCTCTAAACCTTTCTTCATCTAGCTAGCTTGGCCACCAACCTAAATGGACAACATACAAAAACAAGTAGTCAGGTCCAATTAATTAATAAAATAGTTGAGCTATAAGCTTTGAATGCTTTTCAAGTTGGCCGGCACTTGCTAACTACGCTTTCTTAATTTCTCTCAGTGCATGAATGAGTACTTCATCTGAATTTTTCCATAGCCATGGAAAATAATTTCTATTTTCCAAACCAACTTGTGGGATACGTACGTCACGTGGAAATTAAAGAAAGAAAAAAGAGGATGCAAACAAACAGTGGTCAAAGCTGAGATGATCATATTGTGTGGTGCACTCACATTTATGTGCTCTTTTTAATTTCCTGGTTGTAATGAAACCAATTTTGAATCTTTAGAGTCCACTGGAAGTCAGAAATTAATACACCAGAAAGTACATTTTTTCTTATTTTTCTTCCTTTAAAAAAAAAAAAAAAACTCCGAATTGTACTAATCTGAACCATTCATTTTGTAGGGCTCGTAAAGGTTTATGTCTGCGTTAAAAATCAGCTTTATCGGATATCAATTTCTATATCAAAAATTAAATTTTGGTTTATAAAACAGACGGTCATAGAACAGTTTAACTTAAAACTGGTGACAAAATCAGGCCATCCGTTATATAAACCACAATTTAATATTTGATATAACTATTGATATCTAATTAAGCTAATTTTCTACATTGACATATTAATTTACAGGTCCTATAAAATGAACGGTTCAGATTACTGAAGTGAATGCTCGATAGGGCCCACAATGAACGGTGGCAAATACTCCATGGTTTCCGCCTCATTCGGACAGAAGTGCTCACTTTGAAATGGAAATCCAAGAGAGAGAGAGAACTGGACCTCTAACTGCGCTTGCAAAAGAATATCTATCACGTCATAAATCCCATTGCCTGGGCCTAAATTAGCACTTGATCCACGCGTATGGGCCTTTATTTCCCTTTGGGCCTAATGAGTTTGGATTTTAGAGGCCACAATGGACTTGTTCTATTTTCTTATAGCTCACAATAGTTTGGCTTAATAATATTTTTTTTGGGTGTGGTTTTACGGGTGGTATTAGCTATACTTCAATATTTGAAATGAAAGAAAAGAAGTGATTTTTACACTTTATTTTAGTTGAAATGTATCACCAAATTTTGGTGGAGTGTTCCACCAAAATATTTAAATAACTTGTTTTTTTATCGCACTATTCTTAGAGGTAGTGGAGTGTTTTTTTTTTTATCAACCTATTCTTAGCTATAAATTTAGAAGTCATAACAGCTAGGTCCAAAAAATAGAAAGTAATTCCAACCAAATCTCCTCTAATTAATGAAACACTAAAATCCTATGAAAGTGCTTAAATCATAAACCTTTAAAGTGCCTAAACCATAAGGTACCCTATGAAAAAACGTAAATCTTAGGATATCCTATAAAAATGTCTAAACCCTTAGGGTATCCTATAAAAATGTCTAAACCCCTAGGGTACCCTATGAAAGTGTCTTAACCGCTAAAACCCCTATGAAAGTACCTAAACCTAAACCCTAGGGTATTCTAAACCCTAAGGTATCCTAAAACCCTAAGGTACCCTAAAATCCCAGGGTACCCTAAAACGCTAGGATGCCCTAAAACCCTAGGGTGACACTTCCATTAATGGTAAATGTATTTTTGCAAAAATGGACCTAGTGGTAATTAAGTATTTCATCTCTCCTTAATGGGAATTAAGTTTTACTTTTTTGTACTTAGAGGCAAAAATCTCATAATTTAAACATCATTAATGCACCATTCATGTTGAATTTTTTTTTTTTAACGTGACAAATAATTTAACCTACACCCAAATGACAACCCAGATTTCAAGATGGATTTCATAAAATTTCATCATCCATGACCATCAGGTTTCAGGCGATGGTTCGTTAGGACGGCAAGGGTTCCTCACTTCGGCTCCGTCGGCAGATGGTGGCTCCTCTGGCCCATTCCTCTTCCATCGTCTCCAGATTTCTTGTTCTTGGTCCGGTGACGAGCTAGCCTAATAAGGTGTGCGGTTGGTGTATGAGGGTTTTCCATTTTTTCATTTTTCTTTTCTACTGGCGGGTTTCCCTCGTCTGGTTCTGTACCAGTCTAAATGTTTCAGATCTTGTGGGGGATGGTGGTGGGCAAATAACCCGGCGCCTATTAAGGAATGGTCCGGTGTTGGTGGTCATTGTGTCTATAGATGTCTATTTTGGAGCTGGTGGGTTTCGGTGGTGTTGTTGGGGTTGGTGGTGGTCCGGTGGTGTTTGATTGGGCTGTGCAACAGTTTCGGCCAGAAGAAGACTGGTCTTCAGTCGCCATGGTTCGATGGTGTTCTATTCTCATCTTGTTCAGGTCGGTGACCCTTGTGGTTTTGTCCAAGAGATCTGTTAGATTTTAGTTGATTTGTTGTTGTTTTGAGCTGTGGATCTCTTGAGATCCTCTGTTATCTAGACTAAGATTGGTTCTCATGTACCGGCGTTATCGCGGGGCCTACTTTGGCAGTAGGTGCCTCAAATCCACATTTAGGTTGCTTTGATTCTTTCTTGTATTTGTTCTGAAATCTGTTTGCTCGATGGGCTTGTGATGAATGAATGACTCTTATCAAAAAAAAAATGTTAGGGTTCAATGTCAATTTAGCCTGTATTTCTTCAATTTGAAATTTTAAAATCAACCAAGAAAAAGAGTGTATGTAAAGATTCAATCTTACTCATTGAGGAGACGACTTCGTTGAGGGAGGTTGTTGTTGGTGACGGTGTAGTGAGCTACTGGTGATAGTTGGATCAATGGAGAGAGAGAGAGAGGATTCATAATAAGAGGGAACAACCTTAGGTTATTGGATTTGCTTGTAAAATTAGGACTTTTGGATTTATGGTGAGATTAAAAAATTGAGATATCTTGTTACAGGTAAAGTAATAATAATAATAATAATAATAATAACAACAACAACAACAACAACAACTTCTCCCTAGTCCCTGAACTGTCATGTTGGGCAACTTTTGGGCCAACTCTGAGCTCACTTTGATAATTGAAATTGTTCAAAGATGATTCGTAATAAGAGAGAACAATCTTAGGTTATTGGATTTGTTTGTAAAATTAGGACTTTTGAATTTATGGTGAGATTCAAAAATTGAGATATCTTATTACAGGTAAAGTATATAAATAAATAAAAATGCTTCTCCCCAGTCCATGAACTGTCATGTTGGGCAACTTTTGGGCCAACTTCGGGCTCACTTTGATAATCAAAATTGTTCACTTTTTAGATCTTGTTGAGACCATTAACCACGAAAAAAATTATGTCACGATTAGATATTGTTTGGTATTCAAGAGCTATTTATACGGAGAAACAAAGGATTAAAACACGATCACAATCCATTTAACATATTTATCTCAATCCAAGTGTGCCCTGAAATTAATATATCAAACGATATTTGATCAACATTATTTATGAGGTGGTTAATGCTCTCGACGATATCCAAAGAGTAAACGATTTTGATCACCGAAGTAGGCCTAAAGTGAGCCCAAAAATGGGCAACAGTCCATGTCCTTGGTGGGAATTAATTATCAAAACACGTCATGGGGCGTCGTTTTCCCAATTAATGACACGACTTTCGGAAAAAATATCCAAAATTTTTTACTGACTCTCTCTCTCTCTCTCTCTCTATATATATATATATACTAGTACATGCCCGTGCCTGAAGGCACGTCTTGAAGCATTCGATATTCAATACGAATTCGAGTTCCCTTGGCAAGATGTGAACAAATGATCGTGTGTAAAAAGGCATGGACCCACATAGCTTTATCACCACGAAGAACTAATTTCTCGTTATTTTCATTGACTACATTGATTAATCTAAAATTCAACAGCTCCATCAATAGTTAGTCACACTTGAAGGAAACAAAATAAATTATAGACAAAACTCATATTTATCCAAAACTCATATTTATCCAAAAGTAATGCGATTGTGTGACTAATCATAAAATAGCAGGCATTGCAAAACCAAACTTATTACTAATGGAACCAAAAAAAAAATCGAACCAATGCAATTCGAACTCCAATTAATCATAAAACCATCATACATCAAAGTTCTTTGTTAGATTCTCACCCCTTCTTTGTTAGATTTTCATTTGTCCTCGATCGAAAGCATATAAATGCACAGGGGATAGAAAATGACAAATAGGGAAAGTAAGAAAGATAAACTAATTTCCATATTTTTTGCCACAGAGAAAGGAAAGATTCCATAAACCATTGGATAAAATTGGATGGATTGAATTTCAACTGTTAAATCATTTACTACCCTTTTGAGTGCACTTTGTATTTGGGAGAGAATTAGATACGTGAAATGGAATTAATTATTCAATCTCAACCCTTAATTGTGCCACGTAGGACAGTTGTAAGAGAGACATTTTGCAAAACCGTTGTCTAATGTAATATATATATATATATATATATATATATATATATATATATATATATATTGGTCATTCATTAATTGTAATCTAAATACTATTTTAGGGAAATTGGGGGAGGGGATGAGACTTATTGGGATCGAACTCTGTCAATGTGTATAGGAATATGTAGAGAGGACAATTGCACCCCACCCTACTTGCAATTGTAATTGTGACTACTTGTAAGAATAATAATTGAAAAGAAAACTTACAGTAGAGAAGATCTGGATCCACATACGAGAGTTGGTTGATGGCTCTATACTTCCATTGGAGATTTCTCTAAAGAATTTTTTATGAAAATATCCCTTGAACTATCATCCATTTTGCTACTTCATCCTCGAACTATCAAAATCATTTACTTCATCCTCAGACTATCCAAAACCCTCTGAATTTTGTCCTCCCCCTAACGCCATCCACTGTCCAAAAACACAGCACATAACACACACGTGAGTTTTTGAAGGGGCACGAATGGGATTTCACTTCCTTCCCTGACGAAATCGGATAAACCCTATTGTCTCCCTCCTCTCTCTCTCTCTCTCTCTCTCTCTCTCTCTCTCTCTCTCTCTCTCTCTCTCTCTCTCTCTCTCTCTCTCTC
>BPLS01000713.1:488336-524470 GCA_019656275.1 Rhododendron kiyosumense
GTAATAAATTTCCTTATTTAACGTACCTAAAATTTAGGGGCGTTACAGAGTTTGTCTGCACTTTGGTAGGGAATTTTGTGATGGACGACCGTTTAAGGGAAGGAGGCCTTCTCCCCAACTCTAAGTGTACTCCCAACTGATCAAAGCTCTAGGGCTTTCAAAATTCTGCATGGGATCAGTGACTTACGATTGATCACTAGGGTTACAATGAAGCATCCATTTGTTTTATCATTTTACAGTAGTGAGAGACTAGCAAATGGGCAACCTATTTCCAAAGCAATAATGGCTATTGTCAGGCAAGGGGACTATGGGGCTCTCCTATTCTATCAACTAGACTTTTTTTTTTTTTTTGGAAAAGGTATCAACTAGACTTTGAAAGATGATTACATTGAGACATTTGGACTAAATAAATTACTTTTACAGATAATGGATATTCTTGGTAATTGGTGGGTTCTTTTTTTCCTTTTTACTCTTCTCACAATCTTTCATGGATCAATCATTATTTTAGATGAGAAGAGTCAGAAAAGTATAAATAAAATTGACAGAATTTAAAACAAATTTTCAAAAAAGGCAAACAAAAAGAAAACAAGAATTAGACGAATTGAAACAAAAAGTGTATAGGAGCATCATGAAAATCTCTAACTCCTAATTAGTTGTTTTTGAGTCTGTTCTTTATCATATGTATGTGCTCTAATTGATGGTTTGAGTTCCATGCATTTTCATTTTTTTTAATCAGTTTGTGGTCCCAAATGAGCATTTTTGTGTCTGATTGTTGGTCACAAGGGTTGGAGAATGCAATTCAAGAGTTGCTACAATCAATTGAGCATAGGCTCTATATGAGACATTTGCATAACAATTTCAAGAATGCTGGATTCCTAGGGCAGGTATTACATGATAAGATGTGGAATTTAGCAAGGGCAAGCTACGTGGATTGATTTAACTCCTTGATGGAAGAACTGAAGAAAGAATACCCATAGGCATTTACATGGTTGTCTCACCTAGACAGAAACCCTTGCCATTGGTCTGGGTCACACTTTATGGTTTCTCCCAAGTATGACATTTTAGTCAACAATCTTTGTGAACCATTCAATAAGGCCATATTGTGTGCTAGGGAGAAACCTATCCTAACCATGTTGGAGAGACTTAGAACGTACTTCATGAATAGGTTAAATGATAAGAGGGAATTTGCAACTAAATTGGTAGATCACTTGGGACCTAAGATACATAAAAGGATAGAGAAGATGAAGAAGAAGTATGGTGATTTCAATATAATACCATGTGAGGAAGGGGAATTTGAAGCAAGGTGGATCTATGGTGGTCAACACACAGTTAACCTACAACAACAAACATGCTATTGTAGAAGATGAGAACTCATTGGAATACCATGTGTGCATGCAACAACAGTTATAGGTCAAGGGGGTGGTAAGCCAGAGGACTATGTGAGTCAATGGTACCACAGGCACAGTTTTGAAGGAAGTTATAACCGCCACATAATGCACCCCCTCAATGGGCTTGATACGTGGGAGAAGTCTGGTAAGGCTCCAATCTTACCTGCAGAGTTTACAAAGCAACCTGGAGGCCTAAGAAATTGAAGAGAAGGGAACCAAATGAACCTCCAAAGAATCCTTACAAGTTGAGTAAAATTGGTGTGAAAATGAAATGTACAAGATGTGGGAAAGAAGGGCACAACACCAGGACATGCAAAGCCCCTATGGATGTCACTCCAGTTCAAAACATAAGTACAAGAGGAAGAGAAAATACCATAATTACTTGTATTGCACTTTAGTGAAAGTATGTTATTCGTTTTGACTGTGAACTGAGACCTGTTTGTGACTTTAATCTGGTCTGTTTTGACTGTGACTGTGAAAAGGAAATACCAGCATTTACTATGGTCTGTTTTGATTGTTTGGTTGCGCTTTCAATTGCTAGTTAATCTGCAGTTGTTGGTAATGTTTGGAACCTGTTTATGACCTATTTGGTTGTAGTTTTAGGTGCTATTTAATCGGCAGTTGGTGGTCATATTTTGGTTAGGTTTGGGTTTAATTTGAGCAGGTTTTTTGGGCATGTTCTGAGCAGGTTTTGGTTAAGTTCTGAGCAGATTTTTGAGCATGCTTTGGGATGTTTCGAGCAGGTTTTTTTAACAGGTTTTGTTCATGTTTTCATCAGGTTTTAAGCATATTTTGGTGATGCTTTGAACAGGTTGGGGTGATGTTTTGGTCTTGTTCTGAGCAAGTTTTTTAGCAGATTTTGGTGATATTTTGTTGAAGTGTTGAGCATGGTTTTTTTAGCAGGTTTGTACCACGTTTAGAGCAAGATTTTTAGCATGGTTTGGTTATATTTAGAGTAGGTTTAACTGTGAATCCATTGTATTGGTCTATGATTATGCCGTGAAATGCCCCAATCTCATTCATTTCCTTCAAGTCAATACATTGAAGCAAAACCATGGTAAATACTTCTCATTTACATTACTTGAAGAGGAAGAGGACGACATGGCTGGGAAGGGTTGAGGGATGGAGGCAAGGGAAGGGCTTAGATTTTGGAAGGCATGGTTGGGGAAGGGCTGGGAGATGGAGGTAAGGGGAGGGCTCTATTTTTGGAAGCCATGGATGGGGATGCAGGTAAGAGAGAAAGGGAACAACTATGTTTTTCCATCTTTGTCAATGGTATATGGAATCCAAATTGGAGGGAACAACACTCAAATTTGGCGCCAGGATGAAAAGGAGAAAAGTTAAAACTCATTTTTGCCCTTTAAACACCCATATGCACATCACATGCTATGGTTTTGCCATCCAAAATAGTGGATGGCATTAGGGGTAGGATGAAATAGGAAGGTTTTGGATAGTTTGAGGACAAGGTAAATAATTTTGATAGTTCTAGGATGAAGTAGCAAAATGAATGATAGTTCGAGAGATATTTTTATAAAAAATTCTTCTCTAAAATACTCCTAATAGGAGGGGGAAGATTTGGAGCGTTCGGCTAAATAGGCCACCTGGCTTATTTTTTTGTTTTTATTCAAATTATTTTTGCATTTGTTAGTTTTTGGTCAATTTTTTTTTGGGAATTATTGTTTCTTTATGACAAGAAGAATCTAAAAAGTAAAAAACTATAATTGAAATTTAATTTTTTTAAAATAAAGACGAAAAAATTAGCTTATTTTTGTTTTTATTAAAAAAAAAGTTTCGATCGAAATTTTTTTACTTTTTAGATTCCTCTCGTTATGACAAAGCAATAATTCTCAAAAAATTGACCAAAACCTAATGAATGCAAATTTTTTAAAATAAGGACAAAAAAAAAAACCCATGTGGCTTACTTCCTCCATCCTTTTTTTAGAGTCCGGTATTTCATTTTGGGTTATCCCTTAATAAGTGTCCATTTTGTAAAGTTAGTAGGTAAAAGTTAGTGCATTGTCTATTTTGTCCCTAAAAGTAGATTCCATTTGAAAAGTTAGTGAGTAAAAGTGTAATGATGATGGGTAAGTAGGAAAAGTAAAAGAAAAAGTTGATATGAAAGATATAATGATGATGTCTTTTTAATATGTTGAAATTACGAAGCAGGACACTTAAAAAGGGACGATGGGAGTATTGTTTACCCGAACCCTCGTCAATTTTTTTGTTTGTTCACTTCACGAGGCCTTTCCTTTCCAGGTCAAACCCGTCCTCCCTCGTCCCACAAAGCCCTCTTAACCTAACCCCAAATCCAAACGCAACCTCGAAACAATCGCGTCGCTCCTCCTTTTCCCCCACTTGAAAATGGCGCGTCTTCCCATTTCCACTCCCTCCGAAAAACCCCACGGTACCGTTTCACCACTGCTTGGCTAGGGTTTCCAAAAATGAAGCGCCCTTACGTCGAAATCTCCGACGACGAGTGGGAAAACCACTCCTCCTTCGACCCCTCCCGCGTCCTCAAAAAACCATCCAACCCCCCTCCTCCTCCCATCGAGTCCTTCGCCTTTCGATCATCGTCGACGTTTCAGTCCGTCTCCAGTTCCAGCAGCGACGACTCGCTCCTCGCGCAAGTGGAGAACTTCGACGGGAACCTGGTCGACGACGACCTGGAGGACGACGACGCGGAGGGGCCGCCGCCGCCCACGTTTCGCGGGCGGAAGTTCGTTGTCGACGAGGACAGTGACGGTGATTTTAACGAGGTGGAGGTGGTTCGAGTGGAGGAGGAGGAAGAGGAGGAGGAGGAGGAGATAGAGGAGATGGTGGAGGAGAGTGATGTGGTCGGGAAGGCTCTGCAGAATTGCGCCAAGATATCGGCTGAGCTTCGGAGCGAGTTGTACGGCTCGGGGCCGGCAGCCGCCGCTTATGATCGGTACTCCGAAGTCGAGGCTTCTTCTGTGAGGATTGTCACTCAGGTGATTGTTATGTGTCATTGGTATTTCTGACCTTTTCGCATTTTTGGGCTCCGTTTGGGTTGTAGACATAGGATTGGTACTAAGCATGGGCTTGAATCACACTTATATTTACATAAGTAACAAAAAATATAGTCTATGATACAAATATTGCTACTTACTAGTTCTGAAAAGTAGACGAGATTGTGTACTGCACATACGCATAATTGCATTTATGTTTATTACCACGATGGAAAAATGATTCAACTTGAAATATTAGGGTTTTTTTTCCACACAAAGAAAATTTATCAACTCTTTATTCACTCAAGAGACTTGGAGACCTCCTTTAGAATTTTTCCAAATTAATTTCAATATATAGGATAGTTGGTGAGATAATTGGGAGGTGTGCAGCCCCCCCTCCGCTGCTGCTTGCACCTCCTATGTCTGCCCCTGGTTGTAGTCTTGGAATTGGTAGGGTTTGATACGACGTGGCTTTTGCAATTGGGGTTGAAGATGGGTTAGAAGCAGAAGTGATGTATCTTATTGGAATTATTGCATATCTATTATATTTGACATTGATGGTTCAACTGACCTTTTTCTGTATATTTGGCTACCCTTTTTTTTTGTGTGCGCACATATTTGGCTCTGTTTGGGTTTGTAGTCTTGTAGATTCCGATTGATAGGGCGTGATATAATGAGGCTTGTGCAATTCGGGTGGAAGATGGTTTACAAGTAGAAGAGCTATATTCAATCGGAATTATTGCACAGCTACAATATTTGACCTGTAGGGTTCAACTGACATTCTTTCGCATCTTTGGCAACGTTTGGGTTGTAGTCTTGTAGATTCAAATTGACAGGGTTTGATATTACGTGGCTTGGGCAATTTGGGTGGAAGATGGATTACTCGCAGCAGAGATATATGTTATTGGAGTTATTTTATAGGTATCATATTTGACGTATAGGCTTCAAATCACTCCTACTAGGCTGTGATTTTGAATCCATCATGATAGCGCTCCCAAACTCTATCAAAATTGCTCTGTGAACTGTCAAACGTAAGTTTGAGCTATTGTCAATGAATAGCAGTACTGAATTGCTTCATTTGGAATCCATAGCTGATCACTTCATTTGGAATCCACAGCCACGGCTATTTAAAATGAGAACTTAAGGAAACAAATTGGTTTGAATTGCAGAATTGTACTTTTAACTTGTTTGGTTGCATGTTCACTAGAATCAGAAGACACTCAACTTCAGTTTAATGGGGTGTTATGGTTCAGTTAGCAGTATTTTTGTTGTTGCAGGAAGACGTGGATACAGCATGTGGGGCTGAGGATTCCGATTTTCAGCCAGTTCTCAAACCTTACCAGCTTGTTGGTGTCAACTTTCTTCTTCTTTTGTACAAAAAAAGAATAGGAGGAGGTACTTCTTTTCAAGATCTTGTTACGATGTATGCACCATGTTTATGTTATTTTATTCAGTGAAAATAGACTCATAGCTGGTTGACTGTTTTAGGAAGAGTTTTTGGACTAGTGCTATTTGATGCTAAAGAGATGTAGTCCTCTAGACACATTATGTTGCTAGTGGAGACGTAATAGTCTTGTGGACATATGAAGAGTGCTCCATCTTCTCAGATGAAAACTAGAAAAAACTTGAAGAGAACAGCCTTTGTTAACTTTTAACAATCCTAGGAAATCATGCAGAAATCTTAGTAAGAAGAGTGCAAGATTGAAGGATTTAGAGCAAGAAGGCTTGTGTTTGGCGTCTCTGTTTTTAATGTAAGATAGGTTGCATCTTTTTTTTTGTTATTTTATTTTTTCACGGTTGGGGGATTTGTTTTATCTATGTAGCTGTTTGGGCGGTGTCCTAAACTTCATTCTATATCTATCTTTTGTTGTGATTAAACCCTTACCCCACCCCAAAGAAGAAAGTTTAAAGTTTTAGTCTTCATTTTAGGTGATTGAATCGTGGGGATTTGAGGATTAGTATAATGAACAATGCAGTATCGTGTAGTTTCATTATCAAAGTTTGTATGGAACTCAAAAGTAACTACTACTCCAGAGAGTAGTGGTGAGTGTCGTCCTACAGGGATAAATGGCTAAGTTACGCTAATTCCAACTAATTCTGATATCAATTCAAGAAAAGATTGGAGTTTAAAAATCGGTACTAGTAACTTGTGAAAGCAAGTAAAATAATAAATTGAGAATAAACTATAGAGAGAAGTTCTAAGGCTCGAATCCACTTCCTCTGCAAAATACAATTTCCTCTGGGTGGCCTTTGAGAGGAAATCGAGTTTCATCTAGTGATTTGGGATGAATTTTGTTGACCACTGGAAGAATGGTTTGGGAAATGTTGGGCATCAATGGAGTGGGTCTGTGTAGGGCAATTAGGAGAGGGTGGGAATTCTTCCTTTGTCAGGCTTGTTGGGTGCGGATTGGGACATGAGTTTTCCCACCATAACCTATATGCTTACTAGTTGATGGTAATTGGCTTATCATGTTAGAATGGAGTGGGTCTGGAACAATTTTGACGTGTATAAAACTGTATTGAGCTGTTGATTGATTTTTAGATATGCAATCGACACAGTGTTGATGATCCTACCCAGGTTTTTATGTGCAACTGAATCCTTCGTTTTACTTTTCCAATTTCCGTGCAGCCATATTGGCAGATGAGATGGGTCTTGGTAAGACAATACAGGTAGTTGAGCTCTGTAGTCTGTACTCATTTTTTACTTTGTTAAACTTGTGGCTGTGGATTTTAGCGTCCATGAATTGAAGACTGCAATGTTGCTATTTTTAACAGGCTATAACATATTTAACCTTGCTGAAACACTTGGAAGGTGATCCAGGACCCCATTTAATTGTATGCCCTGCTTCTGTTTTGGAAAACTGGGAAAGAGAGCTGAAGAAGTGGTGTCCCTCATTTTCTGTACTCCAGTATCATGGGGCTGCGCGGGCAGCTTATTCAAAAGAATTGAGCTCTCTGGGCAAGACTGGATTTCCACCTCCATTTAATGTTATTCTCGTGTGTTATTCACTTTTTGAGCGACGCAGGTTTGTTTTGTCTTGTTTTTAAGCATAAACTTTACTATGTTCATTTGGCATTGTTCTCATTGTTACGATCTTTCCAGTGTTCAACAGAAAGATGACCGGAAAGTTTTGAAACACTGGAATTGGAGTTGTGTGCTGATGGATGAGGCTCATGCGTTGAAAGATAAAAGCAGCTATAGGTGGAAAAACCTAATGTCCGTTGCCCGGAAAGCCAACCAGCGCCTGATGCTTACAGGGACGCCACTACAAAATGATTTACATGTATGCTTCTGGTGATAACCTTTCTTTTTAAGTTACTAAAGCCGGATATTGTGCAGTAACTAACTAACCAAAGTAATGCTTGCTTTGCAGTTCGCAGTTCACTCTGAAATGTGATGTAATGAAGTAATTGTTGCTATGGATTTCTGTTATATGGGAACGTATATTGTGCACAAATAGCTTGTATTGGAGTTAGAGCTACAATAGAGTGACCATCATGTGTTGATACCAAATAGACATTATGGGAAATTTGTACAATTTTTTTGATCATTCATCTATTCCTTTTAAATCAGTACTACAAGTTTGTTCAATTATTTTTTAAATTCGATGTGTATATGCAAAATGTTAGCTAAGGAATCAGCTTGTGGCCCTCATGTGGCTGACATTGTCAGTAAAAGCGTTATTCTGCAGCTGCCTCTGGTTATATTCCGATGTCTTCATTTCTTTTAGAATATTCATTCTCTTTTAGGTTTTAGAACCAAAATGAGGTACTACTACCTTTAATTGTTTGGTTCAAAGCATTTTTCTTCTCTAATCTGTGCCATATTTATTCACTAATCTGCCTTTTGGGTCGGTGTGCCGTGATTAGCATAGGGGGATCTCATCCTTGTCAATTGGTTGTTCCCCCTGAAATACCTTGGCTTCCTTCATTAACTTTGAACGGTGTTTAGTGCAAAGGACCTGATTTTACATTTAGTGTTTGAGGACTCAGTATGCAACATTGGAATGTGCGACCAAAGTGCCACAGATTGCATACTTTGGAGACCGATATTATTTATCCTTCAGTTCTATATTGAATTTTGAAGTTCATTATTTCTGTTTATATGGTTATGAAATGCTTTTGTTGACTTGGATTGCAGGAGTTGTGGTCATTGTTGGAGTTTATGATGCCTGATCTATTTGACACTGGAGATGTAGACTTGAAAAAGCTTTTGAATTCAGGAGATACGGATTTGATTTCCCGTATGAAGTCCATAATGGGCCCCTTTATTTTGAGACGTTTAAAAGCTGATGTAATGGAGCAACTAGTACCAAAGATTCAAGAGGTATACAAGTCTAAAGCCAGAAGCCCTTCTCTCTATTATCAGTTTCGAACTAGACAATGCCTTTTTCTGGTTCACCTTTATTAAAGAGCTAGTATATGTTGCTGCAGGTTAAGTACGTGGAAATGGTTAAGCAACAGGATGATGCTTATAAGGAAGCCATTGAGGAGTGTCGTGCTCGTACGCAGACTAATAATGGTACTAGCACTCTCCCTCAGCGTCAGATTTCCAACTATTTTGTCCAGTTTCGTAAGGTGCCCCAGTTTTGTTTTTTTTAGTTGCCTATTTGCTTTTAATTCTAAATTCTTTGGATCTGACTGTGCCCACTGTTCTGTCTGGTAATTGTGTTTCTTATATTCTAGATTGCAAACCATCCTTTACTTGTGAGGCGTATATATACTGATGAAGATGTTGTCCGGTTTGCTAAAAAGTTGCATCCTATGGGTGTGTTTGGCTTTGAATGTACCTTGGACAGAGTAATTGAGGAGCTCAAGAGCTACAATGACTACTCTATTCACCGGGTATTTTCCTGACAATGCCTTTTTTTGGCCTTGTTCATTTGACAGTCTAATTTAGCACATCTGACATTTTACTCCTATTTCGGTTCTTGGTCAAATGGTTGGAGGGCATTTTCAGATTTTCTAATCCATTAATCGTATGTACTTCAGATGGACCCTGTTCTTTTGATGCTTATTAAGGATGATTTAGTTCTTTCGGTGATTAGTAATTGACAAAAACCGCCATAAAGATTGTGTATGTTGAAGTCTGAACATCCACCAAAAAGCACAAGTATTTGTCGGAAGCTAGTATGTCACATATGAACTGCACAGAAGAAATATAAAACAGACAATCCTCTCAAGCCCAATAAATGGAGAAAGGAGCAATGATCTTTTCTTGCTACACGAAGACGAAGATGTTTAGAAGAATAGAGAAAGTGTGTAGTGTGTATCTCACCCTAACACACACATATATTTATATTACTTTGGAGAGTTACATATACATTAGATAGACGATGTGAGACTAAACCACTTATTCTAATCTAACACTCCCCCTCAAGCTGGAGAATAGATATCACATAATCCTAGCTTGTTACATAAAAATTCTAAACAAGGTTTAAATAGTGATTTGGTAAAAATATCTGCTATCTGAGCTCCTGTGTACACAAAGGGTGTAACCAACTCACCACTGTCAATCTTCTCTCGAACGGTGTGACAATCTACCTCAATATGTTTGGTTCTCTCATGAAACACCAGGTTCGAGACAATATGTATTGCTGCCTGATTGTCACAATACATAGGAATAGGTAATTGTACCCGAAATCTCACTCCTCAAGAAAGGATCTCAGCCAAACAATTTCACATGTATGAGCCATAGCACGGGTTTGCTTCTTACTCTTCCAAGTAACTAGGTTGTCACCAACAAAGGTACAGTAGCCAGTTGTTGAACGTCTATCAGAAGGTGACCCTGCCCAATCTGCATCCGTAAATGCCTCAATACGAAAATGACCGTTAGAACGGTAAAACAAACCGCGTCCAGGATGAGCTTTAAGATACTTGACAATACGAATACAAGCTTCCCAATGTGGAAGACGAGGAGCAGACGTAAAATGACTCACCAAACTAATAGCAAATGAGATATCAGGACGAGTGTTGGTAAAATAATTCAATTTACCAACCAAGCGATGATACTGGTCTGGATGAGGAAATACTTCCTCCTGATCAATGCAAAGTTTGACATTAGGATCCATTGGAGTCTCCACATGTTTAGCTCCCAATAAACCTGTCTCTTTTAGAATATCCAGCACATATTTCCTTTGAGACAAACTGATTCCGTCCTTGGACCTCACTACCTCAATACCCCAAAAATATCGTAGTTTACCCAAGTCTTTAGTGTGGAACTGACTATGTAAAAATTGTTTCAACTCATCAATCCCTTTCTGATCATCTCCAGTAATAATAATGTCATCTACATAGACAATGATCAATACTTTCCCTCGAGCCGACATAAGGGAGAATACAGAGTGGTCTGCGACGCATGCCAAATTTCATAACAGCATTACTAAACTTGCTAAACCATGCTCTAGGAGATTGCTTAAGTCCATAGAGTGCTTTGCGAAGACGGCATACCTTATGATGCTCCCCCTGAGCAACAAACCTAGGTGGTTGCTCCATGTAGACTTCCTCCTGGAGATCGCCAAGGAGAAAGACATTTTTGACGTCAAGCTGGAACGACCAACCAAAATAGGCAGGAAGAGAAATGAGAATCCACACAGAACCAAGCTTGGCGACGGGGGAGAACGTTTCTGAATAATCAACGCCATAAGTCTGGGTGTAGCCTTTGGCAACCAGGCGAGCCTTGTGACGCTCAATAGTGCCATCAGGAAGATACTTGACAGTATATACCCAACGACAGCCGACAGTAGTGTGACCAGCAGGAAGAGAAACCAACTCCCATGTGCCATTATTATGAAAAGCAGACATTTCATCCTCCATAGCTTTCCGCCACTCAGATTGGGATAATGCCTCTAGAACAATGTTAGGAACAAAAACGGAGGAGATAGTAGTAGTGAAAGCACGGAGAGATGGAGAGGGATGATCATAAGAGATAACCCGAGAAAGATGATGAGAAGTGCTAGAACAATTAGAAAAATCATATTTTACCGGTGGATGACGATTCTCACAAGTCGGATAACGACGAGCATGTGGATCTGACGACGGGGGGAAGACGGAGGTGCTGGCGAAGATAGTTCGGCAGACTAGGAGGGTTCTGTAGGTGGAGGCGGGGTTGGTGCTGGAGGCTGGGTTGTAGGTGGAGGTTGGGTTAATGCTGGTGCGTTGGAACGCCGAACATATACCTGTGAAGGATTTTGTGGAACAGTGCCAGTTGGAACAGCCATAGGTAACACTGACTCAAGTGTAAGAAGATCATTAATCAATCGTAACAGGATCCGAGTAATATGGCAATGACTCATTGAACGTGATATCAGCATAGACAAAGTGACGACGTAAAGTAGGAGAATAACATCGATATCCTTTTTGGGTGTGAGAGTATCCCAAAAAGAGACACTTAAAAGATCGAGGATTAAGTTTACTCCTATCAGGATCAAGAGCATGGACTTAACAAGTGCACCCAAAAACTCGAGGGGGTAATGAGTGGAGAGGCCGATCGGGAAATAAGACCGTATGAGGAACTTAGTAGCAGGATCCTTCTAAAATGGGTGCGCTCCCAAGACAGGAGCTCGAATCGGCGCTCTCAAGATGGAGCTTGACGGGAGCTCACTCCCCTTGAGACGGGAGCTCGCTCCCAACTAACATGGGAGCTTATTGGGTGGTTAAGGCAACTATTCTCTTATTCTTAAGGGAGTTATGCCATTGTGGAAATAAAAATATGAAAATCTTATCACTCAAGAAGTTTTGCAAATTGAAAATATCTAACTTCCTATAAGTATTCTTTAAGATCATGAAAATTCTCTTAAGTTATCACTTTTCCTTCAATGGTTAAGTATTTAAAGATACTTTATATATGTATTTATATGAAATCTATATACACTTCTTAGGCGCTCCTAACCTTAGGAGCTTCTAGGTGCCTCCGCTCCTCCGCACCCGCTCCCGCCCCCGCTCCCGCTCACGCCCTTGCTCCCGCGTCGTGCTACTAAGATGAGGAACCTGACCACCTAGGACCGTAGAGGGCATGCGATTGACTAAGTAACATGCAGTGAGGACGGCGTCACTCCAATATGACTTAGGGACCTGCATTTGAAATAATAAGGCATGCATAACCTTGGACAAGTGCCAAATCTTGCGCTTGGCAACTCCATTTTGTTGTGGAGTCCGAGAGCACGACGATTGGTGAATAATGCCATGATCATCAAAAAATTGAGAAAGTGTACTATGAAAATATTCGCGGGCATTATCGATATGAAATATCTTAATGCAGGTATCAAACTGATTCTTAACCTCCATGTAAAATGATTTAAAAATAGATTTCAATTCAGACCTCTCTTTCATTAGATAAAGATATGTGACACGAGAAAAATCATCCACAAAAATAACGTAATATTGAAAACCAGAAATACTGGGCACATGAACAAGCCCCCAAATGTCTAAATGAACTAACTGAAAAAGACGCGATGCACGACGCTCAACCCTAGAATAAAAAGTGACTCGACGGTGTTCACTAAACTCATAGACTTTACAAACCAACTTATTAATGGAACGACATGAGGGCACAAGATGCTTTAAACTTTGAAGAGAGGGATGACCAAGACGACAATGCTGTTGATACAGAGACTCTGATGTCTGAAGGGCAATAGGTTGAGGAACAGTCAAGTAATATAGGCCACCTCGCTCAGTGCCCCCACCAATCTTCCTCCCCATCTTGAGATCCTGAAAAACACAGCCATGAGGAAAAAATGTAACGGAACAATTTGAAGATTTTGTAAGTCGACTCACAGACATAAGATTAAATGGGAAACGAGGAACATGTAAAACATATCTCAAAGTAAGAGAGGAAGAGACAGGACTGAACCCAAACCAGTAACAACAGTGGTAGATCCATCGGCTAAGGTAATATAAGATGATCTACCGACTGGCTGTCGATCACAAAGGAAAGCAGGTGTACCAGTCATATGATCGGTAGCTCCTGAGTCAATAACCCAATGAGAGGAAGAAGAGGAGGCAACACAAGCAGTAGATGGACTGGTTTGAGTGAGTGTAGCAATGGAGGATCCTGTGGCAGTCTGAAAGGACAAGAGGCGCTGGTACTCATCGGCTAACCACACTATGAGCAGAAGATTGAGCAAACTATCCAGTATCCTCAGAGATAGTGACCTGATGAGCCTGAGGAAAACCATGCAACTCATAACATGTGTCCACCCAATGATTGGTTCCTCCATGGTAAGTACACAACCGAGCATCACGACCGCGACCACGGCCTCCCCCTGGCGTGCGGCTGCCACGACTAATTGGACGATCTCCACGACTACCAATAACAGTATTTGTACGGCCACTAGAACCATGGCCACTCGCCCCAAAATCTCGGCCACGACCTTTAAACTCAGAATCACGGCCACGACCATGGCCATGGCTGACTGAGAACATAGAACTATCAGAAACAGCGGAAGTCAAAGCAGAACAGTCTGGAGTCGGTGCAAAAATAGACGATGATTGACGGAGATAACTGAAAACCTCGCTGAGAGGAGGTAAGTCACGAGTCCCCAAAATTTGACTACCCAGAAGATGAAAGGTCGATGATGCACCGAATAAAAAACGAGTTACCCTTAGACGGTCACGCTGTCGTCGCATAACCTGAAGATCAGCAATAAGAGGCTCACAGATATCCAATTCACTATAAATGCTCCGGAACTTAGCATAATAATTCTCAAAAGACTCATCACCTTGAGATACTGTAAAGAAAGACTGATGAAGGTCATATGTGCGACGAAGATTGTCTACACCTGAATACAATTCTTTGGCCTGAGTCCACACTTCTTTAGCTGTATCACATAACATCAGCGTACTGGCAACCTGTTCGATCATACTATTCCATAGTTCTGAACGAACACGGGCATCAACAGCTTTCCATGCTCTATATGTGGTTCCATCAGCAGCAGGAGGCTCATCTGTCAAATAGGAGTCCTCGGAGTCACCCATGTAATACACCTCAACGGCTTTAGCCCAAAGAACATAATTGCCCCCATTTAATGGCGTGGAGGTAATAGGGCGCCTCTCGCGAGACCAAGAACCACTCGATGAACTACCAACAACAGTAGAAATAGATCCATAACCAGTATTAGAACCAGACTTGTCGTCAGACATTTTATTTTCCCGTTTTTTAAAAAAAAAATGGAGAGGCAAGAACCAAGTAAAGGATCACAAAACTGCAACCAACGAAAAAACACCAAACTGATCCAACCACGTATAACAAACCAAAACAACTAATACCAGATCAAATGACCAATGCCGACGCGTATGAACCTGCTGCTGTTCAAACCCAACATGATCGACAATCATCCAACATCTCCAAGGAAGTAGCAACCGCAGAAACCATGGAGACATAATAATCAAAACCAAGAAAATTGTACCCAACTACAATAAACTTGTGAACCAATAATCAAGAGGTAGCTGAAAGGCCCACTGATTGGCTTGAACATAAATTCTCAAACCGTCAACACACCACGTGATGAGCCACTGTTATCAAGGGTTTCCATGAATCAACAAGAAACAATAATCAACCAAAACAGCGAAAGAAATAATTACCAAACTTCACTCCATGAATCAGGAGAACCAATCCAGAATAAATCTAGTAGAGGAGTACGAGAAACAGATCAGCCGAGAACAAAGATCAATAAATGAAGCAGCAACTGGTCCGGAATCAACCTCGACAAGGCTCGGAAGTGCCGATAAATATTGGGTACGGACCAAACCAACTATTCTGGCTCCGGCGATCACTGTTCATGTGCCAACGAGGATCGAACGGGACTGGGTCTACGATTTCAAGTAATTGGAGATGCCGACAAGGACTGGGTGTAAAGTGTTTAGGATTTTCCAGGGGTTTTAGGGTCTGGTCAACACCGACTAGGACTTTTCGGGCGCCGAATAGGGTCTTCAAGGGTTGATGATGACTGGGTTAGTGGGTTAGTAGTGTCGGCAGTTGTGGTGATGAATGGTTGTGATGTTTTAGGTTTGTGGCAACAGAAATGGTTTAGGATTAATGGTGTTAGGATTAGGATTATGTGATGGTGATTTAGGCAACAGTGGGTGTAGCAGGTGGTTGGATTAGTGGGGTTGAGGATTAGGGTTTAAACCTGGCTCTGATACCATGATGTTTAGAAGAATAGAGAAAGTGTGTAGTGTGTATCTCACCCTAACACACATATTTATATTACTTTGGAGAGTTACATATACATTAGATAGACGATGTGGGACTAAACCACTTATTCTAATCTAACAGGACGCTCCACGGCTTCGTGTAGGATCTTCTATCACATTGTCTTCATTTGATCTTATGAATGCATAATGCCGCCATCTGCTCTTTCTTGCTCCGGAATTCCTGGGGCAATATGAGCTTAAGAACACCAGAAGCTCTCCAACTAAAAAGGGCATGACCTAAACGGTTCCAAACATCAACTCAATCAGATTCTAAAGCTCCCTAGCCACGGTTCAATGTAGAAGATTGGTGATACTCTGCCTATTCCTTTCGCCCATGTTGGTCCACCCAATCAGAAATATGTGCCTCATCCTTTGATTATTAATACTCCACCTGTAAGAATAGTCGCTCATATGCTGTGGTCCAGGCAAAAACAGTGACCTGAGGAGGGGCTTCTTCTCCATATTGCCCTTCCAAAGCACAAGTTGGTTGTCCACCTATGCATAAAGCTTGGTAGAATGAGCGCTCCGTTCTTTTTTGGGATTAGCCAGGATGTTTCCGTCCTTAGACAACCTCCAGAAAAAGTATAGTTCATGTTGATTAATGATGGTGTCATAAATCATCACATTAACGTCTCCGTGGACTACATCTTCCATTCCTCTTTCGGAACCGAACATCCCCGACCACTCCACACAGCTAACCTCTGTAGCCTAGATATGGACACGAACATAGATGTGGGACATGGCAATTACTTTTAGATATTTTAAGTTATGCAAACCTACGTTGTAACCACTAAATATTTTGGTTAGTATTCCTATTGCCGTATCAACCGATATATGCTTATACACATACAAATGTTTTGTATTCCACTTTTGGCCCAATACTTCTGAAATTATAATTATTTTACCCCCGTAAAAGCTTTGAAAATCATAAAAATCATGTGTCCCTATCGTGTCACCATGTGTGTCATGCCCCGCCATTAATAATTTGAAACTTAATTGACATGCTATGTGGTAGCATGTCCCATACGTCTCCCTAGCATGTCGTGTATCCCCATAGTGTCCAAGAAAGATATGGGAACTCTAGGAGTGTTGGTGCTTCATTGCTGCTAACTATACTAATAGTTGGATGAGGGTTTTCTATTGTGCAACACAAGCGAGGAAAACTTGATGATAGTCACGATACCATTTCCCACTTTAAATAGGATACTTTTTGATATCGTTTCCATGCTTGTAATGCCCTAAGCCCCACTCCATATGGCCCAACAACCCTACTAATAGCTTGGTCTTCCCAACCTGAACCGTGTCTATTAACCAACTGCCTTCATTCGAGCATTCCAATGGGTGTGGTATCTAGTTTATTAGTGCAGTGTGCTAAGAACTAACAAACAAATATGTGTTTTAAGTGCTCCAATGATTGTCTTATGTAGTGTGCTAGAGTGTATTAATTTTGGGGTGTGCTAGAAAGTGTGCCAAGTTTAGGGAACCTCTTAACACACTCTAAACTCTAAAGGTGAGGGAGACGAGAGACAGAGAGAGAAAGGAGGAGAGAGGAGGGAGAAAAGACCATAATTAAGTTATAAATTTGTATATGCATCTAACTTACTCTAGCATACACTTCAACTACACCAATGTAGTACCTATTGAATCTCTAAACTAACACATGCCTAACACACATATATGGGTCCCACTTTTAATATATTCTATAAGATAATACACATTTTAGCACGCATTGTCTAAGAGCCCATTGGAGATGCTCTAATCTAACTACGAAGGAGGTCAGGAGTTCACCTCCTCTTCCAAGGTGCTGCTAATCTAACTATTTACTATTCTAACATTGCTGACTTGCACTGAAAAAGAAAACAACCTTCTTCATAACCTATCTAAGCTATCTTCTCCGCCAAAAGCAACTTCCCCAATTCCTCCAATTTGACATCCCTTCTGTAGCATCAAGCAAACAAATCTCCTCTAAGAAGTGGAGCAATATTAAGACCAATTCTCCCAAAGACCTCCTTGTCATCACTACTGGACGTCTGGACCTAACCTGGTGGTCATATTGGTCTAAATGTACGGGGTATATGATCAAATCATCGATAGGCATGTGCCTTTTATCACAGTTGAGTTTCTAATGATATTATGCTACTAATACTAGTATGTTTTATGCTTGACTGGCTTTTAAAGGAGGTTGGAGAATTCGACTTTTAGTATTATTTACCTTATGTGACATTGAGATGTGTTCCAACTACCTCTTTGCAGCTTTTACTTCATCATGGTGTGTCTGATAAGAAGGGAGTTCTTTCAGATGAGCATGTTATGATTTCAGCAAAATGTCAGGTACTTTGTTAGGTGATGTATTGAGGTTCAGAATGCTTTGACAAAACGGCACTAGATGGGGGTAGTGTATAACATCTTGTGCTCACATTTTTTTTAATACTGTTTTTGTGTGTCATAGGAACTAGCCAATCTTCTACCATCACTAAAAGAAAGTGGGCATCGGGTTCTGATTTTCAGTCAATGGACATCCATGCTTGATATCTTGGAGTGGACTTTGGATGTAATCGGGGTTACATACAGGCGCCTTGATGGAAGGTACCATCGCACTTATCTACCTTTTGTGGCTATGTCTACTTCTTGGCTTGGCTGCAAATAGTCTTCGTGATATAAGCCATATCAATTTGACCAGTGTAATGCTCCGATTTGGAAATTTTTTTCCTTGCTTAGCAGACTGATGATATAACTATGCCATCTGTTGACTCCACAATTACTTTGAAATGTTCATGTCTGATCTCTTAGGTAACCGTTGTATACTTGTCTCCATTTACGGCTTCTTTATGATGAGACCATGTGTGAGAAAATGAATGAATGAATTGATTGTGCAGGAAAAAAAAAAAATTAACTTGGACAGATTTGTTAGCCTTACAATTTCTATTTTCCACTCCTAACGAGCACTCCTCTCTCACACGTGTGACCCCACACTTGCAGGATGGGCCCAGCCCCACACATATGTGAGAGCGGAGTGGTCGGGTAGTGGTCGGTAGGCGTGTCCATAGCATTATTGTTATACTTCTCCTGCTGCAGCTTGTATAAGAAACACTAGTAGAGTCCAGTTGGTACTTTGTGGGCAGTATGGAGTGAAGGTGGTTCTTCTCTGAAAAATCGTTACCTAGAGCAAAGTTTTGTTTCGATGTGTTGTTTTCGGCTTGCACTGAAACAGGAACATTTCAAAAGTGATCAAAGGAAATTGAAAATAAAAACAATGTTTAGAAACATGAACCTCAACCTATTGAAGTGTGTAAAAATCTGACAATTGAAGTAAAACTCATAAAAGCGTAATAGTTGATTTGCAAGTTTGGAAAGGGGAAAGTAAATGGCCTTAAAATAATATTGTAATGAGCCGAAAATTGTCAGGTATTGTCAAACAAAATTTCAAGTCTAGTTTGACAGAACTTTTGTTTTGCTACGTTTGATTATTTATCTTTGTTGTACTATGTTGTCTGTAAAATCACTAGAGTCGTTTTGCTCTCTTGGGAAGTAGAGTTCCTTGATCATTATGCATGCCGTAATATGTCCCTATTTTCCTTTTCTAAATTTCAGTACTCAGGTCACGGAGAGACAAACAATAGTAGATACATTCAATAATGACACATCAATATTCGCATGCTTGCTGTCTACAAGAGCTGGAGGTCAGGGCTTGAACTTGACTGGAGCTGACACTGTTGTCATTCACGACATGGATTTCAATCCACAGATTGACCGACAAGCTGAGGATCGATGTCATCGCATTGGTCAGACAAAAGAGGTTACGATTTACAGGTGGGGGACTCTCTCTCTCTCTCTCTCTCTCTCCTAAAATCAATGTTCTAAATGGCGCTTGGCGCTAGTAGGGCGGAGACACACCTCCAAGCGTGCCAAGCAATTCGGAGTTTTGTTTTTTTTTTTAACAAACCATTATCCAATCAAATTATATTCTATGTATCCATAATGCAAGTTCAAAATTCTACATAACCATAATGCAAAGTTTAACGTTCAAACTTCAAAGTACAAACCCAAATGAAATTAAGTAGTAGCAACTAGCAAATAGGTTGAATAAGACAATAAGTAGAAATAAACAAAATTGGAGATCTCTAATGCCAAATTCAAAGTTCATCTCCTTCCTCTATCTCTTCTCCTCCATACCCCTCCAAAACTTGATCTCCATCAGACTCAAAGTCAATCTCCTCATGCCAAATTCAAACTTGATCGACTGGAGTTCTTCACTTTGTTTCGTCGTCTCCTCCCGCCTCTGAAGCTCTGGAGTCTGGAGTGTGGAGTGTTGAATGGGGGGATGTAAATGTAAATGAAATTGTAATACATATAGATATGATTTTGTAAAATTACATAATAAGCCCTTTTAGTTTTTGTACTTTTAATCCTAGCCATTTTATGATAATAGTATACAATTTAGGCATTCAAAGATGCTGCCGAGCCCGCCAAGGTCCGCCAAAGCCGCCTAGGCGGCCGCCAGACACCGCCAAATCTCCCTGGGCGCCAAATCAAACGCCAAGGGGTATTGGTGTGGCGGCGAGGTACCTCCAAGCGCCTAGGCGGCCTCGGCGGCCGCCATTTAGAACACTGCTTAAAATTTCATTTTGGTATGTTGTTTCCATTTGTTAGGGAAAGAAACGTTTCAGAAATATTTTGAGAATGTATCCTGAACATAGTGGAAAGAATCCGAAAACAAGTCAATGTTGAACCAAAACAAGTCAATGTTCTGTAGAATTTCGATCTGTTGCTGCATGTGTGGGTGGAACCTTGGTATTTCAAGATTCCAGTGACTCTTTGTGTTGGTCTCCTAGGAAACAAATTTTTGGGCCGAATACAATTTTTTTTTGTTCCTCTTTCCCTCTCTCAATCTCTTCCTCCAAGCAATTCTTGATTTTGCGGTTTTTTTTTTTCTTTTACAGGTTGGTGGCCAAGGGTACGGTTGATGAGAATGTATATGAGATTGCAAAACGGAAATTAGTATTGGATGCTGCTGTGCTCAAATCCGGCGAGGAAGTGAAAACTGATGGTGGAGATATGCCTGATAATAAGACCATGGGAGAGATATTGTCGTCACTGTTGCTAGGATCATAATATGGGCTGGAGAAAGGTATGTCGGAGTACAACTTTTACATGACTGTTATTGTTTCAATTAGCGAGGGCTATTGATCTTCGACTCCTTCCCAGGGAAAAAGAAAGAGGTAGTCTTCTTCTTGTAATAGTTGGGTTTCTATGTGGGGACACTATTTACAGTTGATAGTGCTTTGTGGCTTGTGCAATGCCAGTCTAATGTAGGTTTTGATATTTATATTGAAAAAAACAAACGACCATCATGTAGACCTTGTTATAGTCCTCGTGAACATGTTTATGGGATAGTTCCAACGAATATAAGAAATATGGTATCCTTGACTCCAAAAACACAAAATCACAAAACATTTTTGGTAGTATCCTTGACTAGGAAACGTTTTTTAAGTTGTTTTTTGGAATTTTTTTTATAGACCTTGAAGGTGAGAATTTTATTTGTCATTGTTAGGAAACAAATCTGGAAAAAATATGTAAATTTGTCTACCATCGTGTTTGGAAGTTGTGAAAGACAAGAAAATAGAAGAGAAAGTGAGGGAGACAAATTATATGAGAAAAATGTTCGACAGGGACCAAATTAGTGTGAAACTTCTTTTTAGGAATAATAAAAAAGGTTACAACAAAAACAAAAAAAAAATACAGTAAAAAACCAAAAATAGCAAAAGTACAAAGAAAGAAAAAAACAGCTTTGGTGCGAACCCATAGATTTGCTCATGGAGTCAGGTGGAGAGTGAATGGATATTTGGAGTTACAAGCTTGTACCTGTCATTGGATCGCCAGATCTGTTGTAGATGCCTTCACTGCTGCCGGTGGAAAGCTTAGAATTCCGTCGCCGAACCGATTGAGTGTAGAGCTAAAACTTAACAGATCTACGCCTCTGTGGTCCACAAATGATGGGGAGAGTGGAGATCTTATAATTGGGGGAAGAAAATTTCAACCATCTCATAACCATAGAGGTAGGAGATGAGGAGTAGTGAAGAAAATGAGGAGGAAAGAGGTGGAAGGGCCGCCATAGGGGCGGGAAGAAACGAAGAGGAAGGCGGGTGGAGGAAAAGAAAAATGGATTGGGGAATCGAAGCGGTCGGAGAGATGATTGAGGTTACCAGCAGAACCATTTGAGAGTGATGGTGTCAGTGAACAAGGACCAAAACGTCAGTAACGGTGGTGATCCTCTTGACTACGGAAGATTAAGGTGGAAGGGCCGCCATGGGAAGAAACGAAGAGGAAGCGGATGGAGGAAGAAACGAAGAGCTCTCTCCTAGAGAGAAGCTCTCGAGTGCGATCCTCTCGACTACCGGTCTGATTGACACTTCGAAAAAAAAACAATTCTTCCTAGCCCCAATTTTTTTCCAATACCTGCCTAAATGATATTTTTTATTTATTTTATCTAAATCCAATATAACTCTTATTTTCAACAAATTTTAAACCGTATTTTATTTTTTGCTCACGTATTTTCCGCCCTTCCACCACCAAATCCGCCCCTCAAACCTACTCTCTAGTCTCTATGTTAATGATCTCCACCAACCAAACTTGACAACAAAGCGTCCACGAGAACATGAAAACAGAAAAATCTGTGAGTTTCTCGATTAGTTTTTTCATTTACAGAGCATATACCGGTGGTTTTGTTTGCGACAATATTTCACCCTCGGAAAACTTTAGGTAGTCTGAAGTCTAAACAAAGTCCGTTACGTGAGCCCCTCCCTCTAGAACTTTCTAAACCCTAGCCCAGCACTTCCCTCCTCCTATCCCTCCCTCTAGGATTTCTACTAGAGATGGCATTCGGGCTGGATATGGGAAATTCTGTACCCGATCTCTGAAACTGAAAGACTACCAAAATCTGCCTCAATACTCGAATGAGGAGAAGAGGAATGAACCATAACCGAACCAAATGGGGTTCGGGTAATCCCCGAACTGAATGGATAACTGAATTGAACTATAGATTTTAAGGGAGTAATCAATTAGAAGTAAATAAAAAAATCAAAAAACAGATTAACCTCTAGATTGTTATGGATTGGGGAATCGAAGCGGTCGGAGAGAGGACTGAGGTTACCGGCAGACCATTTGAGAGTGATGGTGTCAGTGAACATGGACCTAAACGCCAGTAACAATGGTGATTATAGTGCTTTGCCGATGAACATGAACCGAAACCCCAAATAGGAAAAATCCACCACCGCCACTAATATTAACTCCGTTAACGCACATCCTTACCAGTGGCGATGTCAGTGCTTCTTCGGCCTTCATTTCAATCACTCTAGAAAATTGATACTATAGAAGCTTTCTACCCTAAATGGGATGGCGGGAGGGGTGGCTGTCCTTTCCTCTCTACTTGAGCGTTCTCTCTGTCGGTTTGATTGGAGATCTATCTTCTCCCTTCACCGTCCTCCACCCTCGCCCTACCCCTACGCCTCTAGCCACCTCGACCCTTTCTTCTTCTCCACCGCCGCACCGCCTCCTCCATCTCTTTCATAGGGTTGGTGTTTCGTCATTGAGGTGCGCATCGATTTTGTGGATTAGTTTGCGGATGTGATTGCCTGAGTCTGTTTTGTGCAGGCTTGATCCGCTGGAGTAGGAGGGGTAGATTTGTTGGGTGTTGATTGTGAAGGTTTTTTTTTTTCCTTCTCTCTTTTGCTTCTCGTTTTTCTCTTTTGTGTGATTCTCTCCCTTGCGTGGGACTCTCTCACCCCTTGTGAATGTTGGCTGTCGTTTCTCCTTAGAGATCTCTTCTACCATTTTTTAGACCGATCTCTATTCCTCCATTCCATTGGAGCTTTTGCTGTGGTCGAGGTGAATTTTGTGAAGAGGAGTGTTTTCTTCCACCTCTCCTCTCCAACCCTCGATGAAACTGGCGTTCCTCGGGCGCTATGAAATGGGGGTCTTTCCTTCGCCTATGATATGTATTGGCTTGGCTTCGTCCCGAACCAAGGAGGCATTCTGGCGAGCGCGTGCGTGTAGGAAGGTTGTACACAAGCCAAGCCGGAAGCTACTCGGTTCTATTCTCGTTGGGATTGGATATGGCTGGTGAATCATTTCCTATAAAGCACTTCTCAGAGACTTTGGACATTTTTGGTAGTAATCACGCCAAGGTTGTAGGACTCGGGAGTTTAGTCCTCTTAGTGGCTTCTATCTTTATCTTTCCTCCATGGGGATAGATGTCATGTTTTTCGTGCTATCATTTCTAAAATCTTATCCTACCGTTTGACCAAAAAAAAAAATTCCATTATTTTCACTATTTAAGGGACTTAATTGGGTTTTACTGGATATTGAGTCTCATTTCTTTCTATCCATTCTCTTTGGAAAATTCTGTCCCCAGCCATCAGAATCTTGAAAATTGTAATTGGTGAAAGTTGATTCTTTGTGTTGGAATATTAGGACCTAAAATCAAGAACCCTAAAAGCACATAACCGGTTTTGGTGGGGCAGACATGGCGGTAGGGCGGTGGAAGATAGGAGCACGGCGGTCAATGGTGGTGAGCATGGAGAAACATTTGGTTCAGAATTTGTTAGGTACGCATTTCGTTATTAATTTAAAACTTTTAAATGGTGGGTGTGCAAGAAAATTAGTGATAACAGAATTTTATTCGGATCACATAGAAATTAGAATCACTGGAAATAATTCTATCCCCCTTCGGAATTAGGAAGCAAAAAAAGAAGTGCATTTGTTTTAAAAGTTTTTTCCTTCTTTATCTCTTTCCCTAATTTTCTTACAGCCCATTGTTTGGACAAGCCATCATGGATAGCTTATCCTGGTGGGATTACTAATTTTCTTACAGCCCATTGTTTGGACAAGCCATCATGGATAGCTTATCCTGGTGGGATTACTAAGACACTTGCAACAGGATAAGGCAAGCCCACCCCTATCCCAGTCATAAGCTTATCCCCTTTTCTAATTACTTTTGGTTGTCCCTGTAACTAACCAACCAACAGTGGGCCTATAGCTTCCAATCAAATGTTGCCCCTGTAGCTTCAGTCCGGCGTTGCTAATTATTAAGACCCTTTGAAAGATTGTTTTTTGTTAGACTGACTTCGTTTGTTTGAAAGTAAAATTTTTTTTGATGTAAATTTTTTTTCATGTAAAATGATTTTGTAAAAAATAAAAGTTTTATTTTTATTTTTCGGTATTTGGTTGATAGTTGTAAAATGATGTATGTATGTACGTATGTATTCCATACAAAATTTTGTCGACTTTGATGAGAAAACACAAGGATAGGTCATAGGTGGAGGAGATTGGGGCTAAAATACTATAATTATTAGTTGAGCAGCAAAGCTAAGTTCGGAAAATGACTTACCACCTTTTCAAGCAGAAAACATTTTCAACTATATGAAGTAAAATGTTTTACCTTGTAAAATATTTTCCTATCTTTTGCACAACCAAACACCAAAAAAATAAGTAAAACATTTTCTTAAAAAATATTTTACATCCAAACAAACAGAGCCTTAATTTATTGTATTTTACTCTATTATATACATTAAATATTAAAACGTATTCCCTCCTTCCTTTTTTAAGTGTCTTGTTTCGTAACTCTAACTTATTAAAAAGACATCATCATTACACATTTCACATCAACTTTTCCCTCCATTTTCCCTACTTATCTATCATTATTACACTTTTACTCACTAACTTTTCAAAATGGAATCTACTTTTAGGGACAAAATAGACAATGCACCAACTTTTACTCAATAACTTTACAAAATTGACACTTACTAAGGGACAGCCCAAAATGGAATACTAAACTCTAAATAAGGGACGGAGGGAGTATAAATAAACTGTGTTTAATATATTGGAATCATGTAATAAATTAGTGATTACTAAAATATGATTATTGGGAATGTAAAAGAAAAAGATATTTGTTATTTAGTAGGTTAACATTTTAAAAATACAACTGTAATTATTAAATTTGAATACACAATAAAAAGGAAAATGAGTACTACAAGAATTACATAAAGGGCAGCCAAGTAATTTGATTCATTATTTCATTATTCATCATTCTTATCTACCCATCTCAACTACCAAACAAACGTTATTTGTCCGAAAAACGCGCCGTTACGGCCCGTTTATTTAGAGAATAAGGAATGAGACAAGGGAGAGAGGGCGATAAGAGAAGAAAGGGGAGAAGGAAGGTGGTGTTTGGTAGTGGAAGAAAGACCAAATTGCCTTAGAGGAGTCTTAACTAATCCCACCCCCACCCTAGGATGAGCTTATTCGCCTCGTAACATATCCACTCAAACGAGGTTAATTTACACTAATCCTACTACTAAATTAATCATTCCTTGTAACATATCCACCATCCACCCTTCTTTTTTATTTATCCAAAGCTTTATTCGGCTGACAAAGGTGCCATAAGGTTTCTTTTGGCTTGGTTCAACTAAGCTGGATCCACTGGGCCTAACCAGAGGTGCAAAAGACTAAACTTTTTGTAACGTCAAAATTGTTCTTTCAATGTCAAAATTTGTAATGTATACAATTATTATACAACTACCAATTGGGGTTAGCTCAGTTTGTTACCCTTGTACATTTTTATAAGAGGTCAGAAATAATTATTTTTAGTAGAAATAGAGATATGATTATTACGAATCTAATTCCTAGGAACTTTCTTCTTGAGTAGGAATAGGAATATCATTGTTATGAATTATATTCCTAGGAATATAATAGCTGACATGATTTCGTTCCAGTGTTTGCATTAATTCAATAATGTTATGCATGAAATAATTATTTTGAAAATTTATCAAAATCAACATTTCTTTTTTTGTTTTATTGATTGAATGATTGAATCAGGAATTTAAGATTATCATGGGATAAGGGAGGGATTTGATTTCCACTCAATCTTGGAATTTGATTCCTGGTGGGATGTGTCATTAAGAATCACATTCCTATTCATGTCTTTTCCAAACGTGAAAATCATGAAAGTATGGCATCACGTACATTTCTATTACCGTCTCTTCCAAATGTCAGAATCTCATGGAAGTATGACATCTCGTTCCCATTCCTCCTCAAGCTTCCCGCCATTTAAACTAAGCGAGGTGGTCTGCTAGTTGAACTTCGTATGAATGATTGTCGGGTTATGTCTCATTCGAAATTAACATATTTGTACTCTCCTACCACTAACACTTAGGGGTGAAAATCGGTTGGTTCGGCTCACCCTGAACCGATCGGTTTGAGGTAATGTAGCCGGGAATCAACCCTAACCAAAAAAATAATGGACTGAAATTGGTTTGGGGTGGTTCGGTTTGGTAGATTTTTTCGGTCCGACATTAAGATTGAAATGGATGGTTGAGATGGATGACTAAGATTTGTTTTTCTTTTTGGGTTTAAGATGGATGGCTTTGATTGATCCGTCCAAATCGGTATAGTTTTAGGGTATATTAGTTCGGTTCGGTCTGGAGAAATTTTCAAGTAACCAAGACCGAACCAAAAATTGATCGGTTCGGTCTAAACCGAAGCCAACCAAACCCACCCTTACCTGGACCGAAAGTGAACCGATCGGTCAGTTTTTTTGGTCTGTCGGTTTTTCTTTCACCCTTGCTAACACTTGCACAATGTAGAGGTTATTATCTCTTATGCACTGCAATTTTGGCATTGACAAAAGAAGTTTTGACATTATCATTATCCGTCTACGAAATTAAAATGTCGACATAAGGTCTAAGAAATGCGCAAGGATCCATCTTTGATGGAGTAATTATTCAGTGATCTTAGGACATCACTCAGGTGCTCCAACACCATTATCTATCATACATGTATGTAGGATCCATACATTTTGTACTTGGCCCCAAAAAATGTATGGTACAGAAGAGTGTTGTGACATCACGTTGTGATGCCCCAAGACCACCCAGAAATGTTTCCTTTTAATGATGCCATCTAAATTGCAGGAGACAGATTGGGATGGGATTATGTTGAAATAGAAAATTCAGTAAGGCGGTATACAAAGCAAATATAATATAAGAGTAAGAAGAATGGGAATTAGGTAGACTTGCCATTTCTTAAACCAGAAAGAAGGAATTTAAATCTGTAAACAATGCAGTGGGAATAAACAAAAGGAAAGGGAAAAATGGTGAGTAAAACGAGAGGGTGATCAAGGGGGGTGTATTGTCCTGTTATGGGTGTCGTTTTGCGGTGTCGCCGGCATGGATTCTCGGTGGTACGTGGTGGGACAACCCCTGAAATTTCTACCAAGTATAAAAAAATGAGATGCATGCAGGGTGTGGCGGGCCCCTTAGGAGAGGAGAGGAGAGGAGAGGAGGGGCTCACTGGTTCCATGTCCCCTTTCACCTTGTGACTCCGGGAATCCATACAGACCTCATAAACTCTTTCACACCAAGATAAGATGATCCCCCACACCTCTCAAACTCACAAATTAATTCCTTTCAAATAAAACATACTCCCTCCGTCCCTTTTTCCATTTTGGGATGTCCCTTAATAAATGTCCATTTTGTAAAGTTAGTGAGTAAAAGTTGGTGAATTTTTTATTTTGCTCCTAAAAGTAGATTCCATTTTGAAAAGTTAGTGAGTAAAAATATAATGATGATGTTTTCATAGATGGTAATGAGAGAAAATTGAGGTAAAAGTTGATGTGAAAAGTGTAATAATGATATCTTTTTAATAAGTTGGAATTACGAAGTAGGACACTTAAAAAGGGATGAGGGAGTACTTGTATAGATTTATGTGTGTATGCATGCATATGTATATATTTATCTATATATATTTATATAAATATCTCAAGGGTAGCTCAAGTGGCAATACGGATGAACCGTAAATCCAGATATTCTGAGTTTGAAACTTGACACTTTCTTGGGGCTAGGCCGCAAGAGTGAAATATTTTGTTAATTCCCTAGTCCTTGTGTGCATAGCTTACCTTTGATCGGATTGGGGAGGAAAACAGTCGAAGTGTGTGTAAGCTAATTTAGACACCCATGACTACCAACCAAAAGAAATGAAATATATGTATACTTGGATACGTATATATAGTTGGAGTATTTAAATTTGGGAACACCTAAGGTATCCCCTCTTACTGTGTTTCCATATTATGTCTCCGAATGGTTAATGATTATGCCTTCGAGTGGTTATATTACGTCATTTTGGAGGGACATTATATATAATAATGGCATAACACTTTTTTAGAAAGACACCATAATAATAAAAATGTTATGCCATTTTTTTAAAAGTGTAATGCCTTCGAGTGGTTGTGTTATGTTATTTTGAAAACTATTGAGCTTAATATAAGAATAATAAAAGTGTTATATCATTTGGGGAAAAATGTTATGCTTTTGAATGGTTTAATGTTATCCCTTCCAATGATTACGTTGTAGGGGTGATATGGTATCCCTAGACAAGAGGGAGACACCCTAGCATTATCCCCTGAATTTTGATAAGAAAAAATGGATTAGAGATTTCATATCGTGCATGTGTGTGTGTGCAGATATTTGACAGGGGCTAGGAGCTGACATCTTGGTTTTCCATTTGAAAACTTTATTAGATACTCCCAAAAGCTAGGTCAAATTTCTGAGCATAGGTGAATCAAATCCAAAAAAAAAAAAAAACCACAACGATTGTGCTCAATACAAACCACATGTAGCACTAAAGAAAGACCCTCCTCTACACACTGCACTGTAAGGCCCTCCCTCTTCTTCTTTCCTCAGACGTTAATATTATTGGAATAGTTACATTAGCGTATATATTTAACGGGAAGTTGAACTTCTGATCGATTTTGATCTCCTTTCAATCTCCTGACACCTAAATGTACTCCTAACTTCCTCTTTGTGAATGTTCGTATGAATATGTGCGTGGTTTAGGTGTTTCCCAAATTAGGGAATTTTGGAGTTTATAGTAAATATATATTGTAACCCTGAGAAACAAAATTTCGGTGAATAATTGAGGCTCCATTCCAGAAACCTTCTTAAAAAATAAACAACTTATTTCACATTTTCAAACTCAAAAATAATGTAAATGAAAAATAATTTTTCAATTTTTTTTTTGCATCGTATAAAAGATCTCAATGAAATGTTTCAAATAAGATCTATATTACATATTTTTAAATTTCAACAAGCCCATAATTTTTTAGTTTGAAATTGCCTTTTTATAAAATAAGGGCTTTTTTCTCATTCTGGAATGGGGCCTAAGTCTCCTGCTGACTCCTGGAAATTTGAACACCCAAACTCTTTTCACTTCACGTGTTGAACACCAAGCCCATCTCGGTCCGCATATTGCAAAACTATTCTATAGGTAACTTATATTGTTAAGAAAATAGAGTCTCATATTGCTTGATGTGAAATAAGTGATCACTTAATAATATTTGGAACCTCTCTACTCATTGCCAATTGGTTTTGAGATGGATATAAAGTTTCTATATGGTATCAGAGCCAGGTTACGATCATGGGACCTGTACGTAACCTGACTCTGATACTATGTAGAAATTTTATATCCATCTCAAAATCAATTGGCAATGAGTTGAGAGGTCTCAAATGTTATTAAGTGATCAATATGGTAAATATTAATTATAAATAGAGCCAACAAAAAGGGCTCATGGAAGAAGAGGGTGAATTAGATAAAATAAAATAAAATTGGGATCCAACTTATTCATGTTTTGTATGGACTTCCTTTTTATTTTCATTGATTTTTCGTATTCCTTCTTTTGTCTTCTTATTCAATGTTCTTATATTTCAAATAGTTCAAAGATGAAATGTGTCTGCTGATTGCAAAATTTTGAAAAGGGAATTATTCTTTTATGAAATACAGAAAGTCTACACACACATACAATCTATGCACATATTACGTTGTGGGGCCCACCACGGGTCCCACACAAATCATCTGAGTCGTTCATTAAATGTAAAACATTTTTTCAAGGGAACTCATAAAAAATAAGCTCAATCCAATACTTATAGGTACTTCATCCAACCATCTAACTTTTCATTTAGATTTCTGGATAATGAAAAGTTATATGGTTGGATTGAGTACCTATAGGTATCGGATTGAGTTTATTTTTTTACGGAGACCCTTGAAAAAATGTTTTACATTTAATGAACGGCTCGGATGATTTGTGTGGGACCCGTGGTGGGCCCCACAACAAAATCTATGCACAGATTGTTGTGTGTGTAGCAGGGTTCTATGAAATAATGTGTGTGCATTTTTGTTTGCTTAAAGTTTTTGATAAAATAAGGAAAATAATTCACACCCCTTTTTTTTACCAATTATATTTTTTTGTCTTTATTCACATGAATTTACTATCTTGCCCTTATTTCAACACGCTTTTTTACATATCCAAGGGCAACATTGCAAATTTATGTGGTTAAAGTAAAAAAAGAGAGTGGATTGTAAAAAAAAGAATGAAAATCATTTTCCTTAGTAATGCTTAAAAATTGGAGTTGTTCTCAGTAATATAGAAGGTGGGTTCCATTCCGGTTTCTTAGAAAATGAATTTTTAGAGAAGAAAAACAATTTCAAGCTTAAAAATCATGTGTTTATGTAGATATTTTTTCTACCAATATAGATTTTGTTTTGATAAATTTCATTGAAATCTTTTAAACGGTGCAAGAAAAATTAAAAAATTATTTTTCATTTTTTTTATATTTAAACTTGAAATGTTCTTTTTAAAAAAAAATGTTTAAAAAGAAAGCGGAACACCCGATTGTGGTCATGGTTGCGAGGTTTCCTAGGGGGCACTGAATAATACTCCACTACTAGGGCTATTACTTGAAACCAGAAAGTCGATCGAAATCGAAAAAATCGAACTAGATCGAATTTTTTAAACCAGTTGAATAATTTCGATTTGATTCCGGTTTATAAAATTTTATAAACTGGAAAAATAATTTCGATCCGGTTTATGTGTTTTAAAAACCGGTTGAAACCGGACCGGTTATATATATGTATAATATATACATATATATAAAAACATAGGGGAGGGGTTGAATTATGGGTTTTTGATTGATATTTTGTAGTATATATTGGTCTAATAAATATATTTATTATATAAAAATTGTTTTTATGAGTTTTCTTTTTTATGTATTTGGTTCAAAATTGATCCTTTTTTGTTAGGCCCAAAAAAAATAGTTGAATTATAAATTTTTGGTTGATATTTTATAGGTTGAATTGTGAATTTTTTGATGTGTTGGGTCCAAAATATGACTCATGGATGAAAACCGGATAAACCGGATCGGAACCGGTTGAGCCGGTCGAAACCGGAACCGATTCATCTCAACCGGTTCCGGTTTCTAGAAATCTCAAACCAAATAACCGATTTCGAACGAAAAATACACTCAAACCGGTTGAAACCGGACTGGTATCACTCCTATCCACTACATTTCCGTTCAAGAGTAGAAAATATTGTGTGGGCCCACATGATTGCTTGTCACCGTCATATCTTGGGCTGCCAAAAATTTTGGACGGCAGCATGGAGGGGTCCAATTCCACATGTCAGAAGGATCTTACGGTAACAAGATGAGAAAAACAAAATACTTAATTACCAAAAGAAAATAAAGGAATCAGAATAAAAAAAAAAGGAAAAAAGAAAAAGGAAAAATCAGAACACCTAAATTTGAAGTCAGTCAAGTTTAAAGAAAATTTTCAGTTACCATCTTCAATTTTGGAATATTCATGAATAAAAGGAAAACTCCTTTGAGCAGTTGAATGAAAGTTGCATTGATGCTAAAAGAAAATGTATAAACATTCACCTAATTTGTATTTATTTTATTTGAAATGCGTATTGAAATTGGAATTATGTTAACATTATGTGTGTAATTGTGTTAATTATGGTGCCAATCGACTCATGAAATGAATGATATGGGAAAATAGAGTGTGTTGGCGAGATAACTACGGAGTAGTTGTTAGCTAGGGTATTGTATGACATGTGATTTGTAATCGAGCGGTTGCCAACTTAGTTGCAATGTGCTCCTTTTATGTTCATGCATTTTGTGATCCCCTTATTATGTTGATGCCTCCTCCCTTTTATCTCATTGTACCTTCAATTAGAAAATAAATCCCATTTTCTATTTTAGAACATATGAAAGGCAACATCATTTACGCCAATACAAATGCACAAAATGAATGAAATTTTCATTTGTATTTTTGATCAGCCTATATGAGTGCAAAATGACCAAATATAATTCGCTTATTTATCTTTTTGGTCCCGTACGCGTATGTATTGCCTGAGTGTCATTTTGGTCGATCTCTAATGTACCAATTGTAGGCATTTAGTCGTAAAGTTTGAAATGTGTGTTTAATTGGTCCTCAACCCAAACGCTGTTTGATTTGTCTATTATATGTAGGGGCATTTTAGGTATTTATTGAACTTATTTACCTTTATGGTCCCCAATACAAATGTATGGGTGCCATTTTGATTCCTAAAGTACCAATTGCAAACATCTACCCTTTTTGCAGCCTTTGTTTTTCTAACAATTGGATCTGTAATACAATTTTCAAAATTGATTTGAGAAATACTTACTGCAATCTTTTTGATTTACTTTTTTTAACTAATGTCTCCATGAATTTTAAAATTTGTAGAGAAACAACATTAAGAAGAAATAGAAGCTAAGTTTTCAGAATTTTTGGGAGGCTGTACTATATATGAAGGCATTTGTGCATTTATGTGCTCCAATTATTTGTGATGAACTCCATACAATGTTCCCAAATGTGATAGATAAAAGCAAACTGCATTTGAGTTTGGGATCTTATAAACACAAATTTCAAACGTTTGGGGACTAAATGTCGGAAATTAGTTCTTTAGGGACCAAGTAGCACTTGCCCAATACACTGGGGACCAAATTGGTGAATAAGTTTGGAAAAATACCTAAAATGCCCCTGCATATAACAGTGTTTGGGTTGGGTATCTGTTGAACACAAATTTCAAAGTTCAGGACTGAATGTTTACAAATTGATACATTAGGGATCAAAATATCACTCCCCCAATACATGGGGGCCAAAAATGTAAATAAACCGTATATTATTACATGTATACAGCATAATGTATCCATTTCTATCTTACAAGCAAAATGCAAGAAGCTAGCGTTCCATCTCTAGGTAAAAGTAAGAACTTAAAATAGTGTTCGATGCTCCTTGATCGATGATGCAAAATATATTTGTAATGGAATCAACATCAGAGTGTTGAACAATGTCTTTTTTTCAATGTAAGTGAGCATATATAATCTCCACCGGGGCGGTATTTCAAGTGGTTGAGGCAGCCGAGTTAAAACCCTCCCCCTCCCACCAGTCCTGATTTTGAGTCGGCTTAGGACTAGATGGTTGAGTTGTGGGGCTTTATGTCTACTTGCATTTTGGTAAGATTCTGGTGACGAGTCTTGCAATGCGCGTAGTGATGGACAAATATTTCTTCCCCGGCCAAGTCAACTATAGCTCAACTTCGGACATTCAAAGGTAGACGGGTTCTGCGATGGCCACACCCAATGGGAGCCAACTACACTGATTGCCCCAACCCACCTTTTTATTAGCAGAAAAAAGTGGGCATGTAACTTGCAAGGAAAAAAGGAAATGGTCCGTGTGCTAGTTTGGTAAGAGTAAAGGTTAAAGTCTTGACTTGTTGTCCACTACAATACTACTACGATATTCACTGATTTTTTAATTAAATGAAAAAGTGTTAGAAGGATAGATATCAAGAAATATTAAACAATTCTTGTAGGATCGGGTATTATATTTTTGAATAAAAAAAACTACAGGCAAGAGAACCTATATAGTTCAAAAAATTACGATAATTACATGAAAATTTTGAAAATTTGGTCGCCTGACTCATCCGCTGCTTGGTTCATTTCTTGCAGGTGGGGGAACAAACCTGGAGCAATACTGGAGCAAAAATATTTTCCACACATTGCCGTGACTCAACAAAAATTAAAAAAAATAAAATGTGAAGCCCATGGCCCACATAATGAGAGGGTCCACGACGTAAGTACCACTTTTATTCTTTTATTAGCTGTCCTCATTGTTTGACAAAAAAAAAAAAAGGGTCGACTATTCACAGCCCCCTATTTTCTCCCGCAGCCCATTACATTTCGGTAAATGGTTGTTGAAAATCATACATAACATTTCGGTAAATAACTGTTGAAAACAAGATTATATTTCAAAAACTACATGTCGAAAATATGTTCAACTTTCGGTAAACAACTGCCGAATATACATTTTCGGTAAATAGCTGTTGAAAAAAATGTTATATTTTGGTAATTGGATGTTGAAAATGTATATCAATTTCGGTAACTAACCATCGAGTATAATTGAAAATTTTTAACAGGCTGCGAGAGAAAATAGGAGGCTGCGAATCCTCCCCAAAAAAAATTCAAAATCGAATGCATGAAGGGCCTAATTGAGTAAAACCACTACATTAGCACCCAAATGAAATACTCCTACTGCTACGCTCAGTTTGGGGCCTTTGGGCATCTTCTACTCAGCGACAACATATATATTGTGGGCAAAAATTCAAATCTTGATCCAACATCGAAAATCGGAGATCGACCAATCAACATTTATCTTAATTATGGAAATAGATGGTCAATATGATTTTAGAGAATGAGCTACAAGGAAGAAAAAATGTGTCTGACCATGTGGATACAATAGTTTGAGATTAACTTAATTTTATGGACACGTGATCGATATATTGATATACTTAAAAGTAAAAGATTCACTTGGTGAGTACCGACAGCTGCAGCTGAAACAATTTTTAACTCTTGATCAGTTTATCTCAGTCTTGCATACGGAGTTTTTTGGAGACCATGACAACACTAAAGAATTTGTTTGAGAAGAATATCTCAGCATGAAGTGTTGTTCATTCAAAGAGTTTGTGGATTCAGTATCCGAATCAAACTCAATGGTTGGCTCAAGAGATGAGGTTTCAGGTATAGTGGCTAAAGTATGTAGGAGAGTGGAGAGTGAATTTTTGAAAGGGTTAGAAATTGACTGGACCATTCATATGGTGTGCTCGAGGTGTACCCCACTGAGGTTGCAATACGGATCCACCCATAGTGCGTAACTGCGTATCTAGCTACAAGATATTCATCAATCTCGCATTCTCTGCCGAACGCAAAATATTGATCTAACAAAAATACCTATATATACTTAATTCAGGGTTAAGTTATATTTATATATATAGTCATTTTTTCTTAAGAACCACCTTATATTAACTAAAATGCAGGCCTCCCTATTTTTTCATTTTTCAATCAAATTTCAATGATTTGAGTCGCTCAATGTGATCAGAACATGATTTTAAGGGTATTCGCGAGAAATCAGCAAAAAAAATGATCGGAAATGACTTGATTTGAGCAGTTTTTATATGAACCGTTCAATAAAAAACAAAAAAAAATTACTCGGATGAAGCCATTTCCAATCTTTTTTTGCTGATTTCTTATAAGTACCCTTAAAATCACGTTCTGAATACATTGAGCGGCTCGGATCATCGAAATTTGATCGGAAAATAGAGGTCCACATTTTATTAAAATGAGATGGTCCTTACAGGACTCTCTCTCTCTCTCTCTCTCTCTCTCTCTCTCTCTCTCTCTCTCTC